>CM035147.1:7400100-8000100 GCA_020205605.1 Panax ginseng
TATGAACCGTTGTTTTAAGTTTTAATAGTAAACCAATCTGGATCGTCCGTTTAAAGTAAATCAATCTGGACCGTTCATAAGTTAGTTACTTATCAATTCCATTCTTCTATAAATAGAAGCTCATTCCTTCATTATTTCTTACGAATTCACTTAAACTCTAGAGAGAAATTATAAGAGAACCTATAGAAAAGTATTCTCGCTTCTTCTACTACTCTTATATTCGGTTCTTTTTTACTTAGCAGATGTTGTTATTTGTTGTACTCATGAAGAGAACTTCATTATTCCATTATTTATTATTATGTTGAATAACTTTGTATCTTGCGCTACCCTATACATGGTGACATTCTTCTAATATTTCGCTTTTTATTATTCACAAAATATCCTATCTCATGCATTTACGCCGACTGGTTCCATTATTTATTATTCTCATTTAATATCACATACGTGCGTTCTGGCGGGACTGGTTCCATTATTTATTATTACTGTTGGAATAACTCGCATTGTGCGATACATCGCATGCATGGTGATTTCTTTTGTTATTCCATTCTTTATTATACTAAGTTGGTTAAAACTTTGACTTCTATACCCATGAAATTAGTGGAATATCTTTGATATTTGCGCTTCATCTAGTATCTTTATATGGAAATATTCTTCTGAGCATTCTTGAATTTTACTCTACAAAGCAGTATAATGTTGACAATTTGGACGTTATCAGTTCCTAGATAAATTAATTCTTGAACTTGTTTTGTTGAATTCTTATATCATTGTCATCATCCTCATGTTTATATTTTGTTGAAAGTCATCTGTGGCCTGTAGTGCATAGATGGACTTGGTATGATTATGACCAGGATTATTCTTGTAATCATGGTAGTAATGTTACAAATGATGTGATAAAAGTCCCCATTGGCCCGTAGTGCATTGATGGACAGTTGTTGGCATGATCATGACCATTAATGAATACACGAATGTCCTTGGCCCATAGTGCATGGATAATTTATGGTCGTGATACTAAAGAATACATTGGCCGTAGTGCAGGGGTGATTCGATGATGTGGATTATTTATTAAGCTGAGTCCCAGCGATAAAAGTGATGAAAAACCTTTTAAATCATAGAAGATAGTAGATTTTATTCCCTACTTGACTCTTCTAATGGATTGCTTGTTCCGCTACTGTGACAACCCCAAATAGGTCCAATCCATCCAACCCATTCTGAGTCGCCAAATACATGGTACAAAAAACAACTACAACTTTATTACAACAATTGTCGTGCAAAATACAACAACACATATGCTGTGAGTTTGGATACAAATATATATCAACTGTGACTCATGTCCCAACCGTGGACAACACCTCATAATGACACCTTACATAAAGGTATAGTCAAAAACTGTTTTTAGAAATTAGAATATTTGGGAAGTGTTCAAGAAACCTTCGTACATGGGAGGCCATGCGTCTAGGTTATGATAGATATCATATGGCCACAGAATTATCCTTGGTTGACCTAATAGACCCCAAAGAAAAACGTGAAGATTACTATCATATTCTTCCCAATGGTGAGTCTTCTCTTGACATATCATTATCTCCAATGTCTCTAATTGGGAATTATACTCCAAACAAACACCCAGATTATATAGGTAGTGCTTGTAAATATACTCAGCAAGTGGATGAGCACAACCCCCGTCTTATGATGATACGAGGTTGTATGTCATTAGACATCTTGTATGATAGTGGCAAAACACCTTCCAACGTTGGGTTCGCTTCACCTATTTGATTCAACAAATATAACTACTAAATGATGACCACCGTTTCTATTCCCTCATACTTCCCCGCTTCGACCCAAATTACACTACATTACATTACACGAAAGGAATTGTGAAGCAAAAGGGTGAACACAACTAGCTCAGTAGAGAATATCATGACTAAAGATAAATAAATTATCAATAGTCTTCATCGAGAATAAATCGTAGATTTAGAACATATGGTAGATGATAAAACTTTTCAACCATAGTTGCGGTAACGAAGCGATCCATTAGAAAAGTCAAATAGACCATAAAGTCTATTATCTTCTCCACGTTAAAAGTCCACCAACAATATTTTATCCCTGTAACATCAATCAACAGTTCTAGTCCACAATCATATGAATAACTCATAATCATAATTGTGATTCTAAATTCCTCTTCGCATTCAGGACGAAGATAACTTTCATCACTTGTCTTTACCTAAAACATCAAAGATCATGGTTATACCAAATCATAATTCCTGTTCATAATCATACTAATAAATCCATCTTTGCACTACGGGCCAAAGATATTCATCAACAGTTCATCTTTGGACTACTAGCCAAAGATATTCAACAATAATTCATCTTTGCACTACGGGCCAAAGATATTCATCAATAAGTCATCTTTGTACTATGGGCCAAAGATATTCATATCTCAAAGAAATATATAATCATTTCAGAATTTATATAAACAATAATTATAACCATATTGATCAATTCACCTTTGCACTTAAGCTAAAGATATTCAATTATAAATTCAATGGTCATGATCGATCATACCATCCACAATTCAACTTTTCACTCACCGGCCAAAGAGAACCCTAGTCATGATCATATAATAATAATCTACCCATCTTTACACTCCAAAGGAAAGAGAATTTCAACATCGGTGTTATAAAAATGTTATATATGATAATAAAATCAATATATAGTTTTAATCTCCAGAGTAATATTCATAAATCAACTATAATTTGGTTAGAAAAAGAAACCAATTTTATAGTGAATAGTACCCGTGAATAGTAACTCGTAAATAGTAACTCATGAATAGTAACTCATAAATAGTAACTCGTGAATAGTAACTCCGACATGAAAAAGTTTCAAATTTGATAAAATTTCCAACCAATATTTCGGCATAATTATATTGAAGAAATAATATCATTTTCGAATAAAATAACATCTCTTACCTCAAAAGAGCAGTACTTCTGACTGGAATAACGCTGAACGAACTTGCACCGTATAACAACACTCAAGATATCAAAATACTCACAAGAATACACTCGATAATATAGAGAGAGAAATAGAGAGAAAACTTCAGTTTCTGGTGTGATTTTCAATTCTAACCTAAGCACCTATTTATAGGAATTTGCTTAGAACACCAAAGCAAAAAATTTAATATAATATTAATATTTTTATAAAAATCATACGCACACTTTGACAATCCAAATTCAGCACATTTACCACACAATTGGGGCCCATCAACTCACCAAAAACGTTTTAGTGATTTAAAATATTTTAAACTTATAAAAATTAATTATTCCGGAACTTCGGAACTTCAATAATTCATAATAAATAGTCCTTTTATCAGAAAATTTGAATCTCGCGACTTTTTATAGAAAATTCAATTCTCTACAACTTTGCAGAAGAAAGGTTTCCCAAATTCCAAACAGAAATTGACCGAAATCCACATACGGACGATTTTACAGGCTATAATCAAATTTCAGTCAAGAAATGGGTCCACCAACATGTTTAACATGTTTTAAACAACTTTTGTAACAAAAATACTCTTCCTCCTCATATACTCATATATCCCACATTCATTGTAAAAATATCACCATTATTATATTATAATAATATAATAAAATATTATTTTATCAGAAAAGATAAAATATCAATTTTTAACAATTGTCACTTTAAAAAAATTTCTCCATCTATATCCACATAAAATCAATATTTTTCTCATTATATAAATCAATAATTAATTATTCACAAATAATATTACAGAATCACAATATTGACAAACAGGCAGTTCCCAGGAAAGATGGGGCTTTCCAATAAGACTTTCTCCTTACTGGCGCGCAATTAGGTGACCAAACCTCTCATTAGACAGAACTTTCTAGACATTGCCAATAATGTTATCTAATAATATTATTCCGATAATATGAATTATTGCTTCGATAATGGAAAATCTTCGTGTAGTAATGATTAAAACAACGATAATATAAAATATCAACGCAAAGAAGTATTGAATCAATAAAATCTTTGAGCAAGAATTATCTGTAACAATTATTGAGTAGTGCCTTCTTACGTAAGAATCAATAATTGGTGCAATACTGCAAGTAATATCTTGTGTGCAACAACGCGTATTACTGTATTTTAACCACCGGGTATTCCAAATATGTTAACGGTAACAACTACGCCGTTATTTATAAAAACTCCTTTTTGTCGTTTTCTTCATCCAATCGCTTTCCGTTATGGAGCCCACATACAAAGGCTCTTGTGCCGTAAATTTAATATTCCCAAAGCGAAAAGAATATTCCACGACCAAACGAATATTCCCCGACAACAATGAATATTTTATAACCACTTGCGTATTTTGAAAAAAATTCATATATCACCCTTAACTTTAACTTTTTATTAATTTTACCATTTACTAAATAGAAAAATTGAATACTTTTATTTCATAAAATTCGGGGTCTTACAGCTGCAGTTAAACTTGATAGTTATTATATTTTATCAGTTTAACACTCATTGAAAACTAACGATAAATTATTCTCGCATTATCTTAGTCATAATATTTCTTCTTTGGGCTAATTGAGCTCACCTTTTTTTTCCTTGTTCTCTTCGTGAAATGAGAACGTGGCCGGGACTAGTCGGGAACAGGTGATGGTCCTAGATGGTGCATTAGTAGTCCTCACTATTACGTGAAATAGTGTGATAATAATTGTAATGAGGACTCCTTTTGAGTTTGTATAATCTCTAGTAGACAATATTTGTATTCAAACTCACAGTTTATGTTTTGTCGTATTGTACACGACAGTTGTATTATTAAGTTGTATTTGAATTTTGTACCATGTATCTGGCGACTCAAGATGGGTGATGTATACCTAATTTTGGGGGCGTCACATCTGTAGCTTCTAAAGTTTTATTCGTATTCGAGTATCCAAATTTATCATGAAATGTGTAGAATAATATGAATAATTTCAACATATATAAAATCTCATGTCACAATAATTTAATGAAATAATGAGATTTCACTTAGTTCATGAAAAAAGAGCGACAGGTTGTACACATGGGCTAATTAACAATTAATATAAGCTACAAGATATATGAGAAGTATACAAAACAAAAGTCTATCAAAATCTTGGTAAAAAGTCTATTAAAGTCTGTCACTTATTTCATAGAGTCTATAAAAATCATTTTAAAAAAGTCTTTAAAAGTCATTAAAATTCACAAATTTTACAAAAATCTGTCACTTAAAAAATCTTTAAAAATCGCAATTGAATACACCCCTTAATTTATTTTTATCTTTAACTCGTTAGAACTTAACCAAATTTAAAAAATAACTACCATTTAACTCATTTATGACTTATTATAGATGTAAGACTTTTTTGAATAAAGATTAAATTTTCTCGAAATATATTTTTGAATATTATGGTGTGGATTTGATATAATGTTATAGTTGTGGATAATATTTACAAATTTTGCAAAGTACGCAAGTTGTTATATAATATTCGATTGGTCGGGAATATTCATTTTAACAGGGAATATTCGTACAACGGCACAATCATTGGTGGACCCCCACAACGGAATTATTGTCGGATTGAGAAAACGACAAAAATACTTTATGAAAATAACGTCGGAAGTTTTACCGTTAACTGTTGAACTACCCTAGTAGTAAAAGTCTGATGAATCTGGCGTGGTTTCATAGTAGCACACTATTGATTATTGATGCTTACGTGAGAAGTCACTCGGTTATACTCAATTATTGCAACGATAATTGTCGCATCATATCTCTCATATTATTGATTCGATTATTGTATAAGTATATCATCTGCATAATATGTTATTTTATTAAATCAATAATTGAGACGACAAAGTTATTCATATTATTAAATTGTAATATTTACAATGTCTAGAAGTTACATCGAGGAGAGGTTTGGTCACCTAATTGCGCCGCCAATAGGGAGAAATTCTTATTGAAAGCCCCTCTTTCACAGGAACGACACGGTTGATAAATATTGTGAGTTATAATATTAATGATGAATGTTATTAAAATTGAAGTTGTGTTCGGAGTTGAATTTGGAGACGCGGACGTGATATTTGAGTCTGAAACGATGAAATTAGTAAAAATAGTCTATAAACATAAAATTTTCCAGAATTCACTATTTGGTCAGAAAGTCAACAGTTGACTTTTCCGGGAAAAGTCAAACTTCAAAATTTCAAAATTTATATTTTTGATAAAAATGATTTCATTGTGTTAGAATAATTAGTGTTAGTGAAAATCGACAATTATTTCGATAATAATTGATGTCTGGAGGTTATATTGACCAATCGGGTATTTAACCGAATAAATGAGCAATTGATTGCTATTATTTCACATGATTATAACTATTTATTCACATGTGTGACGCCCCCAAAATAGGTATACAACACCCATTCTGAATCGTCAAAATACACGGTACAAAAACAACTACAACTTTATTAATACAACATAAAAACTGTGAGTTTAAATACAAATATTATCATCTAGACAATATCCACACTAAAATAAGTCCTCATTACAATTATTAATACACTATTTTACAGAATAGTGAGGACTAGTAGAACAACTTCTAGAACCATCATTCCACACCCCGACTAGTACTCGCTACATTCTCGCCTCCTGAGAAGAAAAATGGAACAACAAGGAAAAAGGTGAGCTCAACTAGCCCAGTAAAGAACATTATGACTAAGATAATATAGAACAAATTATCGTTAGTCCTCAACAGGAAAAAAATCTAATAGAATACAATAGACAACCGGTTTTAAATCAATCTTCGCAATGAAATAATAATTCATTAGAAGAGTTAAGTAGAGAATGCAAACTACTATCTTACATATATGAATTTAAAAGTTCATCGTCGATATTTTATCCTCAGAACATCAATCAATATATAACTCGAATCAAATATTCATCTTTGCACAACAAGCCAAAGATATTCATCGATTAATTCATGTTCATCTAAACACTGTTCATCTTTTGCTTACGGGCGAAGATATTCATCAAGAAATCATTCATCTTTGCACTACGGGCAAAGATATTCATTATATCATCATTTAGACCGAGGATGATGAAAAATATTTTAAAGAAAAAGCGAATCCAATGAAACAAAAGAACAAGTATTAAGGATTACGTACTTTAAATAATCCAAGTTCAAAAATACTTCATAAATCACCAAATTGGAGTAAAATTCAAGAATGAAGATCAAAACATAGATCCAATCAAAGATAGGAATCATAATGAGACAATCTTGGACGCAGAAAAGAAAATTTAATTTTTTACGTGAATAGTGTCGTATTCGTGAATAATGTCGATATCGTGAATAGTAACTCTCAATTCCTCAAAAGATAGAAATTTCACAAAAAAAAATATCATCACGCTTAAGTGAATAATAGTACTAAATAAATAGTAACTCGTGAATAATAGTAACTCATGAATAGTAACTCGTGAATAGTAACTCATGAATAGTAACTCCGACATAAAAAAGTTATAAATTTGATAAAAAATTTCAACCAATATTTCGGCATAATGATATTGAAGAAATAATATCATTTACGAATAAAATAACATCCCTTACCTCAGAAAGAATAGTACTTCCATTTGGAATCTTTGGATATAGTCTTTGAAAGAACTTGTACCGTATAGCAATACTCAAAGTACTAAAATACTCACAAATACGCTCGATATTATAGAGAGAGAAAGAGAGAGAAATCTTTAGTTTCTGGTGTGATTTTCAATTCTAACCTAAGCACCCTATTTATAGGAAAATGATTAGAACACCAAAGCAGAAAATTTAATATAATATTAATATTTATATTATAAATTCTCTACGCACACTTAGCATCTGAAATCAGCCACCTAATCACATGTTAAATGAGTCCCAACAATGTAAAAAACGTTTTTGTTAATATAATTATTTAAAACTTCCAAAAATCAATTATTTTGGAACCTCGGAACTTCAATAATTCATAATAAATATCTCTTTTAACAAAAAATTTGAATCTCACAATTTTTTATAGGAAATTCAATTCTCTACAACTTTGCAGAAGAAAGTTTTTCCAAATTCCAAACAGAAATTGACCGAAATCCATAAACGGGCGATTTTATAAGCTATAATCAAATTTCAGTCAAAAAATGGGGTCCACCGACACACAAAACATGTGTTAAACAACTTTTGCAACAAAAATATTCTTCATCCTCATATACTCATATATCCCACATTCATTGTAAAAATATCATCATTATTATATTATAATAATATAATAAAATATTATTTTATTTTATCAGAAAAGATAAAATATAGATTTTCAACAATTGTCACTTTAAAAATTTTCTCCATCTATATCTACATAAAATCAATATTTTCCTCATCATATAAATCAATAATTAATTATTCACAAATAATATTACAGAATCATAATCTTGGCAACCGACCGCTTCGTGAAAGAGGGGAGCTTTCCAATAAGAATTTCTCCTTATTGGTAGCATGATTAGGTGACCAAACCTCTCCTTAGACGTAACTTTCTAGACATTGCCAATAATGTTTTTTTAATAATATTATTCAGATAATATAAATTATTGCTTCGATAATGGAAAATATTGTGTAGTGACAATTATTGAAACAACAAAGAATATAAAATATCAACGCATGACAATTATTGAATCAATAAAATAAAATCTTTGAGCGAGAACTCATCAGTAACAATTATTGAGTAGTGCCTTCTTTACGTAAGAATCAATAATTGGTGCAATACCGTGTCTCTCTTGTCAACAACGCGTATTCTTGTGTTTTAACCACCGGTATTCCAACAAGATAATTCTTGAATAACTACGCCAGTTATTTATAAACAACTCATACTTCTCTTTTTTTTCATCCAATCGCTTTCCGTTATGGGGACCACACAAAGGTCGCTACCGTCATCATCGAATATTCCCAGACAAAGAAGAATATTCCACGACCAAACGAATATTCTCCAGACAACAATGAGTATTTTATAACCACTTGCTTATTTGAAATATTTAGCATTTTTATCCATAACTAACCACATTAATCAAATCAACCCTTACTATTTCAAAATAATAAATAGAGGAAATTAAATTTCAATTATTAATAATTTGGGGTCTTACAACCTCCCCTCCTTATGAAATTTCGTCCTCGAAATTGACGTACGTTGTGACGCCCCCAAAATAGGTATACAACACCCATTCTGAGTCGCCAAAATACATGGTATAGAAAACAAACTACAACTTTGACAATACAGATGTCGTGTAGAATACGACAATACAACTGTGAGTTTGAATACAAATATTGTCTTCAAGACAATATACACACCCAAATAAGTCCTCATTAATTATTCATACACTATTTTACGAAGTAGTGAGGATAAATTAAAACATCTTCCTAGAACCATCACTCCATACCCCACTCGATCCTCGCTATGTTCTCACCTCCCGAGAAGAAAAATGGAACAAAAAGGAAAAGGGTGAGCTCAACTAGCCCGATAAAGAATATTATGACTAAGATAATATACAACAAATTATCGTTAGTCTTCAACAGGAAAAAATCTAATAGAATACAATAGACAACAAGTTTTAGATCAACAAATGCAATGAAATTGACAATCCATTAGAAGAGTCACGTGAAGAAAGAATTCTCACCGTCTTCTAAGGTTTAAAAGTCCATCATCAATAGTTTATCCACCGTAATAACAATCAATATACATCTTTAATCATCTTTGCACTACGAGCCAAAGATATTCATTTGTATCACCAGTTGGTCATGTTCATCTCAACACTGCTTCATCTTTTGCTACTGAGCCAAAGATATTCATCGATTAATCGTTCATCTTTGCACTTCTGAGCCAAAGATATTCATTTATATCACCATTTAGGACCGAGGATGATGAAAAACATTTTTAAAGAAAGCGAATCCATTGAAACAAAATGACAAGGATTAAGGATTAAGGATTAGTACTTTGTTTTACCCATGTCCAAAAATACTTGAAAATAATCATATTGGTGTAAAATTCAAGAATGATCAAAACATGGATACTGATCAAAGCTAGTATCCGAATAGATATTTTGACAAAAAGAAAAATTTTTATTTTTCTATGAATAGTCTTGCCGTGATTCGTGAATAGTGTCGTATCGTGAATAGTCTTTATATCGTGAATAAATAACCCAAACACAACAAGTTCCAAATTTGATAAAAAAGTTCACCAATACTTGGCGTAATGATATTGAAGAAAAATATCATTTAAGAAGAAAATAATACCCACTTACCTCAAAATAATCAATATTTACATTGAATTTAGGGTATAGTCTTGTGAAACCCCGCATATAGATAGCAACACTCAAAGTATACTCACAAGAATACGCTCGATAATTTAGAGAGAAAAAGAAAACTTAGTTTACGGTGTGATTTTCAATTCTAACTTAGCCTCTATTTATATAGAAAAATGTTAGAACGCCAAAGGAGACTAAATTAATAAATTATTATTATTAAAAATCAAATTTCTACGCATGCTTTCAGCCCCTCAATGCTGAAAATTTCAGCAGCTCATGTGCATTCAACACCCACCAAAAAGTGGGTCCCACCATAATTAATAAAAATTATTTTATTTTCCGTAACTTCAATAATTCATAGAAAATAGCCCGTTTATCAGAAAAAAATTCAAAACTCGTGACTTTCCATGGGAAATCCCATTCTCTACAACTTTGCGTAGAAATTTTTCCAAATTCCAAATGAAAATGGAATCGAAATCCATAAGCAGACGATTTTACGATTCATAATCAATTTTCTATCAAGAATTGTGTCCACCGACACACAAAAAACATATTTAAACATTTAATGCCACAAAATACTCTACCTCCTCATATACTCATATATCCCACAATCATTATAAAAATATCACCGATTAATATATTATTAAAATAATATATTTAAATGTATTATTTTATCGTAAAAAGATAAAATATTAATTTTCAACAATTGTCACATTAAAAATTTTCTCCATCTATATCCACATAAAATAAATATTTTCTTTATCATAATAATCAATAATTAATTATTCAAAAATAATATTACGAATCACAAGATCGACAACCGGTAGTTCCTCAGAAAGAGGGGCTTTCGAATAAGGATTTCTCCTTCTTGGCCAAAATTGATTAGGTGACCAAACCTCTCCTTAGACGAACTTTCTAGACATTGCCAATAATGTTATCTCGATAATATTATTCAAATAATATGAATTATTGATTTGATAATGGAAAATATCGTGTAATGACAATTATTGAAACAATAATAATATAAATATCAATGCAAAGAATTATTGAATCAATAAGATAAAATAATGAACAAGAATTACTGTAACAATTATTGAGTAGTGCCTTCTTCACGTAAGGATCAATAATTCAACAATACTTGTAAGCAATACCGGTATGCTATCAGTGCAACCACGCCAGATTCAGATTTTAACCACCGGAGTAACCCAACAAAGTGTTAATGATAACAATTTACTGCCGTTATTTATAAAACTCAATCTTTGTCGTTTTCTTTCATCCAACCGTTTTTCCGTTATGGGGCCCACCAATGATCTAAGCTGTCGCAGTTGTACGGAAATTCCCGACAAAAAGAATATTCCACGACCAAACGAATATTCCCCGACAATAATGAATATTTTATAACCACTTGCTTATTTTGTAAACTTTGCACATTTCACCCATAACCAAAGAATTATATCAAATTAACCCTTATTAATTTAGAATAATGAATAAAGAAAAATTCAATTTTATTTATAATAAGTTGGGGTCTTACATACGTACCTGGTGTTTCGAAAAGATGAGGATACCTCGCTTTCATTTTCGTTTCCAAATCCCAGGTCATTTCCTCAATAGCATGATTTTTCCACAAAACTTTAACTTGTGGTATGACCTTCGTACGTAGGACATGCTCCTTCCTATCCAAAATCTTAACAGGTAACTCTTCATACGTTAAGTCTTCGGCTATCTCGTTCGGTTCTAACTCAATAACATGGTTCGGGTCGTCCACATATTTACGTAACATCGATACGTGAAAACGTTATGAACATCGTCATACTTACTCGGATAAACGAGTCTATAGGCCACAGCTCCTATTCGATCTAGGATTTCAAATGGACTAATAAATCGAAGGTTTGAGCTTTCCTCACCTCGCCAATTCTCGCTTTTGGAATAACAACTTCTTGTACCTCCTTCTTCAAATTCATCAGCTCCGGTGTGTAGCTTGAAAATTTTTAACTTTATCGATTAAGCTCGGTTCTACTTGTATATCATCACGTGAGTCCCTAGAGTCTTTAACTCTATATCTATCATTTGTAAGTTATATGAAATGGGTCTTTGACAATATCGCATTCGTACTCGTATACGATCTTTTACTCAACACGTCAGCTACCATGTTCGCTTTTCCAGGATGGTATGGTCAGAATATGTGCCGAAATGAGTCTCCTATTGAGTTCTTCGAAGCTCTTCCCACATTCCTTGCTCCATTCGAATTTTGTATCTCTACGAGTCAGCTGCGTTAATGGAGTAGCGATTCGAGAAAATCTTTCCACAAAATCTTCGATAATAACCAGCTAAGCATAGAAAGCTACGTATTTTAATTATTGACTTAGGTTGCTCTCAACTGTGACTCATATCCCAATCTTGGATAGCACGTCACAATGACACCTATCAGTTTACTACCGCACGAATATGGCGTCCCCTACGGAGAGTCTGGCTTCGGTGCATTCCACAAAGGAAGTCACCAGATAAAGGCTCGGGTACCAAATTCTATAGTTGAATTTTTAACTCCTGAAGTTCAATAGGAGCCATGAGATTTTAGAAATGGGTTTTGTACCGGGTTCAAAGTCGATACAAAATTCAATATCACACTTTGGGAGTAAGCCAAGAAATTCTTCAGGAAATACATCAGGAAATTTACCAACAATAGAAATATCATTCAAATCTGACGTATTTTTGTTTAAGTCCATAACATGGGCTAAGAAAACTTGACATTCGTTTTTCAATAAATGAATAACTTTATGGCTTGATATGAAAGTTTTTGACTTCAATGGTTTGGTTGCTTGAATTCGAATAACAGGTTGCTTAGGAATATGAAAACTAACAACATTACGAAAGCAATCAATTTCGGCATGATGAGTAGTTAATCAATCAATCAATCCCTAAAATCACATCAAAAGCAAGTATCTTTAAAGAAATAAGGTCAACAGGTAATGTGATGGTGCCAACTTGGATCAAACAAGATTTATAAACAGTGGATGTGATAAAAGTTTCTCCTAACGGAGTTTCCACAGATAGGTCAAAGTCTAATTTCTCCGAAGTCAAGTTTAAACGTTGAGCACAAGCAGGAGAGATAAATTAATGGGTAGCACCGGTATCTAGTAATGTATAAACTTCGCATGAATTTATGATTAGCTTACCCGTGATCACCTCATTTGGGTTCCTTGCATGTTGACCAGTCACGACAAACGCTCTTTCAGGAACCGTTGACTTTGACTTTTTTGAGACAGCCTTTTGAGTCACCATCCCCACTGGGCTTGGTTTCATGCCGCATAAATCTCGAAATATATGTCCTTCCTTTCCACAATTATAGCATACCTTGAACTCACAGGACAGCTTGAATGATGTGTCCCTCTTTTCCACATTTATAGCATACTGACCGGGTGGTCATTCTCCTCCCTTAAAACCGATTCTTCTTTGGTCTTTGACGTCTTCAGCATGTCATTGTTGAATCTCCTCTTTTTAAAATTTTCCCCTGACTCGCTTCTTCTATTTTCATAGCCACGATTACCACCAGATTGGTTGTCGCTCTTGTCCGTATTTTTCTTTCTCCGCTGGTTATCGTTGTTCTGATGACTGTTGTCACCGGTATGATCCTGGTTGCGGTCTCTTGGTTAAACGTACTCGCTATCTCGCTCTAATAATTGATCCATGTTGACAACATCTGAATAAAAAAAAATTATGAGAGATAAGATATTGCAGAATCTTGAGTTTTAAACCTCTCAGAAACATCCTCGTCATTCGTTCCTCATTCTCTACCAAATGAGGTGCAAACCTGGATAACTCTGCGAACTTCGCCTCGTATTGGGACACCGTCATGTTGTTTTGTTCTAGTCTAATAAACTCTACCTCTTTCATATGAATACTTTTCGGAAAGTATTTTTTAGTTGAAAAGTTTCGTAAACGCTTCCCCAAGACATGCGAAGTCGCGGCAGTGGGTAGTGCTTTCACAAACTCCCACGATGTCTGCCTTTCGCCACGGAACATAAAGGTGGCGAATGGAACCTTCTGTTCCTCCATGCATCCCAAGACATCGAATATATTGGTAATTTGCTTGATCCATGTTTCCGCCATGATCGGATCCGGCTTTCCCTTAAATTCTGGTGGTCCCAACTCTTTGAACTGCTTGGCCGTGATAAGCCGAGCGTTGCTATCATTTCCACCCGTATTCTATACACGAGTCTCCCTCGTCTGGTTTTGCATAAACTGTAAAAAGCTCCTAAACAAACCGCCGTTCATCGTCTGCTCAGTGGTGTTGTTTACAGGAGGAATATTGCCTTCCTGTTGCACGTTCCCCTAGGTGGTGATTAAAGGTGTCTCCACGGTCTCATTTACTCCACTGTTAACATTCTCAGTCGACATTCTTAAATACTGCCATAAAACAAAGGTTAATTAAACAAATTAACATATCACATATTAACCATATAGTTCGACTGACCAACAAATAAGCTTAGGTATGACATACTAGCGAAGGATTACTCGTCTCTCCCTTCCTAGTACTATTCCCCGATCTTCGCCAGAGACCATATCTGTGACGCCCCCAAAATAAGTATACAACACCCATTCTGAGTCGCCAAATACATGGTACAGAAAGCAAACTACAACTTCAATAATACAATTGTCGTGCAAAATACGACAACACATACTGTGAGTTTAAATACAAATCATCGCTTCTTGTAGACAATATCCACACTCAAATAAGTCCTCATTACAATTATTCAAACACTATTTTACGAAATAGTGAGGACTCTAAAAACATCTTTCTAGAACCATCACTTCACATTACCTCAGACTAGTTCTCGCTATGTTCTCACCTCCCGAGAAAAATGGAACAAAAAAGAAAAGGGTGAGCTCAACTAGCCCAGTAAAGAATATTAATACTAAGATAATATACAGATGATATGATCATGTACAAGGGTTTAAAGTAGAAAGATCAATTTTGTTAGATTGATCTTATTGAGTTTATCTGATGTATAGTTAATAGGTCTAAATTGATCGTAGAGTTGTTATGCATGTTCGTAGAGTGAACTTATCCTTCGTAGTGCATCAGATGATTTTCGATTATAGAGCTCTCACATTGGTCGTAAAAATATGTTAAAGATCGTATAGTAAAGATTAAACGTGGAGTATACCCTGAAGATGATTAGTAAGGTCCAAGTCATAAAGTGACTTAAGGATCGTTCAGTAAAGATTAGGTCGCAAAGTAAACGAGACTGTTCGTAGAATAAAAATTGGGTAATCATAAAGCTACAAAGAGACAATGAAATTTATGGTTAGTTCGAAGAGCTGTCTTCAGAATCGTAGAGCTACCGAAGCATTCGAAGAGTAAAGAGAAGCTTGCAGAGTCTGCTCAAGAATCGTAGAGAGTGTTCTTCATCAAAAGCTATTCGTAGAGCAGATCATTGTGCAGATCTTAGAGCAGATGTTCGTAGAACAAGTTCATAGAGCTCAAGCCATAAAGCATAATGTAGAGATCAACTCTACGTTTCTCATCACTCTACTATTGACAAAATTTATAGAGCATGCAAGTCAAGTCTGACAAGAAGATTGACAAAGGAGCGTTGCTAATTGAAGGTCCCAAGGCATTCTCAAACATCCTTGGTCGGAATCGAAGTTCAGAAGTTATGTCTAATATCTAGTTTGGTGAAAGCGAAAACTACCAGGTGGTAGATAGGGCTGCAGTTTGATGTGACATGACCAAACCGCAAAGTAATTGACACATCAACTTAAAATATCAACATTAAGGATCCCAGAGTATCTGGTCATTAAATGTACCAACGAAAACTTGCAATGAGAAGACTCTCCGGTAAACTATAAAAGGCTTCAAGAATTCCAGTTTGAAGAAGCGAACTTAAGAGAGAGTGAAAAGTGATCAAGTCTGATCAAAAAGACAAAGCTTTGCCATAATATAAAACTACAAGAAAAAACCTTAATCCTGACGAAATATTCTGTCGATTTTAAGACTATTCCGTCAGAATTAGCTTATTTTTGAGGAAATATATTGTCGAAAACTCGGCCGTATATATAAGCGTCAGAGTTAAGGTCCGTCAAAAATTTCGTCGGAGTTAAATATTTTCGACTAAAATATATCCGACTAAATTTTTTTCGAAAATAAAATATGTTTGAAAAAAATATTTTGACGTAATTAATTCGTCGAATATAAACATGAGTTATTTCCGACAGAATATTCCCTCGAAAATAAGTTAATTCCGACGGAAAATATGATTTTTTTTTAAAAAGTATAATGCGCTAATATTGACGGAATTTTCGTTGAAAATACCTAATTACGTCAAAAATAATCAATTTTTAATTTTTTTTTTAAATTGCAATTTCCAAGTTTTTAAACCCATTGTTGTACCTGTAACCTTCTTTATCCCAACATAGACAGATAGTAATATATTTCACATTCAACATAATACTAATTGTAAGACCCCAACTTTTATGAATAAAGATTAATTTTCTCTAAATATCAGTTTGAATATTATGATGTGGATTTGATATAATGTTATAGTTGTGGATAATATTTATAAAATTTACAAAGTATGCAAGTTATCATAAAATATTCGATTGGTCGAGAAATATTCGTACGACGACACAATCATTGGTGGACCCCACAACGAAATTACTGTCGGAGTTAGAAAATGACATAAATAACTTTTTTATAAAAATAACGGCAAAAGATTTACCGTTAACTGTTAAAATACCCGGTGATAAAAGTACAGTAATACGCGTGGTTGCATAGTAGCACACAGTATTGTACAGTATCTTTGATTATTGATGCTTTCGTGAGAAGTCACTCGGTTTTATTCAATTATTGCCACGGTAATTGCTGCATAATATCTCACATTATTGATTCAGTTATTGTCATAATATTTTATATTATTAAATCAATAATTGAGACAACAAAGTTATTCATATTATTATTTACATTATTGAAGATGTGACGCCCCCAAAATAGGTATACATCACCTATTCTAGGTCGTCAAATACATGGTACAGAAACAAATACAACTTCAGTAATATAATTGTCGTGCAAAATACGACAACACATATACTGTGAGTTTGAATACAAATATTGTCAAATAGATAGTATACAAACTCAAAAGGAGTCCTCATTACAATTATTGATACACTATTTTACAAAATAGTGAGGACTACTAAAACAACTATCATGAACCATCACTCCATACCCCCTATTTAGTTCTGCTGTGTTCTCACCTCTCTTGAGAAGAAAAATGGAACAAAAAAGGAAAAGGCGAGAGAGCTCAACTAGCCCGATAGAAGAATATTATGACTAAGATAATATAAAATAAATTATCATTAGTCTTCAACATGGAAAAATCGATAGAACATAATAGACAACAAGTTTTAGATCAAAGAATCGCATCTAAATAAAGAATCCATTAGAAGAGTCAAGTAGAGAATGAATTCTACTATCTTCTAAGATTTAAAAGTCCATCGTCAATATTTTATCCCTGTAACATCAATCAATATACATCTTGAATCAAATATTCATCTTTGCACTACAGGCCAAAGATATTCATTTGTATCACCAGTTGGTCATGTTCATCTCAACACCTGTTCATCTTTGCACTACGGGCCAAATATATTCATCAGTTAATCATTCATCTTTGCACTACATGCCAAAGATATTCAGTAATATTATCATTTAGGACTGATGTAAGACCCCAACTTTTTGAATAAAGATGAATTTTCTATAAATATCATTTTTGAATATTATGGAGTGAAATTAATATAATGTTATAGTTGTGGGTAATATTTATAAATTTTGCAAAGTACGCAAGTTGTTATATAATATTCGATTGGTCGGGGAATATTTATTTTAGCAGGGAATATTCGTACAACGGCACAATCATTGGTTGACCCTGCAACATAATTATTATCGGATTTAGAAAACGACAAAAAATACTTTATAAAAATAACGGCGGAAGTTTTACTAGTTAACTCGCTGAAACACCCTTGTTAAAAGTACGATGTCTGGCGTGGTTGCATAGTAGCACACGATATTGATTATTGATGCTTACGTGAGAAGTCACTTAGTTTTGTTTATTTTATGGACCCCCAATTTACCCATTTTTCAAAATAATCGATAGAAGATTATACAACATATATATATATATATATATATATATATATATACGTGTGTGAGTGTGATGTGTGTGCATGTGGATATGCGTGTGTGTAAAGAAGAAAAAATGAAGATGGTGGGTGAATTATTATATATATTTGGAAAAGTTGACAAAGTGGAATATATATATATATATATATATATATATATATTAAATGTGTGAGTGGGTTTTGGTGGAGGAATTGTCAGCAAATTCAATGAATAATTTTAGTAAGCCTTTGCCGAAAGGCAAAGGTTATATATATATATATATATATATATATATATATATTATAAGTTTTATTTTTTATGAAAAATAGAATATATTATATTTTATTTAAAAGATTTTGCTTTAAATCTGGACCGTCCGTTTATAAGTAAATCAATCTGGATCGTTCATGAATTAGTTACTATGCAGTCCATTCTTCTATAAATAGAAGCTCATTCCTTCATTATTTCTTACGAATTCACTGAAACTCTAGAGAGAAATTATAAAGAAACTATAGAAAAGTATTCTGCTACTTCCCTACTCTTATATTCAGTTTCTTTTACGGTAAGGGGTATTATTTCTTTTGTATTCATGAAGAGAACTTCTGTTATTCCATTCTTTATTATTCTACTGGAATAACCAGTATACGCGGACTACCCTATACTTGGTGACATTCTTCTATTATTTCGCCTTTTTATTATTACATTAGAATATCCCGTCTACATGCGTTTTTTGTGGGACCGGTTCCGTCTTTATTATTATTACATTGGAATATCCGTACATGCTTTTTTACTACCGGACTCAGTTCCATCTTTATTATTCTCATTGGAACATCCTGCTTGGGTCTTAATTTTGCCTGACCTGGTTCCGTTACTTATTATTCTGTTGGAATAACATGTCTATGTGAAGTACCGCATGCATGGTGATTTCTTTTGTTATTCCATTCGTTATTTTACTCAGTTGGTTAAAGTTTTGACTTCTATACTCCATGAAATTAGTGGGATATCTTTGATATTTGCGCTTCATCCAGTATCTTTTCATGAAAATATTCTTCTGAGCATTCTTGAATTTTACTCTACAAAGCAGTATCATTTTGACAATTTGGACGTTATTAGTTCCTAGAGAAATTAATTCTTGAACTTGTTTTATTGAATTCTTATATCATTGTCATCATCCTCATGTTTATATTATGTTGAAAGTCATCTATGGCCTGTAGTGCATAGATGGACTTGGTATGATTATGACCAGGGATTATTCGGTATAATCATGACCGTAATGTTACAAATGATGTGGTAAAAGTCCTCATTGGCTAGTAGTGCATTGATGGACAGTTGTTGGCATGATCATGACTATTGATGAATACACGAATATCCTTGGCTGTGGTGCATGGATAATTTGTGGTTGTGATACTAATGAATATCCTTGGCCGTAGAGCAGGGATGATGTGGATTATTTATTAAGCTGAGTCTCAGCGATAAAAGTCATGAAAAACCTTTTAAATCATAGAAGATAGTAGATTTTCTTCTCTACTTGACTCTTCTAATGGATTGCTTGTTCCGCTGCAGTTAAACTTGATGTTTGTTATATTTTATCAGTTTAACACTGTTGAAGGCTAATGATAAATTATTCTGCATTTATCTTAGTCATAATATTTCCTACTGGGCTAGTTGAGCTCACCCTTTCTTTCACTGTTCTCTTTAGAAAATGAGAACGTAGCTGGGACTAGTCGGAGAATAGAGTGATGGTCCTAGATGGTGCATTAGTAGTCCTCACTAATCTGTGAAATAGTGTGATAATAATTGTAATGAGGACTTCTTTTGAGTTTGTATACTCTCTAGTAGAATATATTTGTATTCAAACTAACAGTTTATGTTTTGTCGTATTTTACACGACTGTTGTATAATTAAGTTGTATTTGAATTCAGTACCTTGTATCTGGCGACTCAAGATGGGTGATGTAAACCTGTTTTGGGGGCGTCACAACTGAGGATGATGAAAAATATCTTAAAGAAAACGAATCCAGTGAGACAAAAGGACAAATATTAGGGATTCGTATTACAATTTATCTAAGTTCAATAATACTCCATAATAACTAATTGTGAAGCAGAATTCAAAAATAAAGATCAAAACATGGATACAATCAAAGATAGTAACCATAATAGACATCTTGGACAAAAAGGAGAAAATTTCATTTTTTGGTGAATAGTGACGTATTCATGAATAGTGCCGTATACGTGAATAGTGATGTATACATGAATAGTAATCCCAACACAAAAAGGTAGAAATTACACAATAAAATTTATATCAATATTTTGGCATAATGATATTGAAAAAAATAATATTATTTACGAAGAAAATAACATCCCTTACCTCAAAAGAACAATACTTCCGGCTGAAATATCAGGTATAAGGCTGAATGGAACTTGCACTGATGAATAAAAACTCACAAAGTATCTAAATACTCATAAAATCCGCTCGATAATATAAAGAGAGAAAGAGAGAAAACTTGTTTCTGGTGTGATTTTCAATTCTAACTAAGCACCCTATTTATAGGGAAAATGCTTAAAACGCCATGACAAATTAACCTGCTACCTGATGGCTTTACCTGCTACTATTCACGTCCATCACTTTTGAAAATAAATTACAACACATTTCATTTCTCACCAACCAAAAGTGGGGCCCACCATATTTTTAATAAAAATATTTATTTCTGAAACTTCAATAATTCATAATAAATAGCCCTTTTATCAGAAAAATACAAATTTTATGTCCATTCCATAGGAAATTAAATTCTCTACAACTTTGTAGATTTAAGTTTTTCCAAATTTCAAACGAAAAATGATCGAAATCCACATATGGATGATTTTCAAAACCTCCATTCCGACAAAATACTGATAAAACACCTTAGAATTAATTCCTTCATTTATAACCACAATAAATATATCCATCATTTATATCCACATAAAATAAATATTTCCTTATCATATAAATCAATAATTAATTATTCACAAATAATATTACAGAATCACAATTATGACAACCAGATCGTTCCCAGGAAAGAGGGGGCTTTCCGATAAGGATTTCTCCTTACTGGCGCGCAATTAGGTGACCAAACCCTTTCCTAGACAGAAATTTCTTAGACATTGCCAATAATGTTATCTAATAATATTATTCAAATAATATGAATTATTGATCTTGTAAGATCCCAACTTATTATAAATAAAATTGAATTTCTTTTATTTATTATTTTGAAATAGTAAGGGTTAATTGGATTAATGTGGTTAGTTATGGGTAAAATGCGCAAATATTTTAAAATAAGTAGATGGTTATAAAATATTCATTATTGTCGGGGAATATTCATTTGGTTGTGGAATATTCTTTAACATTGGGAGGAGAATATTCGCATTTGACAGTATGATCTTTTTTGTGGGCCCCATAACTAAAGCGATTGGATGAAGAAAGCGACAAGTATAAGTTGTTTATAAATAACTTGCAGTAGTTGTTACCGTTAATATCTGTTGGAATACATTGTGGTTAAAACACAAGAATGCGCATTGTTGCCTGAAGAAGACACCTATTGCACCAATTATTGATTCTTACGTAAGAAGGCACTACTCAATAATTGTTACGGTAATTAATTATTCGATTATTTTATTTTATTGATTCAATAATTGTCGCGTTGATATTTTATATTACTCATTGTTTCAATAATTGTCACTACACAATATTTTCCATTATCTGAGCAATAATTCATATTATCCTAATAATATTATTAGATAACATTATTGGCAATGTCTAGAAAGTTCTCATCTAAGGAGAGGTTTGGTCACCTAATTGCGCGCCAAGAAGGAGAAATCCTTATTGAAAGCCCCTCTTTCCCGGAAACTACCGGTTCACGATGTTGTGATTCTCGTAATATTATTTGTGAATAATTAATTATTAATTTATATAATGAGGAAAATATTCATTTTATGTGGATATAGATGGAGAAAATTTTTAAAGTGACAATTGTTGAAAATCGATATTTTATCTTTTTTAATAAAATAATATTTTATTATATTATTATAATATAATAATGGTGATATTTTTACAATGAATGTGGGATATATGAGTATATGAGGAGGAAGAGTATTTTTGTGAGACCCCAGATTTTATGAATAAATATTTAATTTTCTCGAAATAATTTTTTTAAATATTATAGTGTGGATTTGAGATAATGTTATAGTTGTGGGTAATATTTATAAATTTTGCAAAGTACGCAAGTTGTTATATAATATTCGATTGGTCGGGGAATTATTGTCGGATTGAGAAAACGACAAAAATACTTTTATAAAAAATAACGGCGGAAGTTTTACCATTAACTGTTTGAAACACCCTGTTAAAAAGTACAAGAATACGCTGTGGTTGCATAGTAGCACACACAGTATTGATTATTGATGCTTACATAAGAAGTCACTCGGTTATACTCAATTATTGCTACGATAATTCTTTGCATCATATCTCTCATATTATTGATTCAATTATTGTCACAAAGATCATCCGTGATAATATTTATTATTATTAAATCAATAATTGAGACGACAAAGTTATTCATATTATTATTTATAATATTGACAATGTCTAGAAGTTCTCATCAAAGAGAGGTTTGGTCACCTAATCATGCTACCAATAAGGAGAAATCCTTATCGAAAAGCCCCCTCTTTCCTGAGAACGACTTGATTGTTAAATATTGTGAGTTATAATATTAATGATGAATAAGTTGTGTTGATTAAAGATGAAATTGATTGTTCCATTATATTGGGATTATTAGTGTTAGTGGAAATTGACATTTATTTCGATGATAATTGATGTCTCGAGGTTATATTGTTCACTTTCGGGTATTCTTGAGCACTTTTCGGTGGTTTGAGTACTATTCACGAGTTACTATTCATGAGTTACTAATCACGGGGTACTATTGATTCACATTCTTATACTATTAGGGGTGGTGGTGCAAGATTGATAATACTTGCATGACTAAGTTAAAAATTGAGGTATAGATGGAGGTACTATACTGTAATTATTTTTATCACATGATTAGAACTATTGAGTCACATGATTTACTATTGATTCACATTATTTACTATTAGGGGAGTTGGTGCAAGTTTGATAATACTTGCAGGACTAAATTAAAAATGAAGAAAAAGAGGAAGGTATTATATCGTAATATTTCAAGCCCCAAAACATGCAATTATAGAAATTATATTTTCCTATAAATAGAAGCTCATTCTTCCTTTATTTCTCACCAA
Organism: Panax ginseng; assembly: GCA_020205605.1. Lineage (NCBI taxonomy): Eukaryota > Viridiplantae > Streptophyta > Magnoliopsida > Apiales > Araliaceae > Panax > Panax ginseng. Next base: position 7,423,859 of record CM035147.1, read on the forward strand.
TTCACAAAAGCTTTAGAGCAATTATTATAGAGAGAAATTATAGAGAGGAAGAAGAAGAGAAGTCTGCTACCTCACTATTCCAGTATCCAATTTTTTTTTAAGGTAGGGAATATTATTTGTTGTACTCGTAGGTAATATTATTTCTTTTGTATTCATGAAGAGAACTTTTGTTATTCCATTCTTTATTATTCTGTTGAATAACTCAGATCACGCTGCTACCCTATACTTGGTGACATTCTTCTATTATTCCGTCTTTATTATTCTGTTGGAATATCTTGTCATCAGCGTTCTACGCCAACTCGGTTCCGCTTTTATTATTCATTGGAATATCCTGTCTGTGCATTTTAAGCCGGACTGGTTTCGCTTTTTATTATTCTATTGGAATATCTTGTTCTGCATGCGTTTACGCCGGACTCGATTCCGTTATTTATTATTCTCATTGGAATAACTCATTGTGCGGTCTATCGCATGCATGGTGATTTCTTTTGTTATTCCATTCTTTATTATACTCAGTTGGTTAAAGTTTTGACTTCTATAATCCATGAAATTAGTGGAATATCCTTGATATTTGCGCTTCATCCAATATCTTTTCATGGAAATATTCTTCTGAGCATTCTTAAATTTTACTCCATAAAGAAATATCATGTTGACAATTTGGATGTTATTGGTTCCTGGACAAATTAATTCTTGAACTTATTTTATTGAATTCTTATATCATTGTCATCATCCTCATGTTTATATTTTGTTGAAAGTCATCTGTGGCTCAGAGTGCATAGATGGACTTGGTATGATTATGACCAGGATTATTCTTGTAATCATGACCGTAATGTTACAAATGATGTGGTAAAAGTTCTCATTGGCCCGTAGTGCATTGATGGACGCTTTTTGGTATGATTATGGCTATGGATTCTCTTCTACCAAGGGTGCAAAATGAATTATTTTATGGCATGATCGGATCATTGATGAAAACACGATTATCTTTGGCCCGTGAGTGCATGGATAATTCGTGGTCGTGATACTAAAATATCCTCGACCAGTAGATGCGTGGATGAATTAATGATGTGGATTATTTATTGTTTGAGTCTCAAATATAAAATTGATGATAAACTTTTTAACTCATAAAAGATAGTAGATTTTATATTTTACTTGACTCTTCTAATGGATTGTTTATTCCCGTAGTAGTTTTTGATCTAAAACTTGTTGTCTATTATATTCTATCGGTTGTTATAATCGTTGAAGGCTATTGATAATTTATTCTCGCATTATCTTAGTCATAATATTTCTTCTTGGGCTAGTTGAGCTCACCCTTTCTTTCACCGTTCTCTTGAAATGAGAACGAATTTGACTAAGTCGGGGAACAGTGATGGTCCTAGATATTTGTATTAGTAGTCCTCACTATTCGTGAAATAGTGTGATAATAATTATAATGAGAACTCCTTTTGAGTTTGTATACTCTAGTAGACAATATTTGTATTCAAACTCACAGCTTTATGTTTTGTCGTATTGTACACCATGGCTTGTATTATTAAGTTGTATTTGAATTATGTACCATGTATCTTCATGCGACTCAAGATGGGTGATGTATACCCCATTTTGGGGGCGCCATATTTTTATTGCAAAAGTTGTTTAAAACATGTTCAACATGTTGGTGGACCCATTCTTGTTGAAATTTGATTATAGCACGTAAATCGCTTCGCTTGTGGATTTCGATCAATTTATGTTTGGAATTTGGAAAAACTTTCTTCTGCAAAGTTGTAGATAATGAAATTTCCTATGAAAAAGACATGTGGTTTGAATTTTTCTGACAAAAGGGCTATTTATTATGAATTATTGAAGTTCTGAAATTCTGGAATAATTGATTTTTAGAAGTTTTAATTGTTCTAATTAATAAAAACATTTTTGTTGTCTTTGGAACATGTGTGGCTGATTTGTTGACCAAAGAAGAGGGTGCGTAGGAATTTAATATATATATATATATATATATATATATATATATATTAATATTATATTAAATTCTCTGCTTTGGTGTTCTAACCATTTTCCTATAAATAGGGTGTTTATGTTAGAATTGAAAATCACACCAGAAACTAAAGATTTCTCTCTCTTTCTCTCTTTATAATATCGAGCTTATTTTTGTGAGTATTTTAGTACTTGTGTATTGCTATACGGTGCAAGTTCTTTTAGCACTATATCCAGTATTCTAGTCAGAAATACTATCCTTTTGAGGTAAGGGGTGTTATTTTCTTTATAAATGATATTATTTCTTCAATATCATTATGCCGAAATATTGGTTGGAATTTTTATCAAATTTGGAACTTTTCATGTCGGAGTTACTATTCATGAGTTACTATTCATGAGTTACTATTCATGAGTTACCATTCACGAGTTACTATTCATGAGTTACTATTCACGAGTTACTATTCACGAGTACTATTCACGAAGCATGATGATTTTTTTTGTGAAATTTCTATCTTTTAGTGTTTGAGTTACTATTCACGTATACGGCACTATTCACGAATACGACACTATTCACCGAAAAATGAAATTTTCTTCTTTTTGTCCAAAATGTCTATTCTGGATACTAGCTTTGATTGTATCCATGTTTTGATCATTCATGAATTTTACTCCACTATGATTATTTATGAGGTATTTTTGGACATAGAATAGCTGAAATACGAATCCTTAATAATTATTCTTTTGTTTCATTGGATTCGTTTTCTTTAAAATATTTTTTCATCATTCTCAGTCCTAATTGATGATATAACTGAATATCTTTGGCCTGTAGTGCAAAGATGAATGATTTCTGATGAATATCTTTGGTCAGTAGTGCAAAGATGAACAAGTGTGTAGATGAACATGACCAACTGATGAATATCTTTGGCCTGTAGTGCAAATATGAATATTGATTCCAGATATATATTGATTGATGTTACATGGATAGAAGATAGTAGATTTCATTCTCTACTTAACTCTTCTAATGAATTATTATTTCTGCTGCGAATATTGATTTAAAACTTGTTGTCTATTGTATTCTATTAGATTTTTTTCCCTGTTGAGGACTAACGATAATTTGTTCTATATTATCTTAGTCATAATGTTCTTTACTGGGCTAGTTGAGCTCACCCTTTTCCTTGTTGTTCCATTTTTCTTCTCAGGAGGCGAGAATGTAGCGAGTACTAGTCGGGGTGTGGAATGATGGTTCTAGAAGTGGTTCTAGTAGTCCTCACTATTCTGTAAAATAGTGTATTAATAATTGTAATGAGGAGTTATTTGAGTGTGGATATTGTCTAGATGACATTATTTGTATTTAAACTCACAGTTTTTATGTTGTATTAATAAAGTTGTAGTTGTTTCTGTACCATGTATTTTGACGACTCAGAATGGGTGTTGTATACCTATTTTGGGGGCATTATAGTTGGTATTAGAGCTTAGGGATATGGTCTCTGGCGGAGATCAGAGAATAGTACTAGGAGGGGAGAGACGAGTAATCCTTCGCTAGTGTGTCATACCTAAGTTTATTTGTTGGTCAGTCGAAGCATATGGTTAATATGTGATATGTTAATTTGTTTAATTAACCCTTGTTATATGGCAGTATTTAAGATGGTAGCTGAGAATATTAACGGTGGAGTTACTGAGACCGTGGAAACACCTTTAATCACCAACCATGGGAACGTGCAACAGGAAGGCAATATTCCTCCTGTAAACAACACCATTGAGCAGACAATGAATGACGGGATGTTTAGGAGCTTTTTACAGTTCATGCAAAACCAGACGAGGGAGACTCGTGCATAGAATACGGGTGGAAATGCTAGCAATGCGCGGCTTATCACAGCCAAGCAGTTTAAAGAGTTGGGACCACCAGAATTTAAGGGAAAGCCAGATCCGATCATGGTGGAAACGTGGGTCAAGCAAATTACCAAGATATTCGATGTTTTGGGATGCACGGAGGAACAAAAGGTTTTATTCGCCACCTTTATGTTCCGTGGCGAGGCAGACTACTGGTGGGAGTATGTGAAACGGACCCAGCCTGCCGCACTCAGCATGTTTTAGGTAACATTTCAGAAACTTTTCAACGAAAAATACTTTCCTGAAAGTATTCGCCATATGAAGGAGGTAGAGTTTATTAGACTAGAACAAAACAACATGACGGTGTCCCAATACGAGGCGAAGTTCGCAGAGTTATCCAAGTTTGCACCTCATTTGGTAGAGAATGAGGAACGAATGACGAGGATGTTTCTGAGAGGTTTAAAACCCGAGATTCGACAATATCTTATCTCTCATAAATTTTCTTTATATTCAGATGTTGTCAACAGGGCTCAATTATTAGAGCGAGATAAGTAAGTACTTTCAACCAAGGGACCGCAACTGTATCATAATGCCGTGGCGGCATCATCGAGCAATGAAAACCAAATGGGGAGGAAAACATTCAGATAAAAGCGGTAACCACTCTGGTGGTAATCGTGGCCATGAAAATAGAAGAAGCAAGTTGGGGGGAGACTTTAAAAAGAGGAGATTCAACAATGACAATACGAAGACGTCAGCACCAGCAACAACTGGTTTTAAGGGAGGAGAACGACCACCGGTCGTATGCTATAAATGTGGAAAAGAGGGACATATCAGCCCAAACTGCCTACAACAGTTCAAGGTATGCTATAATTGTCGAAAGGAAGGACATATCACTCGAGATTGTACGGTAGCGAAACCAAGTCCAGTGGGGATGGTGACTCAATAGGCTGTCCCAGAAAAGTCAAAGTCAACGGTTCCTGGAAGAGCATTTGTCATGACTGGTCAAAGTGCGAGGAACCCAAACGAGGTGATCACGGGTAAGCTAATCATGAATTCATGCGAAGTTTATACCTTACTAGATACCGGTACTACCCATTCATTTATTTCTCCTGCTTGTTCTCAACGTTTAAATTTAACTACGGAGAAATTAGACTTTGATTTATTTGTGGAGACTCCGTTAGGAGAAACTTTCATCACATCCACTGTTTATAAATCTTGCTTGATTCAAGTTGGAACCATCACCTTACCTGTTAACCTTATCTCTTTAAAGATACTTGCATTTGACGTGATTTTAGGGATTGATTGGTTAACTACTCATCATGCCAAAATTGATTGTTTTCGTAAGGTTGTTAGTTTTCATATTCCTAACCAACCTGTTGTGCGAATTCAAGCAACTAAGCCATTAAAATCAATCACTGTTATATCAAGTCATAAAGCTATTCGTTTATTGAAAAATGGATGTCAAGCTTTCTTAGCCCATGTTATGGATTTGAATAAAGACACGTCATATTTGAATAATATTCCTGTTGTTATTGACTTTCCTGACGTATTTCCTGAAGAACTTCCTGGTCTACCCCCAGAATGTGAAGTTGAATTTTTTATTGATCTTGAACCTGGTACAAAGCCCATTTCTAAAACCCCATATCCAATGGCTCCTATTGAACTTCAGGATTTAAAGGTCCAACTACAAGAGTTGTTGGACATCGGTTTCATTCGTCCTAGTACATCTCCTTGGGGTGTTCCTATTTTATTTGTAAAGAAGAAGGACGGGAGTATGCGACTTTGTATTGACTATCGAGAATTGAACCATGTCACCATCAAGAATAGGTATCCGCTACCTCGTATTGATGACCTGTTTGACCAGTTACAAGGAACGCAATTCTTTTCAAAGATCGATCTTCGTTCTGGATATCATCAGCTGAAGGTTAGAACTAAGGATATTCCAAAGACTACTTTCAGAACTCGGTACGGGCATTATGAATTCTTAGTCATGTCTTTTGGATTGACTAATGCTCCTGCTTCTTTCATGGATATGATGAACCGAGTATTCAAGGAATATTTGGATCAGTTTGTTGTTGTCTTTATTGATGACATCCTCATCTATTCCAAAAGCCGTGAAGATCATGCGCACCATTTGAAGCTGGTACTGCAAAGGCTTCATGATAACAAGCTATATGCCAAGCTGAAGAAATGTGAGTTCTGGCTTGAGGAAGTAGCATTCCTTGGGCACATGGTGTCAAAAACATGGAGTGTCTGTTGACCCGGCGAAGATTGAAACAATACAAAGTTGGGAACAACCGAAGACGGTGATCGATGTACGTAGCTTTCTGGGTTTAGCTGGTTATTATCGGAGATTCGTGGAAGGGTTTTCTCGAATCGCTACCCCGTTAACTCAGCTGACTCGTAAAGATATAAAATTCATATGGAGCGAGGAATGCGAGAAGAATTTCCAAGATCTCAAGAGGAGACTCATTTCGGCACCTGTTTTGACAATACCATCTGGTTCTGATGGATTTGTTATCTACAGCGATGCTTCAGGCAAAGGGTTAGGGTGTGTTCTCATGCAACGTGGGAAAGTCATAGCCTATGCCTCGCGACAACTTAAAGAATATGAGAGGAATTATCCTACTCATGATCTAGAGTTAGCGGCCCAGCTCATTTTCAGCTTAAAGATCTAGAGGCACTATCTATATGGGGAGAAAGTGGAGATATATTCAGACCATAAAAGCCTCAAATATTTCTTCACCCAAAAAGAACTCAACATGCGGCAACGACGTTGGCTCGAGCTATTGAAAGACTACGACCATACCATTCAATACCATCCTGGAAAAGCGAACGTGGTAGCTGACGCATTAAGTAGAAGATCTTATGCAGGAACGAGTGCGATGTTGTCAACATAAAGGCCTATTTTGTGTGATTTACAAAAGTTGGAGATAGAATTCAAGACTCCGGGGACCCATGCGATGATGTCAAATATACGCATAGAATCGACTTTAATCGAAAAAGTTAAAATTGCTCAAGCCACAGATCCGGAGCTGATGCGTATGAAGAAGAAAGTACAAGAAGGTACTATTCCAGAAGCAAGAATCGATGAAGAAGGAATACTTCGAGTCCACTCTAGACTTTGTGTTCCTAACGATTCTGACTTGAAGCATAGAATCATGATGGAGGCACACAACACACCATTTGTAATCCATCCTGGGAGTACCAAAATGTATCATGATCTTCGACAAACATTTTGGTGGAACAATATGAAGAGAGAGATCGCGAAGTTTATATCGGGGTGTTTAACTTGTCAACGTGTAAAGGCGGAGCATCAAGTGCCAAAAGGTCCATTGCAACCACTTGAGATTCTGAAATGGAAGTAGGAACACATTACCATGGATTTCGTTACGGGTCTTCCCACAGTTTCTCAAGGCATAAATGCGATTTGGGTTATTGTTGATAGATTAACCAAGTCTGCCCATTTCTTGCCGATACGGGAGACTTATTCCCTTGAACGTCTTGCTCGTATGTACGTAGATAAGATTGTGAGATTGCATGGCATGCCAGTATCCATAGTTTCGGATCGTGACTCAAGATTCACTTCAAGATTTTGGGTTAGCTTACAAAAAGCTATGGGCACGGATTTACGATTTAGTTCGGCATACCATCCTCAAATGGATGGACAATCGGAGAGGAATATTCAAACTCTGGAAGATCTATTAAGACTCTGTGTCCTAGACTTCAAAGGGAGTTGGGATAAGTATTTACCATTGGTGGAATTTTTCTACAACAACAGTTATCAGGAAAGTATAAGTGTGGCTCCATTTGAAGCATTATATGGACGGAAGCGTCGCTCTCCAGTGTATTGGGACGAGGTAGGTGAAGCAACATTATTGGGACCAGAGTTGGTACGTATTACTATAGAAAAGATCCAAATGATTCGACAATGTATACAAATGGCACATGATCGACAAAAGAGTTATGCGGATCTTCATCGAAAGGACGTGGAGTTTAGTATTGGGGATCATGTATTGTTGCGTGTGGCTCCATGGAAGAGAGTTACAAGATTCGGGAAGAGAGGAAAGCTCAATCCATGATTTATTGGTCCATTTCAGATTCTTGACCGAGTAGGAAAAGTGGCCTATAGACTCGCGTTACCTCCAAGTATGTCTCGTGTTCATAATGTTTTTCACGTATCCGTGCTTCGTAAATATGTGAAAGACCCGAACCACATTATTGAGTTAGAACTAGGCGATATAGCCGAAGATTTAACGTACGAGGAGATACCTGTCAAGATCTTGGATAGGAAAGAGCATGTCCTACGCACAAAGGTTATACCACAAGTTAAGGTTTTTTGGAGGAACAATGCTATTGAAGAAATGACCTGGGAGTTGGAAACGGAAATGAAAGCGAGGTATCCTCATCTTTTCGAAACACCAGGTACGTACGTCAATTTCGAGGACGAAATTTCATAAGGATGGGAGGTTGTAAGACCCCAACTTATTATAAACAAAATTGAATTTCTTTTATTTATTATTTTGAAATAGTAAGGGTTAATTGGATTAATGTGATTAGTTATGGATAAAATGCGTAAATATTTTAAAATAAGCAGGTGGTTATAAAATATTCATTATTGCCGGGGAATATTTGTTTGGTCGTGGAATATTCTTGATGTCGGGGAATATTCGTACGACGGCGCAGTCTTTTGTGGGCCCCATAACGGAAAGAGATTGGATGAAGAAAACGACAAGTATAAGTTATTTATAAATAACGACGTAGTTGTTACCATTAATACTGTTGGAATACCCGGTGGTTAAAACACGAATGTCTGCGTTGTTGCACAAGAAGCACACTCAGTATTGCACCAATTATTGATTCTTACGTAAGAAGGCACTACTCAATAATTGTTACAGTAATTACTGTTCAGTATTTTATTTTATTGATTCAATAATTGTTGCGTTGATATTTTGTATTACTGTTGTTTCAATAATTGTCACTACACAATATTTTCCATTATCGGAGCAATAATTCATATTATCTGAATAATATTATTAGAAAATATTATTGGCAATGTCTAGAAAGTTACGTCTAAGGAGAGTTTGGTCACCTAATTGCGCTGCCAATGAGAAATCCTTATTGGAAAGCCCTCTTTCACAGGAACCTACCGGTTTGTCGATGTTGTGATTTTGTAATATTATTTGTGAATAATTAATTATTGATTTATATGATGAGAAAAATATTCATTTTATGTGGATATAGATGGAGAAAATTTTTAAAGTGACAATTGTTGAAAATCGATATTTTATCTTTTCTAATAAAATAATATTTTATTATATTATTATAATATAATAATGGTTATATTTTTACAATGAATGTAGGATATATGAGTATATGAGGAGGACGAGTATTTTTGTTGCAAAAGTTATTTAAAACATGTTAAACATGTTGGCGGACCCATTTCTTGACAGAAATTTGATTATATCCTGTAGAATCGCCCGTTTGTGGATTTCGGTCAATTTATGTTTGGAATTTGGAAAAACTTTCTTCTGCAAAGTTGTAGATAATGAAATTTCCTATAAAAAAGACACGTGGTTCAAATTTTTCTGACAAAAGGCTATTTGTTATGAATTATTGAAGTTTTGAAATTCCGGAATAATTGATTTTTGGAAGTTTTAATTGTTTTAATTAACAAAAACGTTTTTGTTGTCTTTGGAACATGTGTGGCTGATTTGTTGACCAAAGAAGAGGGTGCGTAGGAATTTAATATATATATATATATATATATATAATATTATATTAAATTCTCTGCTTTGGTGTTCTAAGCATTTTCCTATAAATAGGGTGTTTATGTTAGAATTGAAAATCACACCAGAAACTAAAGATTTCTCTCTCTTTCTCTCTTTATAATATCGAGCTTATTTTTGTGAGTATTTTAGTACTTGTGTATTGCTATACGGTGCAAGTTCTTTTAGCACTATATCCAGTATTCTAGTCAGAAATACTATCCTTTTGAGGTAAGGGGTGTTATTTTCTTTATAAATGATATTATTTCTTCAATATCATTATGCCGAAATATTGGTTGGAATTTTTATCAAATTTGAAACTTTTGATGTCGGAGTTACTATTCATGAGTTACTATTCATGAGTTACCATTCACGAGTTACTATTCATGAGTTACTATTTATGAGTTACTATTCACGAGTACTATTCAAGAAGCATGATGATTTTTTTTGTGAAATTTCTATCTTTTAGTGTCTGAGTTACTATTCACGTGTCTGAGCACTATTCACGAATCATCGACACTATTCAATTAAAAATGAAATTTTCTTCTTTTTGTCCAAATATCTATTCTCGGATACTAGCTTTGATTGTATCCATGTTTTGATCATTCATGAATTTTACTCCACTATGATTATTTATGAGGTATTTTTGGACATGGAATAGCTGAAATACGAATCCTTAATAATTATTCTTTTGTTTCATTGGATTCGTTTTCTTTAAAATATTTTTTCATCATTCTCAGTCCTAATTGATGATATAACTGAATATCTTTGGCCTGTAGTGCAAAGATGAATGATTTCGATGAATATCTTTGGCCAAGAGTGTGCAAAGATGAACAGTGTTTAGATGAACATGACCAATGATGAATATCTTTGGCACAGAGTGCAAAGATGAATATTGATTCCAGATATATATTGATTGATGTTACAGGGATAAAAGATAGACGGTGAACTTTTATATTCATATATAGAAGATAATAGATTTCATTCTCTACTTAACTCTTCTAATGAATTATTATTTCCACTGTGAATATTGATTTAAAACTTGTTGTCTATTGTATTCTATTAGATTTTTTTCCCTGTTGAGGACTAACGAGAATTTGTTCTATATTATCTTAGTCATAATGTTCTTTACTGGGCTAGTTGAGCTCACTATTTTCCTTATTGTTACATTTTTCTCCTCAGGAGGCGAGAATGTAGCGAGTACTAGTTGGGGGTGTGGAATGATGGTTCTAGAAGTGGTTCTAGTAGTCCTCACTATTCTATAAAATAGTGTATTAATAATTATAATGAGGACTTATTTGAGTGTGGATATTGTCTAGATGACAATATTTGTATTTAAACTCACAGTTTTATGTTGTATTAATAAAGTTGTAGTTGTTTCTGTACCATGTATTTTGACGACTCAGAATGGGTGTTGTATACCTATTTTGGGGGCGTCACAAATCTGATAATGGGAAATATTGTGCAATGACAATTATTGAAACAACAATAATATAAAATATCAACGTAGCAATTATTGAATAAATAAAATAAAATATTGAACAGTAATTACTGTAACAATTATTGAGTAGTCATTTCTTACGTAAGAATCAATAATTCAAAAATACTGTGCAATACCATGTCTTCTTTAATGCAACCACGCCAGACATCAGTATTTTAACAATCTATTATTCCAACAAAGTTAATTGTAAACCATTACTGCCGTTATTTATAAAAACTCAAACTTGTCATTTTCTTCATCCAATAGTTATCCGTTATGGGGCCCACAAATGGTCATGCTACCGGCCGTGCATTTAATATTCCCCAACAAAGAAGAATATTCCACGACCAAACGAATATTCCCCGATAAAATGAATATTTTATAACCACTTGCTTTTTTTTACAAAATTTGCACATTTCACCCATAACCAAAGTATTATATCAAATTAAAACCTTATTATTCACAATAATAATTAGAGGAAATTTGATTTTATTTATAATAAGTTGGGGTCTTACAACCTCCCCTCCTTATGAAATTTCATCTTCGAAATTGACATACGTACCTGATATTTCAAAAAGGTGAGGGTACCTCGCTTTCATTTCCGATTCTAACTCCCAGGTCATTTCCTCCATAGAATGGTTCCTCCACAAAACCTTAACTTGTGGTATAACCTTCGTGCGTAGGACATGCTCTTTCCAATCCAAGATTTTAACAAGCACCTCCTCGTACGTTAAATCTTCGGCTATCTCGTATGGTTCTAACTCAATTTTGTGGTTCGGGTCTTTTACATATTTACGAAGCATAGATATGTGAAAAACATTATGAACACGAGACATGCTTGGAGGTAATGCGAGTCTATAGGCCACATTTCCTATTCGGTCAAGAATTTCAAATGGACCAACAAATTGTGGTTTGAGCTTTCTTGTCTTCCCAAATCTTGTAACTCCCTTCCATGGAGCAATACGTAACAATACATGATCCCCAATATTAAATTCCACGTCCTTTCGATGAAGATCCGCATAACTCTTTTGTCGATTTTGTGCCGTTTGTATACGTTGTCGAATCATTTGGATCTTTTCTGTAGTTATGCGTACCAATTCTGGTTCCAACAATGTTGCTTCTCCCATCTCATCCCAGCATACTGGAGAGTGACACTTTCGTCCATACAGTGCTTCAAATGGAGCCACACCTATACTTACCTGATAACTGTTGTTATAGGAGAATTCTCCACCAATGGTAGGTACTTATCCCAACTCCCTTTGAAATCTAGGACACAAATTCTTAATAGATCTTCAAGAGTTTGAATAGTCCTCTCTGATTGTCCGTCTGTTTGAGGATGGTATGTCGAACTGAATCGTAAATTCGTGCCCATAGCTTTCTGCAAGCTAACTCAAAATCGTGAAGTGAATCTTGGGTCACGATCCAAAACTATGGATATTGGCATGCCATGAAATCTCACAATCTCATTCACGTATATACGAACAAGACGTTCAAAGGAATAAGTCTCCCGTATAGGCAAGAAATGAGCAGACTTAGTTAATCTATCAATAATAACCCAAATCGCATCTTAGCATTGAGAAACCTTGGGAAGACCCGTAATGAAATCCATAGTAATGTGTTCCCACTTCCATTTCAGAATCTCAAGTGATTGCAATGGACCCTTTGACACTTGATGCTCTGCCTTTTCACGTTGACAAGTTAAACACCTCGAGATAAACGCTAGTATCTCTCTCTTCATATTGTTCTACCAAAATGTATGTCGAAGATCATGATACATTTTGGTACTACCAGGATGGATTACAAATGGTGTGTTGTGTGCCTCCATCATGATTCTATGCTTCAAGTCAGAATCATTTGGAACGCAAAGTCTGGAGTTGACTCGAAGTATTCCTTCTTCATCGATTCTTGCTTCTGGAATAGCACCTTCTTGCACTTTCTTCTTCATACGCATCAACTCCATGTCCAAAGTAACGAAAGGCTTTTAACTTTATTTATTAAATTCGTTTCTACTCGTATGTTTGATATCATCACATGGGTACTTGGAGCCTTTACCTCTATCTCCATCCTTTGCAAGTCATACAAAATATGCCTTTGTGTTAACAACATTGCACTCGTACCCGCGTATGATCTTCTACTCAATGTGTTAGCTACCACGTTTGCTTTTCCAGGATGATATTGGATGGTGTATGGTCATAATCTTTCAACAACTCGAGCCAACATCGTTGCCGCATGTTGAGTTCCTTTTGGGTGAAGAAGTGTTTGAGGATTTTATGATTTGTATAGATCTCCACTTTCTCCCCATACGGGTAGTGTCTCCAGATCTTCAATGCGAAAACGACCGCTGCCAACTCCAGATCATGAGTAGGATAATTCCTCTCATATTCTTTGAGTTATCGCGAGGCATAGGCTATAACTTTTCCATGTTGCATGAGAACACATCCTAACCCTTTGCCTGAAGCATCGTTGTAGATAACAAATCCATCCAAACTAGATGGTATTGTCAAAATAGGTGCCGAAATGAGTCTCCTCTTGAGTTCTTGAAAACTCTTCTCACAATCCTCGCTCCAACCGAATTTTGTATCTTTCTGAGTCAGTTGAGTTAATGGAGTAGCGATTATAGAAAATCCTTCCACGAATCTTCGATAATAACCAGCTAAGCCCAGAAAGCTACGTACTTCAGTCACCGACTTTGGTTGCTCCCAACTTTGTATTGCTTTAATCTTCGCCGGGTGGACAGATACTCCCTGTTTTGACACCACGTGCCCAAGGAATGCTACTTCCTCAAGCCAGAACTCGCATTTCTTCAGCTTGGCATATAACTTGTTTTCACGAAGCCTTTGTAGTACCAGCTTCAAATGGCACTCATGATCTTCATGGCTTTTGGAATAGATGAGGATGTCATCAATAAAGACAACAATGAATTGATCCAAATATTCCTTGAATACTCGGTTCATTATATCCATGAAAGCAGCAGGAACATTAGTCAATCCAAAAGACATGACTAAGAATTCATAATGCCAGTCTGCGAGTTTCAAGGCGGCCTTCGAATATCCTCGCTTTTAATCTTCAAATTGATGATATCCAGAATGAAGATCGATCTTTGAAAAGAATTGTGCTCCTTGCAACTGGTCAAAAAAGTCATCAATGCGAGGTAGCGGATACCTATTCTTGATGGTGATATGGTTCAATTCTCGGTAGTCAATACAAAGTCGCATACTCCCATCTTTCTTGTTTACAAATAACACAGGAGCACCCCAAGGAGATGTAGTAGGACAAATAAAACCGATGTCCAACAACTCATGTAGTTGGACCTTTAATTCCTGAAGTTCAATAGGAGCCATTCGATATGGGGTTTTAGAAATGGGCTTTGTACCAGGTTCAAGGTCAATAAAGAATTCAACTTCACATTCTGGGGGTAGACCGGGAAGTTCTTCAGGAAATACGTCAGGAAATTCACTAACAACCGAAATATTATTCAAATCTGACGTGTTTTTGTTCAAGTCCGTGACATGGGCTAAGAAAGCTTAACATCCATTTTTCAATAAATGAATAGCTTTATGGCTTGATATGACAGTGATTGACTTTAGTGGTTTGGTTTTTTGAATTCGCATAACAGGTTGGTTAGGAATATGAAAACTAACAACCTTACTAAAACAATCAATTTTAGCATTATGAGTGGTTAACCAATCAATCCCTAAAATCACATTAAATGCAAGTATTTTCAAAGAAATAAGATCGGCAGGTAATGTGATGGTTCCAACTTGAATCAAGTAAGATTTATAAACAGTAGATGTAATGAAAGTTTCTCCTAATGGAGTCTCAACAGATAAGTCAAGGTCTAATTTATCCGTAGTCAAGTTCAAATGTTGAGCACAAACAGAAGAGATAAAAGAATGGGTAGAACCGGTATCTAATAAGGTATAAACTTTGCAAGAGTTTATGATTAGCTTACCCGTGATCACCTCATTCGAGTTCCTCGCATTTTGAGCAGTCACGACAAACGCCCTTCCAGGAACCACCAACTTTAACTTGTCCGGGACAACCTTTGGAGTCACCATCCCCGTTGAACTTAGTTTCGCAACAAGACAATATCTAGCTATATGTCATTCCTTTCCACAGTTATAACACACCTTGGATTGTTGTGGACAGTTTGGGCTGATGTGTCCCTCTTTCCCACATTTGGAACATACGACCGGTGCTCGATCTCCTCCCCTAGAAACAGTTGATGTTTGTGTTGACGTCTTCACATTGTCATTGTTTTACCTTCTCTTCTTGAAATCTCCCCTTGACTCGCTTCTTCTACCATCATGGCCACGATTACCACTTAAGTGGTTACCGCTTTTGTCCGAATGTTTTCTTCCTCGCTGGTTGTCATTGTTCGATGATCGCGCCACCTTTAGATGACCTCGTCAGTGGTCCCTCGGTTGAACATACTCATTATCTCGTTCTAATAATTGAACCCTGTTTACAAAATCTGAATATAAAAAAATTTATGAGAGATAAGATATTGCTGAACTCGGGTTTTAGACCTCTCAGAAACATCCGCGTCATTCGTTCCTCATTCTCTACCAAATGAGGTGCAAACCTGGATAACTCTGCAATCTTTTCCTCGTACTGGGACACCGTCATGTTGTTTTGTTCCAGTCTAATAAACTCTACCTCTTTCATATGACGAATACTTTTAGGAAAGTATTTGTCATTAAACAGTTTCTGAAATGTTTCCCAAGATATATTGACTGCGGCAGGCTAGGGACACTTAACAGACCCCCACCAGTAGTCTGCCTCACCACGGAACATAAAGGTGGCGAATGAAACCTTCTGTTCCTCCGTGCATCCTAAGACCTCAAATATCTTGGTAATTTGTTTAACCCACGTCTTCGGCTTGATCGGATCTGGCTTTCCCGTAAATTCTGGTGGTCCCAACTCTTTGAACAGCTTGGCTGTTACAAGCCACACATTGCTATCATATCCACCCGTATTTTGTACACGAGTCTCCCTCATCTGATTTTGCATGAACTGCAAAAAAGTTTCTAAACATCCCATCATTCATCATTTTTTCGGTAGTGTTGTTTACAGGAGGAATATTGCCTTCCTAATGCACGTTCCCCTGGGTGGTGATTAAAGGTGTCTCAACGGTCTCATTCACTCCATTGTTAATATTTCCAGTTGCCATTCTCAAATACTGCCACAAAACAAGGGTTAATTAACACGTTAAAATATCACATATTAACCATATGCTCCGACTGACTAACCAAATAAGCTTAGGTATGGCAAACTAGCGAAGGATTACTCGTCTCTCCCCTCCTAGTTCTATTCCCCAATCTCCGCCAGAGACCATATCCTTAAGCTCTGATACCAACTGTGACGCCCCCAAAATAGTTATACATCCCCTTTTCTGAGTCGCCAAATACATGGTACAGAAACAAATACAACTTCAGTAATACAATTTTCGTGCAAAATACGATAACATATATATATGTGAGTTTGAATACAAATATTGTCTAATAGATGATATACAAACTCAAAAGGAGTCCTCATTATAATAATTGATACACTATTTTACAAAATAGTGAGGACTACTAAAATAACTATCCTCGAACCATCACTCCATACCCCTATTTAGTTCTCGCTATGTTCTCACCTCCCGAAAAAAAATAGAACAAAAAGGAAAAGAGTGAGCTCAACTAGCCCAGTAAAGAATATTATAACTAAGATAATATACAATAAATTATCATTAGTCTTCAACAGGGAAAAATCTGATAGAACATAATAGACAACAAGTTTTAGATCAACAATCGCAAATGAAACATCAATCCATTAGAAGAGTCAAGTAGAAATGAATTCTACTATCTTCTAAGATTTAAAAGTCCATCATCAATATTTTATCCTCAGTAACATCAATCAATATACATCTTGAATCAAATATTCATCTTTGCACTACAAGCCAAAGATATTCATTTGTATCACCCAGCTTGGTCTTGTTCATCTCAACACTGCTCATCTTTGCACTACGGGCCAAAGATATTCATCGCTTAATCATTCATCTTTGCACTCATGTGCTAAAGATATTCAAAGATTATCATCATTTAGGGGTAGGATGATGAAAAATATCTTAAAGAAAAAGAATCCAAAGAGACAAATGGACAAATATTAGGGGATTCAGATTATAGCTTTATCCAAATTCAATAATACTCCATAATAACTAATTGTGAAGCGTAATTCAAAATAAAGATCAAAACATGGATACAATTAAAGATAGTAACCATAATAGACATCTTGGACAAAAAAGGAGAAAATTCATTTTTCTATGAATAATGTCGATTCATGAATAGTGTCAGATATGTGAATAAAGGTCAGACATACATGAATAGTAACCCCGACACAAAAAAGGTAGAAATTCCACAATAAAATTCATATCAATATTTCTAAGATAATGATATTGAAGAAAATAATATCATTTACTTAAGAAAATAACATCCTTTACCTCAAAAGAATAAAGATTTTCTAAAATAAAATATTAGGTATAAGGTGAAAAAAACTTGCAGACCGATGAATAAAGAACTCACAAAGTATCTAAATACTCACAAAATACGCTTCGATAATATAGAGAGAGAAAGAGAGAAAACTTGTTTCGTGTGATTTTCAATTCTAACTAAGCACCTTATTTATAGGAAAATGCTTGTAACGCCATATCGTATTAACTCTACACCGATGGCTTTACCTCTACTACTATTCACGCCCACCACTTTTGAAAATAAATTCCAGCACATTTCATTTCTCACCAACCAAAAGTGGGGCCCACCATATTTTTAATAAAAATATTTATTTCTGAAACTTCAATAATTCATAATAAATAGCACTTTTATCAAAAAAAATATGAATTTTATGTCCATTCCATAGGAAATTAAATTCTCTACAATTTTGTAGATTTAAGTTTTTCCAAATTCCAAACAAAAAATGACCGAAATCCACATACGGACGATTTTCAAAACTTCCATTCCGACAAAATACTGATAAAACACCTCAGCATTAATTCCTTCATTTATAACCATAATAAATATATCCATCATTTATATCCACATAAAATAAATATTTTCTTATCATATAAATCAATAATTAATTATTCATAAATAATATTACAGAATCATAATTATGACAACCAGGTTGTTCCCAGGAAAGAGGGGGCTTTCCGATAAGGATTTCTCTTTACTAGCGCGGAATTAGGTGACCAAACCCCTTTCCTAGACAGAACTTCCTTAGACATTTCCAATAATGTTATCTAATAATATTATTCAAATAATATGAATTATTGATTTGATAATGGGAAATATTGTGCAGTGACAATTATTAAAACAACAATAATATAAAATATCAACGTAGAAATTATTGAATCAATAAAATATTGAATAGTAATTATCATAATAATTATTGAGTAAAGGCCTTTCACGCAAGAATCAATAATTCAAAATATCAGTCGTAATACCGTGCTGCTATCTTTAAACCACACGATTACTATATTTTAACCATCGGGTATTCCAACAAAGGTTAATTGTAACCATTACGCTCGTTATTTATAAAAAACTCAAACTTGTCGCTTTCTTCATCATCCAACAATCTCATCCACATGGGGCCCACAAATGGTCATTACGTAAATTTAATATTCCCCGACATCAAGAATATTCCACGACCAAATGAATATTCCCTGACAAAATGAATATTTTATAACCACTTATTTATTTTGCAAAATTTGCACATTTCACCCATAACCAAAGTATTATATCAAATTATCACCTTATTATTCACAATAATAATTAGAGGAAATTTGATTTTATTTATAATAAGTTGGGGTCTTACAAATAGTACTCGTGAATTGTAACTCGTGAATAGTAATTTGTGAATAGTAACTTGTGAATAGTAACTCATGAATAGTAACCCGTATTCGTACATATTACCGTATACGTAAATAATGTCATATACGTAAATAGTGTCATATACAAGAATAGTGCCGTATACAAGAATAGTGCCGTATACGTGAATAGTAACCCCGTCACGAAAAGGTAGAAATTTCACAATAAAATTCATATCAATATTTTGGTATAATGATATCAAAAGATATAATATCATTTACGAAGAAAATGACATCCCTTACAATCCCTTAACTCAAAAGAATAGTACTTCTGGCTGGAATTTCGAATGTAATGCCGAAAGAAACATGCACTGAATAACAACTCTCAAAGTATCTAAATATTCACAAAATACACTCGATAATATAGAGAGAGAAAAAACTTGTTTCTGGTGTGATTTTCAATTCTAACTAAGCACCCTATTTATAGGAAAATGCTTAGAACGCCAAAACAGACTAAATAATAAAATATTAATATTTTAATACCATTTCAAGCACGCCACTTTGATTAATTTTCAGCCCACCACTTTTGAAAAACCAAGTCATAACATTTTATCAGCAAAGGACAAAAGTGGGTCCCACCCATAAAAACATTTATTTTTTGAAACTTCAATAATTCATAATAAATAGCCCTTTTATCAGAAAAATACGAATTTTATGTCCATTCTATAGGAAATTAAATTCTCTACAACTTTTAAGTTTAAGTTTTTTCAAATTCCAAACGAAAAATGACTGAAATCCATATATGGACGATTTTCAACAACTCTTAAAATTCATAACAAATCATACGTTAATTTTTAACCGTTCAAAATTTGTGGACATATACTCAACTTATATATGTATAACATATCCAATAATCACAACGATCCAACGGTCGGATTAAAATTATAACTCACGCAATAGAGCTTTAAGAACACTAATTTGATTTTCAGACTATAAGTCCCTCGTACCAGTTTCACTCAAACAGTTACCACAAAAAATTCACAAAGAATATTTGGGTGATTCAAATTTCTACGATTAGCTTACTTCCAGGGCTTTCTTTTGATATATGGCTTTTCTCCAAACTCATTATACACAAAGAGTTATAGATTTTACACAATCAAGTAATAAACTAATTTTTCTAAAAATCTCCATATTTTGTTCTTCTTTTGATTTCTAGATTTCTCTCATTTGATTCATGCACCGTGAATTTAGTGTAAAGATATCACCATTATTATATTATTATATAACCACATTATACATTTATAATGTAATATAATAATATATTTAAATAAATTATTTTATAAGAAAAGATAAAATATCAATATTTAACGATTGTCACCTTTCTAAAAATTTCTCCATTTATAACCCCATTAAAATAAATATTTTCTTATCATATAAATCAATAATTAATTATTCACAAATAATATTACGTAATCACAATTAGGACAACCAGTCGTTCCCTGAGAGAAGAGGGGCTTTCAGATAAGAATTTTCTCCTTCTGCACGCAATTAGATGACCAAACCCCTTTCCTGCATGCAGCGTAACTTTCTTGTACATTGCATAATAATGCTATCTAACAATATTATTCAAATAATATGAATTATTGATATAATAATGGAAGTGCAGTGACAATTATTGAAATAACAATAATATAAAATATCAACGTAGCAATTATTGACTCAATAAAATAAAATATTGAATAAGAATTACAAAGAACAATTATTGAGTAGTGTCTTTACGTAAGAATCAATAATTCAAAAATATCGCGCAATATCGTGTTGCTCATTATGCTGCAACCACGCCAGACATCAGATTTTAACCACCGGGTATTCCAACAATGTTAACGGTAACAACTACGTCGTTATATATAAAAACTCATATTTGTCGTTTTCTTCATCTGACAGTTATTTTGTTATGGGGCTCACAAATGGCTGCGCCATCGTACAAATATTCTCTGATAGTAAGAATATTCCACGACCAAACGAATATTCCCCAACAACAATGAATGTTTTATAACCACTTGCTTATTTTGAAAAAAAAATATTTCACCCATTACTTTAAACTTTTTCAGTTTAGCTATTTACTAAATAGAAAAATTGAATAATTTTATTTCATAAAATTCGGGGTCTTACAGAGTGACTATTATATATATATATATATATTTATAAGTTCTGTTTTTTTATGTAAAATAGAATATAATATATTTTATTGTTTGCAAGATCAGTATTGTGTTGCATAATCTTTGCATAGTGAAAAAATAATCGTAATTCTCGCCTGTGAATTCGCTTTGAAAATTTTTTATGCGATCAAATTGCGATTTCCTAATTCAAATAGTAGCCTACAATTCTCCTATAAATAGGATGCTCAGTTGAGAAATGAAAATCACACCAGAATCAGAGAATTCTTCTTCTATAATATTGAGCATATTTCTTTAGAGTTTAAGGAAGCTTTGAGTGTAGAAAACAATATAAGTTTTCTTCAAGATCATTGCCGCTATACTAGTCGGAATTGCTCTCATTTTAAGGTAATATGTATTATTTATTTCATATTCAGAAGGGATATTATTTTTCGTATTCGTAAGGAATTTTATTTTCGTTCAATATTCGTAAGGAATATTATCTTCGTTCAATATTCGTAAGGAGTATTATCTTTGTTCAATATTCGTAAGAAATATTATTTTCGTTCAACAGTTGTAAGGGATATTATTTTGTTCAGTATTCGTAAGAAATAATATTGTCTTCCATACTATGTAGTATGTAAGTAATATTATTTCGTTTCATATTCCTAATTCTACACTTATTTTGATAAGAATTGCTTCTATACTCCTTGAAATTAGTAGAATATCCTTGAAATTTGTGCTTCATCTAGTATCGTTCCACTAAAATATTTTTCTAGACATTCTTATTACATTTTAATCTTTTCATGCCTGAGTACTATTCATGGATATTATTCATACATACGGCACTATTCATATATACTGTACTACTCACGAGGTACTATTCACAAAGTACTATTCATGAGGTACTATTCACGAAGTACTATTCACTCGGGTACTATTCACGACAAAAAATGATTTCTTTTTTGTCCAAATTATTTTTTATACATGAATATTATTCTTGAATTTTACTCCACAAAGCAGTTATCATGTTGACAATTTGGATATTTTTAAACTCTGGATAAATTAAAAATCTTTAATATTTATCCCTGATTTTGTTTAATTGATACTTATATCGTTGTCATCATCCTCATGCTTATATTGTGATGAAAGTCATCTTTGGCCCGTAGTGCATAGATGGACTGTTGATTGGTATGATTATGACCAGGAATTATGTATCGGTATAATCATAACCTGTAATGTTACAAATGATGTGGTAAAAGTCCTCATTGGCCCATAGTACATTGATGGACAGTTGTTTGGTATGATTATGACCATGGGTTCTCTTCGACCAAGGGTGCAAAGATGAATTGTTGTTTGGCATAATCATGACCACTAGTGATAGTAACGAATATCCTTGGCCCTTAGTGCATGGATAATTTGTGGATGTGATAATAATGAATATCCTTGGCCCGTAGTGCATGGATAATTCATGGATGTGATACTAACGAATATCCTTGGCCCGTAGTGCATGGATAATTTGGCGATGTGGATTATTTATTGAAATGTGTTTCAGAGAAAATATTGATGATGAACTTTTAAATCATAGAAGATAGTAGATATCATGCTCTACTTGACTCGTCTTATAGATTGTTTGTTCTGCTGTAATTAAACCTGTTGTCTATTGTATTCTATCAGTTTAACATTGTTGAAGGCTAACGATAATTTATTATGCGTTATCTTAGTTGTTCTGTTCAGGAATTGAGAATATAGCTGAAACTATTCAGGGAATGGAGTGATGGTCCGAGATGGTTGCAATAGTAGTCCTTACTATTCTATGAAATAGTGTGATAATAATTGTAATGAGGACTTAATTTGAGTTTGGATATTGTCTACAAAATAATATTCGTGTTAAAACTCAGCTATTGTGTTGTCGTATTTTGCACGAAAGTTGTATAAATTAAGTTTGTATTTGAATTATGTACTGTGTACTTGGCAACTCAGAATGGGTCGTGTATACCTATTTTGGGAGCGTTACAGTTGGTATCAAAGCTTAGGGATATGATCCCTGGCTGAGATTTGAGGCTAGAACTAGGAGAGGAAAGACGGGTAAATCCTTCGCTAGTATGACCTTCCTAAGCTTAATTGTTATTTAATTGGTCGGTCAGAATATAGGGATAATATGTGGTATGTCAATTAACCCTTGTTTTGTGGCAGTGTTTGAAAATGACATATGAAAATGTTGAGATATGCAATGGAGAACATGAGACTGTTGATTCACCGACGACCAATAACCAGGATAATGTGCACCAGGAAGGAAATAATCATCGTGTAAACAACAACACCGACCAAATGACGAACGATGGTATGTTTAGGAACTTTTTAGAATTCATGCAAAACCAAACGAGAGAGACTCCTTTTCAAAATGCAGGTGGAGTCAATGGCAACTCACGGCTGGTCACTGCTAAGCAATTCAAGGAGCTGGGACCACCAGAGTTTTTGGGAAAGCCAGAACCACTTAAGGTAGAGACGTGGATTAAGCAGGTCACATAGATATTTGATATCTTGGGATGCTCCGAGGAGCAAAAGGTTTCCTTTGCCACCTTTATGTTGCGTGAAGAGGCTGATTACTGGTGGGAATCTGTAAAACGTACTTAACCTTCCGCACTAAAGATGTCTTGGGAGAAGTTTTAAGAATTGTTCAACGACAAGTACTTTCCCGAAAATATTCGTCACATGAAGGAGATGGAATTCATCAAGCTGGAGCAAAGTAATATGACCGTATCGCAATACAAGGCTAAGTTTGACGTGATTTGCTTGATAATGAGGAGTGAATGACGCGATTGTTTTTGGGAGGTTTGAAACCCGAAATACGTCAATACCTCATTTCTCACAAACTTTGTTTATCTTCAGATGTTGTGAATAGGGCTCCATTATTGGAGCGTGATAATGAGTCAGCCCAACCAAAAGATAATGACCAACAACACGATAATAATCGTACCGGTGGAAATGGCCATCGGAATAATGATAACCATCGTGGAGGAAGTTATCATGCCAGAAATGGTAACCACTTCGGTGGTAATCATGGCCAAGATGATAGAAGAGGTGAACTAACTAAGAACAACTTTAAGAAGAGAAGATTCAACAATGACGGAATGACGTCGACAATAACACTAGCACCCATTTCCGAGGAAGGAGAACGACCACCAGTCATATGCTAAAAATGCGGACAAGAGGGACATATTCGTCCAAACTGTACGCAGCAACCCAAAGCGTATTTCAATTGCGGAAGAGAAGGTCACCTAACCCGATTTTGTCATGTAGTGAAGTCAAGTCTAGCTGGGATGGTGACACCAAGGGCTGTCCCAAACAAGTCAAAGTCGGTAGTTTAAGTGAGAGTGTTTGTCGAGGAACTCGAACGAAGTTATTATAGGTAAGTTAATCATAAACTCTTGCGAAGTTTATACCTTATTCGATACCGGTTCTTGTGACAACCCGAAAATTTATAAAATCTTGAATGATTAGAATAAAGGTTAAAAAAAATAAAACCTAGATGAGAATTTGAGGATTTATTTAAAATTTTCAAGTAAAACCTATATGGTTTGCTATTCGAATGAGAATAGAGAAATTATAGGTTACCAAATTCTAAAACCCTAGAAATGAATTATTATGTACTTGAAGGAATATCAAGAATAAGGTATTAAAATACCTATAAATTCGATGTGAACTGAATAGTTTAAGAAATGTTATATTAGTACAGGTGGAATTTTATTAACGAAATAAGATTTCATAGGAAGAAAAGCTATGAGGTTAAACGAAGATGAGTATATGTATAGAAATATATATATATATATATATATATATATATATATATACGTAGTAAGGTGCTATATATATTTTAGAATGATGAATAATGAATTAAGTTAATGATATAAGGATCAAGATAAAACTATGTTAGTAATTAACATAGCTTGAATGTGGGCCTTGATGGGCAAATAAGAATATAAATAAGTTTAAAGTTATTAGCTAATATGATTAGCAATAAAAATGGCATAAGATAAAACTCAAAATTTGAGTTAGAGATAGAATTTTGAAGCACAGACTGCTCGGTTGCGTCCGGAGCTTCAAATTTAGTCAGAAAGGATAATTAACACAAAATGTGTAAGGGTTGACTTTTTGGTCAAAGTCAACAGTTGCTTTTATAGAAAAAAGGTCAAAATTAGAGTTAGAAGTGAAATATGTTATGATTGTGTGAATTATGTATATGATTAAATAAATAAACATTATATAATGTGAATACATTTATTTTGTATATAAAAGTGAATTAAGAATTAAGTTATGTAACCTAATATATATATATATATATATATTAGGTGTGATAATTAATTAACCTAAGAAGTTATAATATGGTAGAATATTAGTATATAAATATATATACTAACATTAGGAGATTTATTTTATATATTCCAAATAATTAATTTTATAACCAAGTCTAATTGTGTTATGAAATTTAAAAGGCATAAGTAAGGAATTTATTTTCTAGTGTGAGAAATTAAAATCCTAATTAAATGATTAGGGTAAAATAGAATTAAAAGTATTGGGCTATAATAATGACATAGCCCAATAATTTATTTAGAGTTTAAGTGAATTAAGATTTAATGGACTAAGGAGATGGTATTAAATTTGTAACCCAATTATTTATTTAAGTAATGGATTTGTGACTAATTGATTTAAGAGTGATCAAATTATTTAATCTAGTCCAATATAATATGTATATGACAAGAATTATAATGGCCCAATCAAATTTTGGGTGGAAGCCCAAATTTATTTTGTTAGTAAGCAAAATAATAAAAGTACAAGTCCAATAAAATTTAATTAATAAGTGGCCCAATTTTGACCCACTTAAGGAGGGGCTATCTAGTCATTTTTTAAGTAAATTAACAATTAAAATAAAATAAGATATGGATTGATTTTGTTGGAAATAAGATAAGAAGAAAAGAAAGATAAGGAAAGAGAGAGAGAGAAAAAAGAAAAGAAAAACGTGAAAGAGAAAGAGAGGTACGTGAAAGAGAGAGAGGAGAGGGACGACTGGAGCTAGAGGGAGAAAAGGAGAAAGAAGAGTGGCCATGGAAGCCATTAAAAAGAAGAAAGAAGATTTTCATGAAAGGTATAAAACTATTTTTCTTCCTAAGCTTTATTCTCTTTCTTTTTTTAATTTGATGAAAAGGGGTTTTTGATTTGGAAGTTTAAACCTCTAAAATCTATTTGTTTTTCATGGATTCAAGTTTGGATCTACCCATATTGGGTGTTTATTTGGTTGGAATCAAAAGGAAAAGAAATATAATTTTTTTTGTTTTGAAACCTAACTTTTTGGTGCTTTGAAAATCCCCCGTTTTTGATCTAGGCATTCTTTTCTCGATCCGTCAAAGAGAGGTGCTAGATATAGGTGTTGACTAACAAACCCAAGTGGTAGAACTCAAAAATTACGTTTCTAAAAGTCGTGGTGTTGATTTTAGTGAAAACTGTCCCGTTTTCTTAAAACTATTTTGGATCAGTCTGAAATGGGGGTAATTTCTTCCACTGTTTGTGCTTTAAAATTCTGGAAAACTTTGGGAGGATACCATGATAAGTTTTCTAACATCTCCAAGTGGAATCACTGAAAAAGGAGTTATAGATTTCCGTATGAAATATTTTTAACAAAGCACGAAAAAACTGCAAAATGGCAAAATGTAAACTGCCAAAATTTTGCAAGGGCTGTTTCGGCCACTTAATTTGTGAGAAACATTCCGGCCTTTTGGGACATGAAAATATATGGTATTAAGTAGCTCCTGTCCAAAAATGAGCTCATTCTGACTTAAAATGACCAAGTTATGACCATTTCAATTTTTGTGATTTTTGGACAAAAATCGCTATAACCGGAGTTCTATAACTCCGATGGCCATGGAATTTAAACTGGAGGTTCACGTTAACACGTATAAGATTTTGCTAAGAGATGAGAATTTTTGGATTTGAGCATGATGAGGCTAATTTCTTAAGCCACGCACTAATAATGATTTTTGAAAAATACCAAAGAGAATTGAAAAATTACAGAAAAATACTTTTTGTGTATTAAATATATGTATATGTGTTTGGACAAAGGATAGGAAAATAATAAACTGATTTGGTATTTTCGTGTAAGGGATATGGAAACCAACTTGCTGGATTGAGTATTTTATGAATCCAACTTGCTGGATTGGAAAATCTGATGAATCCAGTTTGCTGGATTGAAAAGAAGCTTACTGAATTGAAGGATTTAAAATACAGCTTGCTGGATTGGTGAATCCAGGCTTGCTAGATTGCAATCTAGTTGTTAGATTTGGAATCCAGTTAGCTGGATTGCAGTTTGGGTTGCTGGATTGGCCATCTAAATGCTGGATTTGGAATCCAGGTTGCTAGATTTTGATTCCAGTCTGCTAGATTGGCAATTTGGTTGCTAGATTTAGAATCCAGGTGGCTGGATTTGTATTTAACTTATTAGATGTGACACCCCCAAACCTGGTACTTCCATTTCCACAGGATTTGGTGTTCACTGTACAAACATCATCCATCTATCTACCCATAAATAAATGCAAATCATGCAATAGATAGAAATAATAATAAATCTCCCCTTATGGGGTTACATCAACTATATAATAAATAAATTCAAGGTTACTCTAACCTTAAATCATTTCTGTGGAAACATAAACAAATAAGTCTTAAGTAACATCAATTCTAATTATCATTACATAACCACATAATAATCAATCTTCATTACTTGGTGAGCTTGCCCTTGCCTTTACTAGTGGAAGGTTCGTCTGCTCTTTCGTTCTTAACTGCAATATTATTATTACGCAAGAGTGAGCACGATTGCCCACAAGTATAACAATATAATAATGAAATAATAACATGCGAATAAATCAAAGACTTCTGAAATAAAAGCCCAACTTTTGAATCAAGAATGAATAACAAGAATCAAAAGATTCTGTGGGTCATAAGACCTTGAACTATGTCCTAGGTTATCAAGGGTTATACTTGAAACCTTTAATACTATAAAGACTATGGACCTTTCTACTGCATTTAGGGGATCACTTAGTACCATCATGCACAATATCTTAACACTAACGCATAAGTAAATCCCTTTGCAGGGTTGTACATCTCAGTTTGACATTCGAGTCCGTACCTAAGGAAGTTTGGTTTGGATAATTCCATAAGGGTTTTGAAATTTAGAACGTTCATCAACTATGGACTAGTCGAATCAATATGGTTCACTAGTCTAACAAGGTTCAACAATAATGATATTCAAATTGAATAATAATCTCAAGAAGTATACAATAGAACAAATATTGTATAACAAATTCATATTTTGAAAGGATAATTACTCTTTAATATAACAATTCAAACTTGAATAATAGTAATGAGAATTTATTCACGATAAATAATAAACTTGAACAATGATAACAAGTAGGGGTAGGAAACTTGCCTCGTGCGTTGATTACACTTTAACTAAAATTGTTCTTTGATTTAAATCCTACATATCAATTACGTTCACTGTGACTCCCCCAAAATAGGTATACATCACCTATTCTGAGTCGCCAAATACATGGTACAGAATACAAATACAATCTTTAATATACAACAAGAGAGCTGTGAGTTTTAATACAAATACTGTCTTCTAGATAATATCCACTCTCAGAATAAATCTTGATTACATTTATTGTCACACTATTTAATAGAATAGTAAGGACTACTAATACTATCATCTGGTCCATCATTCCGTTCCTCGACTCGTCTCAGCTATATTTTCATTTCCTGAAGAGAACAGTGAAAGAAAGGGTGAGCTCAACTAGCCCAGTAAGAAATATTATGACTAAGACAATGCGTAATAAATTATCATTAGCCTTCAACAAGTTAAACCGATAAAATATAACAAACATCAAATTTAATCTGCGGAATAAAGCAATCCATTAGAAGAGTCAAGTAGAGAATACAATCTACTATCTTCTATGATTTAAAAGGTTTTCATGACTTTTATCATTTGGACTCAACTTTAATAAATAATCCACATCATCAAATCACCCCTGCACTACGGCCAAGGATATTCTTTAGTATCACGACCACAAATTATCCATGCACTACGGACCAATGATATTTGTGTATTTATTAATGGTCATGATCATGCCAACAACTATCCATCAATGCACTACGGGCCAATGGGGACTTTTTTCACATCATTTATAACATTACGGTCATGATTACACCGAATAATCCCTGGTCATAATCATACCTAGTCCATCTATGCACTACAGGCCACATATGACTTTCAACATAATATAAACATGAGGATGATGACAATGATATAAGAATTCAATAAAACAAGTTCAAGAATTAATTTATCCATGAACCAATAACGTCCAAATTGTTAACATGATACTGCTTTGTAGAGTAAAATTCAAGAATGCTCAAAAGAATATTTCTATGAAAAGATACTGGATGAAGCGCAAATATCAAGGATATTCCACTAATTTCATAGAGTATAGAAGTCAAAACTTTAACCAACTGAGTATAATAACGAATGGAATAACAAAAGAAATCACCATGCATGCGGTACTTCGCATAGACAGGTTATTCCAACAGATTAATAAGTAACGGAACCAGTCTCAGCGAAATTGCACCGGCGGTGGATGTTCTAACGTAATAATAAAGACGGAACCAGTCCAACGTAAAAACACGTATATGATATTCCAATGTAATAATAATAAAGATGGAACTAGGTCCCAAGTAACGCGCATAGACATGATATTTCAACAGTAATAATAATAAAGATTTTAACTAGGTCCAGGCGTAAACATACGATATGATATTCCAATGTAATAATAATAAAGATGTAATATTAAAGAATGTCACCAAGTATAGGGTAGTCATCACAGATATCTTTGGTTATTCCAATAGAATAATAAAGAATGGAATAACGTAAATTCTCTTCATGAATACAAAAGAAATAATACCCCTTACGAGTACAACAAATAATATCCCTTTACCGTAAAAGAAACCGAATATAAGAGTAGGAAGGAGCGAGAATACTTTTCTATAGCTTCTCTATAATTTATCTCTCTAGAGTTTCAAAGAATTCGTAAAAAATAATGAAGGAATGAGCTTCATTTATAGAAAATGGATCGTAGTAGTAACTAACTCATGAACGATCGAGATTGATTTACTTTAATCTGACGGTCCATATTTAAAGAAAAATCTTTTAAATAAAATATAATATATTCAATTTTAATCTAATAAAACGAATAATTTTATAAAAGATTTTACTATGCAAACACTATATCAGAGTACTATTATATGCAAACACTATGCATAATAAAATATAATATATTCTAATTATTGTCTAATAAAATAGATAACTTTATAAAACTATTTTGTTTTATATAAAAGATTTTACTATTAGCCTAATAAAACGAATAACTTTATAAAAGTATTCTGCATTTTATATAAAAAAACTTTTACTTTTATTACATTAATAATACCAATAAAATAAAACTGAGTGACTTATCACATAAGCATCAATAATCAAAATCGTGTGCTATTATGCAACTACGCGCGTACATCGCATTTCTTTTAACACCGGGTGTTTCAATAGTTAATCTGTAAAACTTTCGCCAATTATTTTCATAAAGTATTTTTATCGTTTTCTCGATCAAACAATAATTTCGCTAGGGTCCACCAATGGTTGTGCCGTTGTACGAATATTCCCTGTTAAAACGAATATTCCCCGACCAATTGAATATTATATAAAAACTTGCGTACTTTGCAAAATTTATAAATATTACCCACAACTATAACATTATATCACATTCATTCCATAATATTCAAAAATGATATTTATAAAAAATTCATCTTTTATTCATAAAAGTTGGGGTCTTACATTCACAATACTAGTCAATTACAACGTACTAAACATCATAAGTTTATTCTTTTGTCTAACTCGAATTCATGACTATTCTTAGTCAATAACTACACTTATTGTCAAAAATTAGATTTCACGAACAATAAGCTAACTATGCATTCAATCGTTCAATTCACACGTAATTGTGTTATGGACGTGTTAAGAATTTATATTAACACCTCATTATATGTCTAGAAAGTTTTTATGTTTATTAGATTAGGTTAATAATACATTGCTAGACTTAAACATTTTAAAAACTCATTTCTGGGCCATTTTGCTAAGTAGTGGCTAATATTTCCTCTTGTCTTTGAAGGTCTTGGCTCACATGCAGTTGGTTGGCGTTAAGGCATAGGTCTCTGGTCTTTGCTGCAGGTGGTCTTTGTGGCGCGAGTCACAAGGTTCGAGTCGTGGCATGCTGCCAGACTCGAGCTTTGATTCTGCAATTCGCAAAAATTACAGAACATGGCCAAGGAACTCCAATAAAATTATTACAACACGAATTTAATCATGCCCACATGTTAGAATTCATATATAATCAATACCCAACATTTTTAGAGTGATTTTAACCCATTAAAACACATAATCACAGAATTAAATTATGCAAATTGTACTGTTCTTGATGTTCTTGAAGGTTTTGAACATAAATCATGAAATTTAATACTACGGATTCGTTATAACACCGAATCCGTTCATTTAAAGTTTGGTCTCTTCATATTAACATGCATAATAATATATGAGTATAAATTTTACAAAACCATTTATGTTTGACACATTAAATTTACGTATAAGGGCCATATGGCCAAAACCCATACTCTGTAAGTTTTGATCAACATATACGACGTATTTTCATGAAACTAGTGACATGTTTTATAAAATATATATAATCAAATAAGATATGGTAACATTTAACACATATATAAACTTATAATCATACCCTTTCCAAACTACAGAGACTTTACAAAAGCTTGAAAGCCATTTTCATAAAAACTAAATGACGTGAAATAGAAATTGGATTTGGAGAAATTACACAGAGTATAATTTAGAAGAGATGATCACAGATGACTCTTTCACAATAACTTGTTGATTACACACTCACAATTTCTCTAAATCTCACAATTTTTCCCTGACAATTCTCAAACTCTCTCCCTCTATGTTCTTCCAGACTTAGAATAATAAGAAAAGAAAAGAATACGTAATATAATAAAGGAAAAAGGAATCGACAAGCAAGATAATGGTCGAGTTAACTCCAATTCATGGGTAACTTCTAATAACTCCCACTAAGGCCATGTTTGGCTAGCTTGAATAGGTATCAAAAACCATTTAATTTAATGAAACTTTATCATATAGTTTAATTAATGTCACACTCCTTATAAAATAAATCCAATATTTTATTTAATTTACTTTAAATAAAATGTAATATTTTCTCATAAATTTACATAGTCACATAATTAAATTTCTCATTAATAAATAATGTCAATTTATTAACTCTCTAATTAATAATTAAATTAATTAAAATACCAATAGGCTTATTAGATATTTCTTTTAATACAATAAGCTCACATAATTACATACATCGAATAATAAAATTCTCCACATTAATTTAATAAATGTAATACATCTAATTAAATTAATCTATCACAATTGCATCAATTAATTATTTAATCTAATAATTAAATCATTGAAAATATTTATTTAATTCAATAAATATTAAAATTAAATTATAAAAATCTCGCTCATCACATCTTTCCCCTTAAAAGGATTACGTCCCCGAATCACGACTCAATAAATTCAACTAGTTACATTCTCCCCTTACAAAGATTCTCATCCCCGAATCACTTACACATAAATTAAGTAAATAAATGAGGTAATTCTTCATCATATTCTCTTGAGTTCCCACGTAGCTTCTTCAGTGTTGTGGTTCCTTCAAATTACCTTAACGAAGGTATTACTTTATTTACGAGAACTTGTTCTTTTCTCATACGACAATTTGAACGGGAATTTCTTCGTAAGATAAGTCTTTTTCAAAATATAGGGGTTCGTATTCAATTACATGCTTGTAATCGGCTTTGTAGGGTCGTAACACAGAAACATGGAAGACGTTGTGGACATTTTTGAGTGCTGGAGGTAAGGCTACCTCATACGCAACTTCCCCGATTCTTCGCAGTACTTCAAGGGGTCCAATGAATCTTGGGCTTAATTTCCCTTTCTTTCCAAACCTGATCTTCCCATTCCAGGGAGAGACCTTCAAGAAAACATAACTACCTAATTTAAATTTGATATTTTTACGATGTGGATCAGCGTATTTCTTATGTTTATCTTGAGCTGCTACCAGTCGTGCTCGGATCACTTTGACTATTTCTGCCATTCATCGTACTCAATTCGCCTAAGAATTGCCTTTTCGCCAACTTCATCCCAATAAAGTGGAGTTTTGCACTTTCTGCTGTATAACGCTTCATAAGGCGGCATGCCAATACTAGCGTGGTAACTGTTGTTGTAGCCGAACTCCACGAGCGGTAGGTGATCATCCCAATTTCCTTTAAAGTCCATCACACAGGCTCTTAACATATCTTCTAATGTCTGAATCTTTCACTCTGTCCGTCTGTTTGAGGATGGTAAGCTGTACTCATTCATAATTGTGTACCCATGCATTCTTGTAGACATTTCCAGAAATTCGATGTGAAGCGCGGATCCCTATCGAAAATAATTGACACCGGTACTCCGTGTCTCGAAACTACCTCTTTTACATATAACCTCGCCAACTGATCTAAATTGAATCTAATTTTGATCGGAAGGAAGTGTCTTGGATTTCGTCGATTACCAATAACGATATCCCATACTGCGTCATAGCCTTTCTGAGTCGTCGGAAGGCCAACCACGAAGTCCATTGTAATATGTTCCCATTTCCATTCTGGGATCTCTAACGGTTGTAACAATTCACTCGGTCTCTGATACTTTGCTTTTACTTTCTGACAGGTCAGACATTTGGCAACACACTCTACAACATCTCGTTTTAAATTTGGCCACTAGAAATGTTGTCGATGATCTTGATACATCATGGTACTACTAGGGTGAATCGAATATCGTGAACTATGAGCCTCGCTCAAAATGTCTTCCTTACTCTCTGTGACTGGTGGTACCCAAATTCTACTCTCGAATCTCAGTATTCCTTCCTTATCCATCTTAAATCTTTGTTTGGTTCCTTCATATATCTTCCTTATCACCTTTTTGCATTCCTTGTCCTAAAGTTGAGCATCCTTAACTTTATCCAGTAGGGTTGTTCCAGATTGCATTTGAAATAGCTTCTCATCAATCTCCATAGGATACTTTACTTCCAATTCCAGTTTCTCCATTTCTGTAATTAGCTCCTCCTGAGCAGTCAACATCATCAATTTCTCACGACCTTTTCTACTTAAGGCGTCGGCAAGTACATTTGCTTTACCCGGATGGTATAAAATCTCACAGTCGTAATCCTTAATTAATTCCAACCATCTTCTTTGACACATATTCAAATCCTTCTGTGTGAAAATATATTTCAGACTCTTATGGTCCGTATATATTTCACACTTCTCCCCGTAGAGATAGTGCCTCCAAATTTTCAAAGCAAAAACAACTGCAGCTAACTCCAAGTCATGGGTCGGATATCCCTTCTCGTAATCTTTCAATTGTCGTGATGCACACAATGACTTTGCCATTTTGCATCAGCACACATCCAAGTCATTTATGCGACGCATCACTAATAACAACAAAATTTCACGATCGTCCTAAGAGATAACACGGTCTTTGATATAACGTCTTCTTCAATTCTTGAAAGCTTGCCTCACACTTCTCCGTCCAAACAAATTTCACAGCTTTTCGAGTTAAATTCGTTAACGAAGTTGCAATCTTGGAAAAGTCTTGTATGAACCTTCTATAATATCCTGCCAATCCAAGAAAACTTCTTACTTTCGACGGCGTTCTCGGCTGATCCCAGTTAATCACGGCTTTGACTTTGGATGGATCTACCGAAATTCCATTTTTATCGATCACGTGACCAAGAAATTATAAACGCTCGATCCAAAATTCACATTTCAAAAACTTAGCATACAAGTTCTCCCTTCTCAATACCTCCAACGTTAACCTCAAATGCTCTTCGTGTTCTTCTTTGGTTTTCGAATATACCAAAATGTCGTCTATAAATACCACTACGAATTTGTCCAAAAACGGCTTGAACACACCATTCATTAGTCCCATAAATGCTGTAGGAGCATTCGTAAGACCAAACGACATTACTAAAAATTCGTAGTGACCATATCGCGTTTTGAACGCTGTCTTCGGTACATCCTCTGGCCTCACCTTCAGTTGATGATAACCGCTTCTCAAGTCTATCTTGGAAAAGTATCTCGCTCCCTTCAATTGATCAAACAGGTCATCGATCCACGGTAATGGATATCTTTTTTTAATCGTGACCTTATTCAGTTCTCTGTAGTCAATGCAAAGCCGCATCGATCCGTCCTTCTTTTTCACAAATAACACCGGCGCTCCCCACGATAATATGCTCGGTTGAATGTACTTCTTGTCCAGTAATTCTTGTAGTTGTACCATTAATTCTTTCATCTCTACTGGTGCCATTCGGTATGGTGCCTTCGATATTGGAGTAGTTCTGGGCGCCAAATCGATCACGAAATCTACCTCTCTATCTGGTGGAAGTCCTGGCAAATCGTCTGGAAATACGTCGACGAAGTCCCTAACAATCGGTATTTCTTCTACCTTCGGATTCTCTTTTCGACTGTCGACTATGTAAGCTAAGTATCATACACAACTTTGTCTTAATAACTTCCTGGCCTGCATCATCGTCAGACAACTCGCTTGTCAAGGCAACTTGCTACCATAAAACACAACCTTTGACGGAGTTATAAGGTTAATACGCTTCTTTTGGTAATCAATTACAACCCCGTAATTGAATAACCAGTCCATTCCCAAAATAACGTCAAATTCCCCAAGTCGAATAGGGATAAGATCTACGTTCATGATATTACCCTTAATATCTACTCTACAGTTCTTATACACGTACTTAACATGGATTATCTCTTTATTCGCAATTTCTATGTTCATGGGATATTCCAACTCATCCTTAGGCAAATCTAAACTATTAGCAAAGTCATCGGATATAAAGGAACAAGTAGCACTCGAATAAAATAAAACATAAGCATTAATTTTATTGATCGGAATGATACCTGACACCACATCCCGAGATCCGAATCGCATCCTCTGCATCAAATCATGTTGAAAGTCCTGGCGGTCGGTCGATTTGTAGTGGTTGGTCCGGTGATAGTTAAGGCATTTCCACTGTTGTTTCCCCGGTTTCCTCCTGATCCTGACCCTCCCGATCCCTTTTTAGAATAGTCTCTTGCCAAATGATCCTTTGAACCACAAGTGAAACAAGCACCCTTCTTTGGGTTAGGACAATTAGGTGTTATGTGGCCTTCCTGACCACAATTGTAGCACACTCTTTTTCCCTTCATACAAACTCCCAGATGAGCTTTCCCGCAGGTCGGGCATGCTTCGATTCTTTTCTTCTGACTTCCTTGTTGATTCCCTGATGATGAGTTTTCATTCCACCTTTTCTTCTGATTAAAATTACCACCTCCTGTGCCACGTTCACTAGACTTGTTATTTACTTCACCTTCACTCTTCTTCTTCTTCTGATCTTGATTGTACTTGGTCACCGCATCGCTTCCACCTTCAGCGAGGATGGCCTTTTCCAATACTCCAGCAAAAGTGTTTATCTGAAACATTGATACTTTACTTTGTATACCCAAGGCTTTAGTCCTTGTTCGAATCTTCCTCGGCTTTTCTCTCGTCTGTGTGTACTTGATCACGGGGCGAACCTCGCTAATTCGTTGAATCTAGCCGCATAATCAGGTACGCTCATATTTCCCTACTTCAATTCCATAAATTGAACCTCCATCTGGTTCTGTGAGCTGGTTGGGAAATACATTTCGAAAAACATCTCTTTAAATCTCTCCCAAGTAATTACACCTGTACCTCCACGAACTTTGTTTGCTTGCCACCAATAACTAGCTTCCGACTTCAGCATAAACGTTGCAAAAACGGTCTTCTGGTCCTCTCTAATCCTAGCAACGTTGAAAACCTTCTCCATCTCCATAACCCACGTTTGAGCCTCGATTGGGTTCATGGAACCTTTAAATTCTGGTGGTCCCACCGCCTTAAAATCCTTAAATGTAGTATTTGGTGGAGCTTGAGGTTGATTATTCATTGCTCCAGTCAGTAAGTTAACCAACTTTTGCACATGATTAGCATTGGCATTATTGTTGTTATTTGTTGACTCTTCCTGAGCTGGTTGACGTTGTTGTCTTCTTCTTGGCGGCATAATTCTGTTAAGAATATTCGCTTATTAGGTCTTTATTCAATTCCTCAAACATTTAAGGCGTAGCTAGAACATTTAATCATAATTCACTTAACACATCAATTTAAATAAACTTTGACATTTCATTCAATTCAAAAGTTTTAACATCATAAGATAGCATCACTGCTACTTACATCAACTATCCCGAGATAAAGAATCTACAGGATTTAAAACATCAAAATATTCCTTCGTTCATAAACACATCGGAATTTACATATAAAAACTAATTAAGTCTTTCACATAATTAAACAAATTCTATCACTTTATGCATTAAGGTATTTGAATAGCCTTGCTACGCCCTCTTCCATGATACAAGACATCGCCCTGCGATCCAAACATGTCTGATGGAAGTCCTTCAATCGGATGGGGTACCTCAAAACTCACTCTTGGGCCTCATCCATTGCATGATTAAGTGTAGAATATGTCTCTCCAAGCTTTGCCTTCTTTGCATAACCATCCTCTTTCGCAAAATCAAGACGACGTGACTCTCTCACCCACCTTCCTCTCGCTATGATCGCCCTTTCGTAGCTTTCCTTCGCCCTTCTTCAACTTTTCTATCTCTGCAGTCTTATCTTGGTTTGACCCTTCTTCTGGACCAAATCCCATTCTACATTTCCCAAATGTGAGTGAAGAGTCGAAATCTCCTCTCCTTCGCTCTAGTAATCAATGGCTGAATAATAGCTCGCTCAGTCAGATCCTACACCTCATCTCATAACTCCACGTTATGGTCGTATAATGTGTCGTACATCCCAGCATCAATGGAGTACTGTGGAAACTCCTCTTCCTCCTCTTCCTCATCAAATTCCTCCTCAGGATCAGTCTCAGGTTCATGCTCCTGACCAACAACGGTGATCAATGGAGATGACTCCCTCTGTACCAACTGTTCCCTAACGACATGAATGTCTCTGGGCTCCTCCTCTGTAGGTACTATAGGTACTCGGGGTTCCTCCTCCCCAGCTTGACTAGCTCCTTCAACATCAGACATCCTGACAACAAAATTTCGAGTTTTAGTTACTAAGTCGTACTAGTGAGCACATAATTTTAACACATAAGCACATAAAGTCTTTTATTATCTTCAATGAATTACAAAAAATTCATTTCTTAGAACTCAATAAGAGTTTTCCATCACTATGTTCTTCCTATAAGGCTACAACCTAAAGTTGTTCCCCCACCTAAGGTTCATAACCTACAGCTTTGTACCAACCTGTGACACCCCCAAACTCGGTACTTCCATTTCCACAGGATTTGGTGTTTACTGTATAAACATCATCCATCTATCTACCCATAAATAAATGCAAATCATGCAATAGATAGAAATAATAATAAATCTCCCCTTATGGGGTTACATCAACTATATAATAAATAAATCCCAGGTTACTCTAACCTTAAATCATCTGTGCGGAAACATAAATAAATAAGTCTTAAGTATCATCAATTCTAATTATCATTACATAACCACATAATAATCAATCTTCATTACTTGGGTAAGCTTGCCCTTCCCTTTACTAGTGGAAGGTTAGTCTGCTCTTTCATTCTTAACTGCAATGTTATTATTACGCAAGAGTGAACACGATTGCCCACAAGTATAACAATATAATAATGAAATAATAACATTCGAATAAATCAAAGACTTCTGAAATAAAAGTTCAACTTTTGAATCAAGAATGAATAACAAGAATCAAAAGATTTCTGAGGGTCATAAGACCTTGAACTATGTCCTATGTTATCAAGGGTTATACTTGAAACCTTTAACAGTTATAAGACTATGGACCTTTCTACTCGTACTTAGGGGGATCAACCCTTAGTACCATACTGTGCACAATATCTTAACGCTAACGCATAAGTAAATCCCTTTGTAGGGTTGTTCATCTCAGTTTGACATTCGAGTCCGCACCAAAGGAAGTTTGGTTTGGATAATTTAATAAGGGTTCTGAAATTTAGAATGTTCATCAACTATGGACTAGTCTAATCAATAAGGTTCACTAGTCTAACAAGGTTCAACAATAATGATATTCAAATTGAATAATAATCTCAAGAAGTATACAATAGAACAAATATTGTATAACAAATTCATATTTTTAAAGGATAATTAATCTTTAATATAAAAATTCGAACTTGAATAATAGTAATGAGAATTTACTCAAGGTAAATAATAAACTTGAACAATGATAACAAGTAGGGGTAGGAAACTTGCCTCGTGCGTAGATTACACTTTAACTAAACACGTTCTTTGAATTTAATCCTACATACCATTCACATTCACAATACTAGTTAATTATAACTTAACTAATCATCATAAATTCATGACTATACTTAGTCAATAACTACACTTATTGTCAAAAATTAGATTTCACGAACAATAAACTAACTATGCATTCAATCGTTCAATTCACACGTAATCGTGGAGATGATGTTAAGCAATAAACTCGAATAGAGTTTAAGCGATAAGAGATGAATTTTTGGAAATTCATTATTAAGTAAAGATAAAGATAAATAAGATTCAAAGAAGATTCTTGAAGAGCTATAAGGATAAGAATTAGAGAGTTACCCGACTCACAGTAATAAAGATGAAAAGTGAAAATAAATAGACTATGTCTATAAGATGAAAAGTGTAAATAAAATCATAATATAATATAATTAAAGAGAAGAATAAGAAGATCGTAAAATAAAATGATCGTAAGTATAAGTAGAAAAATGATTATAAAATAAGATCACGATGTGATCTGATTAAATCGTTGAATAACATATGATATGTTAAGTGATTGGAATGATATAGCTTGACGCTATAAAGAGAAGGTACTATGAAATGGTACAATGTAAACTCAGAAAAGAGTGGTAAATGTTAAGATGTGGATTAAAGAAAATTCATTTTAAGAAGAGAAAGTAAGAATGGTGTAGGATTTCAATTGAGGACTCATGTCAGCAGCTGAGTTGTATGATTCCTTGTATGGGCAGGGAATTTGTACTTGGTTTTAGAATCACTTAGCTTCCTGGTCGATATAGTGGTTAGGTTGACCAATTCTTTGTATGGGCGAAGAATTGTCCGCTTAGCTTCCTATATCGATTAGTGGTCGAGTTTGGTTTGATAACCACTTAGTTTCTTACATTGATAATAATTGGAACCTGATGTCGCGCTATTTGCTATATGCATGTTGATAAGGTGATTCTTTTCTCATGTGTATAACGAATTGGTAGAGAATATAAGGTTAGTTATGAGTTCTTAAAACTCATACTTATGGTAAGTTCATGACTCATAATCATATGGTATGTTTTGAACCCCTCAGCGAATGGACGCCTATGGTCTGACTAGGATAAGTTCCGAAACTGATGTGATTGTGGAAAGTTCTTGAACTCCTAATGTGGGGTAAGTTTGACGAACTGGATATAGCTAAGTGTGAATGGAGTATTAAGGATGATAGAAATAGATAAAATTATTAATCAATGGATCAGTAGAGAAAATTAAGTTGATGGTAGAAGCATAGGTATTCCAAATCTTCTAGCTATGCTAGACTTCGGAGTTTTTGACATCAAGCTAAATTCTCACATATGTGCCTTTAAAAATGAATTTTGTTATCCTCAACACATGGTGATAAGTGTGTAGGTGTGGACTTCGGGCCACTAACACGTCATTACCTGTTGTGACATGATGACACCAAAGATGATTTTCAAAGGTTTTTGAACGGTTTAAAGAAGGGTCTATGATAATTGATTCAGCTAGGCAAAAATAATTTGAATTATCAAAATGTATTTTTATATCATTAATGCATCATGCAACCTGGTGTAGAGATGATAAAAATGATGGAGTTATCAATGCAGAATTACTTAGTGTTGGATGTGATCTAAGGATCGTCAGCCCACTATAGTATGATGTAGTATGACAAAGTCACAGAATGACAGAATCCTCAAACGGACTATAAATACAGTGCGGTCTCATGACGTCATAAAATGATTTTTAAGAATTTTAAAGGTAAATTATTGCCAACTGAATTTGGCCAGCAATGTTTCGATTAAAATTCGAATTATTGATATGCGTCTAAGCTATTTGATTCAGCTAGACAAATGTTTATGAAATTCAAAGTATTCTTTGAAAGCTTATGACGAACCAAATTATTTTGGTGCGAAATCTTATGATGAGTCTAAGGTGAACAACCCTGAAAATGGGGATATACTAATTGGATAAAATATTCCAATCTAAGAACGCATATAATCATTTTGATTACTAAGGTACAACAGACTAATCATCTAAAGTACCCGCATCAGTAGTTTACCTTCTTTGTGATTGTAAACATACCAAATATAAAATATTTTCAGACGTAGAGTACTTTTCTTTCGTAATTGAAAGAGGTAGCAGGTAGAAATACCCTAAACCTCAAAGTTCATAGTTTTTATGATCCCTCAGACATATATGAATTTTTTTTAAACTCTTTAGAGTAATGTTGTTGTAGTATGTGATGCTGGATATGAAATAGTGTGAACTCGTTGAGTACGAGTAGAATCTGAGATGATTGAATAAAAGTTATTATGAAAACCTAGTTTGGTGAATGTTTAGAAGATGTAAACTCTTAGTGGGTAGTTATAGTGAAATGTGATTATAGATGAGAAATCCTCAAATGAGGAAATTGTAAAGGTTAAGTTGAAAACCTAGTTTTGATCAATAGAATAGATCCTCATGGAAGGAGAGAGCATGTCCTCATAAATCGAGGATGAAATCTTATGTGATTAAATAAAGGTTAGTAAAACTGACCTAGTTTTGATGAATAAAAGGAGTGGTGATTAGTAGACTAAAATTTTGAGGATGAAATTCTTAGAAGAAGGGTGAATGTGACAACCCAAAATTTATAAAATCTTGAATGATTAGAATAAAGGTTAAAAAATAAAAAACCTAGATGAGAATTTGAGGATTTATTTAAATTTTCAAGTAAAACCTATATGGTTTGCTATTCGAATGAGAATATAGAAAATTTGGGTTACTAAATTCCAAAACCCTAGAAATGAATTATTATGTACTTGAAGGAATATCAAGAATAAGGTATTACGATACCGTAAATTGATGTGAACCTGAATAGTCTAAGAAATGTTATATTAGTACAATTGAATTTTATTAACGAAATAAGATTTCACATGAAGAAAAAAACAATGAGGTTAAACGAAGATGAGTATAGGTATAGAAAATATATATATATATATATATATATATATATATATATATATATATATATATACTTAGTAAGGTGCTATATATATTTTAGAAAGATGAATAATAAATTAAGTTAATGATATAAGGATCAAGATAAAACTATGTTAGTAATTAACATAGCTTGAATGTGGGCCTTGATTGGCAAATAAGAAGATAAATAAGTTTAAAGTTATTAGCTAATTTGATTAGCAATAAAAAATGGTGTAAGATAAAACTCAAAATTTGAGTTAGAGATAGAATTTTGAAGCACGGACTGCTCGGTTGCGTCCGGAACGTCAAGTTTAGTCAAAAAAGATAATTAACACAAAATGTGTAAGGGTTGACTTTTTGGTCAAAGTTAATAGTTGACTTTTATTGAAAAGGTCAAAATTTGAGTTAGAAGTGAAATATGTTATGATTATGTGAATTATGTATTTGATTAAATAAATATACATTATATAATGAGAATACATTTATTTTGTATATAAAAGTGAATTAAGTATTACCTATGTAACCTAATATATATATTAGGTGTGATAATTAATTAACCTAAGAGGTTATAATATGGTAGAATATTAGTATATAAATATATATACTAACATTAAGAGATTTATTTTATATATTTTAAATAATTAATTTTATAACCAAGTCTAATTGGGTTATGAAATTAAAAAGGCATAAGTAAGTGTAAATTTATTTTCTAGTGTGAGAAATAAAAACCCTAATTAAATGATTAGGGTAAAATAGAATTAAAAGTATTGGACTATAATAATGTCATAGCCCAATAATTTATTTAGAGTTCAAGTGAATTAAGATTTAATGGACTAATGAGATGGTATTAAATTTGTAGCCCAATTATTTATTTAAGTAATGGATTTGTGACTAATTGATTTAAGGGTGATTAAATTATTAATCTAGTCCAATATATTATGTATGGGACAAGAATTATAATGGTCCAATCTAATTTTGGAGGAAGCCCAATTTTATTTTTTAGTAAGTAAAATTATAAAAAAAAATCCAAAAATAACAAGTCCAATGGAATTAATTAAAAGCCCAAAGCTTAGCTCATTTAAGGATGGACATTTAATAGCAATTAAAAAAATATGTGGGAGGTGATTAACATTTAAAATAAAATAAGAAATGGGCCATTTGTCCAAATAAGAAGAGAAAAGAGTGATAAGATTTGGAAGATAAAAAGAAAATGAAGAGAAAGAAAAGAGATAGGAATAAGAAGTAGAGAGAAGAAAAAGAAAAGAAAAAGCAAAAAGAGAAAGAAAGAGGAATGAGAAAAAAAAGCGGAGGAGGGAGAGAGAGAGAGAAGGAGGAAGCCATGGAAGAAGGAAGGAGAAAAAAAATTCTCCATGAAGAAGAAGAAGAAAGAAGATTTTGATGAAAGGTATAAAACTATTTTTCTTCCTAAGCTTTATTCTCTTTCTTTTAATAATTTGATGAAAATGGGTTTTTAATTTGAAAGTTCAAATCCCAAAAATATATGTGTTTTTCATGGATTCAAGTTTGGATCTACCCATATTGGGTGTTGATTTGGTTGCAATCAAAAGGAAAAGAAAAATAATTTTTCTAGTTTTGAAACCTAATTTTTAGGTGCTTTGAAAATCTACCGTTTTTGATCTAGGCATTCGTTTCTCGATTCGTCAAACAGAGGTGCTAGATATAGGTGTTGACTAGTAAACCCAAGTGGTAGAACTCAAAAATCACGTTTTTAAAAGTCGTGGTGTTGATTTTAGAGAAAACTATTTTGGATCAGTCTGAAATGGGGGTAATTTTGTCCATTGTTTGTGCTTTAAAAATTCTGAAAAACTTTGGGAGGATACCATGATATGTTTTCTAACATCTCCAAGTGGAATCACTGAAAAAGGAGTTGTAGATTTCCGTATGGAATATTTTTAACAAAGCACGAAAAAACTGCAAAATGGCAAAAAATAAACTGCCAAGATTTTGCAAGGGCTGTTTCGGCCACTTAATTTGTGAGAAACATTCCGGCCTTTTGGGACATGAAATTATATGGTATTAAGTAGCTCTTGTCCAAAAATGAGCTCATTCCGACTTAAAATGACCAAGTTATGACCATTTCAATTTTTGTGATTTTCGGACAAAAATTGCTATAACCGGAGTTCTATAACTCCGATGGCCACAAAATTTAAACTAGACGCTCACGTTAACACGTATAATATTGTGCTAAGAGATGAAATTTTTTGGAGTTGAGCATGATGAGGCTAATTTCTTAAGCCACACACTAATAATGATTTTTGAAAAATACCAAAGAGAATTGAAAAATTACGGAAAAATACTTTTGTGTATGAAA
Organism: Panax ginseng; assembly: GCA_020205605.1. Taxonomy (NCBI): domain Eukaryota; kingdom Viridiplantae; phylum Streptophyta; class Magnoliopsida; order Apiales; family Araliaceae; genus Panax; species Panax ginseng. The sequence continues at coordinate 7,468,746 of CM035147.1, forward strand.
TATATGTATATGTGTTTGGACAAAGGATAGAAAAATAATAAACTGATTTTGTTTTTTCGTGAAAGGTATATGGAATCCAAAGGAGATATGGAATCCAGCTTACCGGATTGGAAAATCGATGAATCCAACTTTTTTGGATTGAAAAAAAAGCTTCTTGAATTGAATGATTTAGAAATCCAACTTTTTGGATTGATGGATTGGTGAATCTAGGCTTGCTGGATTGCAATCTAGTTGTTAGATTTGGAATCTAGTTAGCTAGATTGCAGTTTGGGTTGCTGGATTGACCATCTAAATGCTGGATTTGGAATCTAGGTTGCTGGATTTTGAATCTAGTCTGCTGGATTGGCAGTTTGGTTGCTAGATTTAGAATCCAGGTGGCTGGATTAGTATTTAACTTATTAGATGTTAAAGAATAACTTATGAAATGAAAAGGCGAATGTTAAATCATAATGTATATGATATAGTGATTAAAGAATTATCAAAGGATGATAATAATACTGATGTGTTAAACTGTTATCTAATATTTGATTAAGTGTTAGATAATCTATGGATAAAGTAATAGTATTATGAGCTAACAGGTATGTTATGCTAACTAAAAGGTCAATCTTATACTGATAGGTCTTTAATAAGATATTACATTAGATTGCTTAGCGGTAATCAGCAGTACATACAAGTTTTCCTAACTTAAACTTGAGTTGTATGTTCATAGCATATTAGTGAATAATTGTTGTTGATTATTCACGTCTATACTGATTTTTGATTCGCACATAGTGCATGTTGCACATGTTCATCAGGTATGAAAGGCTGATCACCTTCATTACCATAAGGTTCAGTTAAATTGTTTATGGTCATTGTTGAGTTAAAACATTATTGATTCAGTCATGCAATTATTGAAACTTGATTCATGTTATTTCACAATTATTATATTGTTTAAAACTTAAAAGCTTATTTATTCTTTTCAATCATGATATATCTTCATTGTATTTAAAACTTGCTGGGCAAATTTGTTGCTCACCCTTGCTATATCTTGATAAAATTTTTTAGATTTAGATGAAAGCTCGAATAAAGACGAAAAGCAAGTAAAAGTGCAAGATTAATTTATGTTGCGAGTTAGATCTATTAAATTTTCTCTCGATGAAAATAACATTGTAAATCTTCTAGATATTGAAGGTATGTATTTAGTTAAGGTTGTAGACCTTTGGAAATAATATGTAAAGTTTATTCTATAAACAATTTATGTTTATATCTTCCGCAATAGTTATAGAAATGATGTACCGGATCCGAGGTAAAAAGTACCCGAATTTGGGGGCGTCACAGGTTGTTAGCTTCCATATTCCTAACCAACCTATAATACAAATTCAAGCAACCAAACCACTAAAGTCAATCACTGTCATATCTTGCCATAAATAAAGAGCCTCGAGCCTTTCGTTGGTGACTTCCTTGTGTGGGATGCACCGAAGCCAGACTTTTCGTAGGGGACGCCGTGAAAACGATGGTAAGTTGATAGGTATCAATGTGAGGTGCTATCCAAGTCTTGGATGAGAGTCATAGTTTTGAATGATATTTCTATTGTTAATAAATTTCCTGATGTATTCCCCGAAGAACTTCCAAGCCTACCCCCAGAGCGTGAAATCGAATTTTGTATCGACCTTGAACCTGGTACAAAACCCTCAAATATTTCTTCACCTAGAACGAACGTAACATGCGCCCTAGACGTTGGCTTGAGCTGTTGAGAGATTACGACAATACCATTCAATATCATCTTAGAAAAGCGAACGTGGTAGCTGATGCGTTGAGTAGAAGATCGTATGCGTTTACGAGTGCAATATTGTTAACACAAAGACCCATTTCGTATAACTTAAAAATGATGGAGATAAAGTTAAAGACTCTAGGGACCCACATGACGATGTCAAATATACGAGTAGAACCGTCTTTAATTGATAAAGTTAAAGTTGCTCAAGCTAAAGACTCAGAGCTGATGAATATGAAGAAGAAGGTGCAAAAAGGCGTTATTCTAGAAGTAAGAATCGACGAAGAGAGAAAATCTCAACCCTCGATTTAATTAATCCATTTGAAATACTCGAGGAAATCCTTTAATCATGTCGTGTTCATAACATTTTTCATATATCTATGTTACGTAAAAATTTGGAAGACCTGAACCAAATTATTGAATTAGAACCAGACGAGATAGCAGAAAACTTAACGTATGAAGAGGTACCTGTTAAAATCTTGGATAAGAAGGATCATATTCTACGCTCAAAGGTACGCTCAAAGGTTATACCTTAAGAGTTAGAATCTGACAATGAATCCTCACATCTTCGACATACCAAGTACGTACACTAATTTTGAGGACGAAATTTCATAAGAAGGGGATGATGTAAGACCCCAACTTTTATGAATAAATATTAATTTTATCTAAATATCAGTTTGAATATTATGGTGTGAATTTGATAAAATGTTATAGTTGTGGGTAATATTTATAAATTTTGCAAAGTATAAATGTTATCATAAAATATTCGATTGGTCGGGGAATATTCGTTTTATCAAGAAATATTCGTACGACGACACAATCATTGGTGGACCGCACAACGAAATTACTGTCGGAGTTAGAAAACGATAGAAATAACGTTTTATAAAAGTAACGACACAAGTTTTACCATTAATTGTTGAAATACCCGGTGATAAAAGTACAGTAATATGCGTGGTTGCATAGTAGCACATGATATTGTATAGTATCTTTGATTATTGATTCTTACGTGAAAAGTCACTCAGTTTTATTCAATTATTGCCACAGTAATTGATGCATAGTATCTCACATTATTGATTCAGTTATTGTCACAATATTTTATATTATTAAATCTATAATTGAGACGACAAAGTTATTCATATTATTATTTGTATTATTGACGATGTCTAGAAAGTTCTGTCGAGTAAAGGGGTTTGGTCACCTAATTACGCGCCAATAAAGAGAAATCCTTATCGGAAAGCCCCCTCTTTCCTGAGAATGATATGATTGTTAATATTGTGAGTTATAATATTAATGATAAATGTTGTTAAAAATGTGTTTAGTAAAGCCAAGTTAATTGAGATAAATAGAGGGGATTTTTATGAAATATTTGTTGTAAATTTGGCTTATTTTATGGACCCCGCTTACCCATTTTTCAAAATCGTCGGTAGAAAGTTATCTCAGTTTTGTTTATATATATATATAAAGTTTAGTCACGGGGGGTATGTCACGGGGAATGACTATTATATATATATATATATTATATAAGTTTTGTTTTTTATGTAAAATAGAATATATTATATTTTATTGTTTGAATAGTACTATATAGTGTTGCATAGTACTATATAGTGCAGCATAGTGCTTTGAGCATAGAAAATAAATATAAGTTTTCTTCAAGAATATCTCCGTTATACCAGTCGAAATTGCTCTCTTTTTAAGGTAAAGGGTATTATTTATTTCTTATTCAGAAGATATATTATTTTTTGTATTCGTAAGGAATTTTATTTTCGTTCAATATTCGTAAGGAATATTATTTTCATTCAATATTCGTAAGGAATATTATCTTCGTTCAATATTCGTAAGGAATATTATTTTCGTTCAACAGTTGTAAGGGATATTATTTTGTTCAGTATTCGTAAGAAATAATATTTTCTTCCATATTATGTAGTATGCAAGTAATATTATTTCGTTTCATATTCCTAATCCTACACTTATTTTGATAAGTATTACTTCTATACTCATTGAAATTAGTAGAATATCCTTGAAATTTGCGCTTCATCTAGTATCGTTCCACTGGAATATTTTTCTAGACATTCTTATTAAATTTTAATCTTTTTATGTCGGAGTACTATTCATGGGTATTATTCATACAAACGACACTATTCATACATACTGTACTATTCACGGAGTACTATTCACGAAGTACTATTCACGGGGTATTATTCACGAAGTACTATTTACGGGATACTATTCACTCAGGTACTATTCATGACAAAACTTGATTTCCTTTTTGTCCAAATTATGTTTGATACATGAATATTATTCGTTAATTTTACTCCACAAAGAAGTTATTATGTTGACAATTTGGATATTTTTAAACTCTAGATAAATTAGAAATCTTTAATATTTATCCTTCATTTCGTTTAATTGATGTTTATATCATTGTCATCATCCTAATGCTTATATTGTGATGAAAATCATCTTTGGCCCGTAGTGCATATATGGACTGTTGATTAGTATGATTATGACCAGAAATTATGTATATGTATAATCATGACCAGTAATGTTACAAATGATGTGGTAAAAGTCATCATTGGCCCGTAGTACATTGATGAACAGTTGTTTGGTATGATCATGACCATGGGTTCTCTTCAGCCAAGGGTGCAAAGATGAATTATTGTTTGGCATGATCATGACCACTGGTGATACTAACGAATATCTTAGGCCCGTAGTGCATGGATAATTTGTGGATGTGATAATAATGAATATCCTTGGCCCGTAGTGCATGGATAATTCATGGATGTGATACTAACGAATATCATTGGCCTGTAGTGCATGAATAATTTGGTGATGTAAATTATTTATTGAAATGTGTTTCAGAGATAAAATATTAATGATGAACTTTTAAATCATAGAAGATAGTAGATATCATTCTCTACTTGACTCTTCTAAAGGATTATTTATTCCGCTGCAGTTAAACTTGTTGTCTATTGTATTCTATCAGTTTAACACTGTTGAAGGCTAACGATAATTTATTCTGCATTATCTTAGTCATAATACTCTTTACTGGGCTAGTTGAGCTCACCATTTTCTTTCACTGTTCTCTTCAGGAAATGAGAATATAGTTGGGACTAGTCGGGGAATGGAGTGACGGATTGAGATGGTTTCCATAGTAGTCCTCATTATTCTATGAAATAGTGTGATAATAATTGTAATGAGGACTTAATTTGAGTTTGCATATTGTCTACAAAATAATATTCGTGTTAAAACTCAGCTATTGTGTTGTCGTATTTTGCACGACAGTTGTATAAATTAAGTTTGTATTTGAATTATGTACCATGTATTTGGCGACTCAGAATGGGTCGTGTATACCTATTTTTGGGGTGTCAGACTAATAACCCAGTTTATCTCATCATGAACAACATAACTAAGCTAATAATTATAAATATAAGCTAACAATTACAAATGATCTACTAATTCATCAACAATTACAAATATAAGTTAATGTTCCATAAATTATACAATATGATTTATAAAACTCATACAGACTCAACTAGACTACAATATGTACAAATGATCTATAATTTAATGAATAAAATAAACTATAAACTAGTAGGAGGATCATCATCGGGCGGGGGTTGACGATGATGCTGCTATGATATATGAAAATCAGCATCGTAGTCCCCTCGGTCGATATAGCCATCACCATCACTAGTCCGCTCGCCATGGCCACCCTGTTGATAGAATTAAAAATTAAAATCATTAGTCTGTATATATATGTGAGAATTAAATAGAGAATATTAAATGAAAATAAAATAACATGCAGAATACTTGAGTAGGCAGGGTTGACGAAAAGCCTGCTCTAGGAGGTTAACCACCATCCCAAGCATCTCGCCGCTTAACGCGGTGAACTGGTCATGCGGTAATATCGTACTCTCTACGGTGGCCCCTTCTACAACCTTCTACGCAAGTTGGTGAAGACAAGAACAGCTAGGAAATTGTTGTCGAAGAAAAATTGGATCGATATGGAACCTATCTGACACCGCCGCTATCGGCCTTTGGAATAACTCGTCGTCTAAGCCAGCACCCGTATGAGATGGTCCAAATGGTGCTCTCAGATGTTGGCACTGGCTAGAGCGTAAGAAAATATATATAACATTACTAAAAATAATTTATATTATGTGATAAATTGTGATGTGAATCATAAAAAAATATTATTACCTCTAGGTAGTGTATATGCGGGTATCCCCGGCAGACTCAACTCTCGATACCTGCCGGTAATGCTAGTATGGGGATCCTGAGACGCGACCCATAGTCTCAGCTCCTCATCCCGAGATAATACAAACTCGGGAGGGGGGATAGTGGAATCTAACGCTCAAAACCCCCCTACCAGCCTCCAACTCAACTATACGATGGTCCCGAAACTTCTAAAATCGGTCCTGTATTTTATTTTGTATATGTGAGTTAATTATATCATTTTATTAATGATTGAATATTAATAATTACTAAAAATTAAGATTAGTTTTACACTTACTGAATTCGCTGCGAGCCAGTCATGTGTACACTTACCGGTTCATCTTTTCCTGCTCAAACTTCTTCTTGAAGTCATCAGCATCCCAGTGCGCACACATAGCCTACCATGCTAAATCGAAGACTATGCGAGGCTGGTAATTTCTGCTGATGGTCCGGGCTGGTCATCTGTTAGGACCCAGAATTTTAAACGATTCTATTTTACGAATAATTTTTTTATTATTATTATTATCAGTATTATTATCATTATTATTTTCAGCATGTATAATATGAACGTAGCAAGATATTCAAATTATTTATTGACTAAGAAATACGAATGAAGTTACGATGAACATTTGATTAAAACCCTAATTACTAGGGCTTTGAATTACAGATTAGGGCTTTGATTAATGATCAAATATTGACGATAAATAACATTAAGTATTTATTATTTAATGTTCGGCTCTAACAATCGCTTAGAAACCCTAATTTCATGTTTCGGAAACATTAAACCCTAAATGATCAAATAATTGATCCCTAAGTTAAGTATAAAACCCTAATGTTAAGATTTAAAATTGTAGACCCTAAAATGTTACATTCTTGAAAAATACATGGTACAAAATTCAAATAAACTTATTAATACAAACCTTAAACCAAAATGACACGCTCTCATTTCCTCAAGAGAACAATGAAAGCAAAAGGGTGAGCTCAACTAGCCCAAAGAAGAAATATTATGACTAAGATAATGCGTAATAATTTATCGTTAGCCTTCAATAAAGTGTTAAACCGATAAAATATAACAAACATCAAGTTTAATCATAATGAACAAGCAATCCATTGTAAGAGTCAAGTAGAGCATAAAATCTACTATCTTCTATGATTTAAAAGATTTTTCATCACTTTTATCACGAGACTCAAATTAATAAATAATCCACATCATCGAATCACCCCGCATCACGCACCAATGATATTCTTTAGATCACGACCACAAATTATCCATGCACTACTGCCAAGGATATTCGTGGTATTCATCAATGGTCATGATCATGCCAACAATCGTCCATCAATGCACTACGGCCAATGAGGACTTTTACCACATCATTTGTAACATTACTACCCATGATTATACCAAATAATCCTCGTCATAATCATACCAAGTCCATCTATGCACTACAAGCCACTTGATGACTTTCAACATAATATAAATATGAGGATGATGACAATGATATAAGAATTCAATAAAACAAGTTCAAGGATAAATTTTTAAAGATTTATAATTTAATTTATCCGTAATTCAATATCATCCAAATTGTCAACATGATACCGCTTTGTGGAGTAAAATTCAAGAATGATAATGTATCAAAAATGATTTGACCAAAAAGAAATCAATTTTTGTTATGAATAATACTGTGTGAATAAAATACTCAAGAATAAATAAGTACCGTGAATAGAATAGTAGTACTCGTGAATAATACTTTAGTGAATAAGACTTTATGAATAGTACTTTGTAGAATAGAATTGAATAGTACTTTTGTGAATAAATAATAAATGAATAGTACTCATGGACAAGATTCTCAAGATGAAAAACTTAAAATTTAACAAGAATGTGCGTAAAATATCCTTGTGAAGTTTATACTAGATGAAGCGTAAATTTCAAGGATATTCTACTAATTTCACTTAAATATGAAGCAATACTTTAACCGAATGATGGTATAATCAGAATACGAGACGAAATAATATTACTCACATACTACAAGAGTATGGAAGAAAATATTATTCCTATGAATACCTAACAAAATAATATCCCTTACCTCGTAAGAAGACCGGATACTCGAATAAGGAGGTAGCAGACTTCTTTCTACTTTCTCTCTAAAGCTTCTCTCTATAAATGCTCTCTTGTGAGTCTTAGTGAATTGGTGAGAATGAAAGAAGAATGAGCTTCTATTTATAGAAAAATATAGTTTCGATAATCGCACGCTTTGGGGCTCAAAATATTACAAGATAATACCTTCATCTTTTTTTTCATTTTTAATTTAGTCCTGCAAGTATTATCAAACTTGCACCACCTCCCCTAATAGTACATCTTGTGAATCAATAGTACAATCATGTGAATCAATAGTACAATCATGTGAAAAAATAATTACAAGATAAGACCTTCATCTATACCTCCATTTTTAATTTAGTCATGCAAGTATTATATCAATCTTGCACCACCTCCCCCCTAATAGTACATGCATGTGAATCAATAGTACACACATGTGAACAAATAGTTATAAGCATGTGAATTAATAGCAATTAATTGCTCATTTATCCATTAATTACCCGATTGGTCAATATAACCTCCAGACATCCATTATTATCGAAATAGATGTCGATTTCTACTAACACTAATAATCCCAACACAATGGAGCTATCAATTTCATCTTTAATCAACACGAACTTATTCATTATTAATATTATAACTCACAATATTTAACAACCAAATCATTCCTGTGAAAGAGGGGGCTTTCGATAAGGATTTCTCCTTATCAAGCGCAATTAGGTGACCAAACCTCTCCTCGATGTAACTTCTAGACATTGTCAATATTGCAAATAATAATATGAATAACTTTGTCGCCTCAATTATTGATTTAATAATATAAAATATTATGCAGATGATACTGTGCTAATTATTGAATCAATAATATGAAAGATATTATGCAGAATTATCATGTAGCAATAATTGAGTATAACCGAGTGACTTCTCACGTAAGCATCAATAATCAATACCGCAGCTACTATGCAACCACGCCAGACATCGCATTTTTACCACCGTGTAGTTCAACAGCTTTAACTGTAAAACTTTCACCGTTATTTTTATAAAAAGATAATTATGCTCGCTTTCTAACTACGACAATACTTTCGCTAGGGGTCCACTAAATGATTGTGCCGCCGCATTTAATATTCCCCGTTAAAACGAATATTCCCCAATTAATCTAATATTATATAACCACTTGCTTACTTTGCAAAATTTGTAAATAATACCCACAACTATAACATTATATCAAATCCACACCATAATATTCAAAAATATATATTTCGAGAAAAAAATAATCTTTATTCATAAAAGTTGGGGTCTTACAACCTCCCTTCTTATGAAATTTCATCCTCAAAATTAGGTGCATACTGTATGTCAAGAGGTGAGGATACCTCGACTTCATTTCGATTCTAACTCCCAAATCATTTCCTCAACATCGTGGTTTCTCCACAAAACTTTGACTTGAGGTATAACCTTGAGCGTAGAATATGATCCTTCTTATCCAAGATTTTAACAGTACCTCCTCATACGCTAAATCTTCCGCTATCTCGTCCGGCTCTAATTCAATAATGTGGTTCGGTCTTTCACATATTTACGTAACATAGATATGTGAAAAACGTTATGAACACGAGACATACTTCACAGTAGCGCGAGTCTATAAAGCCACGCTTCCTACTCGATCGAGGATTAAAATGGGCCAATGAATCGAGGATCGAGCTTTCTCTCTTTCCAAATCTCAGAACTCCTTTCCATGGAGCAACACGTAACAACACATGATCTCCAATATTGAATTCCACGCCCTTTCGATGAAGATCAAGATAACTCTTTTGTCGATCTTGTGAGGTTTTTATACGTTGTTTGATCGTTTGAATCTTTTTCAGTAGTCATACGTATCAACTCCGGTCCCAACAACGCTGCTTCACCCACCTCATCCCAAAGATACCGAGAGAACGACACTTTCTTCCATACAACGCCTCAAATGGAGCCATGCCAATACTTGTTTGATAACCGTTGTTGTAGGAAAACTCCACCAATGGTAAGAACTTGTCCCAACTTCCTTTGAAGTCAAGGACACAGAGTCTTAATAAATCTTCAAGAGTTTGAATAGTCCTCTCCGATCGCCTCATCCGCTTTGAGGATGATATGCCAAACTAAATCGTAAATCCGCGCTCATAGCTTTTTGCAAACTAACCCAAAATCGTGAAGTGAATCTTGGTCTCGATCGTAAACTATGGATACCGCATACCATGCAATCTTACAATCTCATTTATGTACATACGAGCAAGACGCTCAAGTGTATAAGTTTCTCGTATCGGTAAGAAATGAGCGACTTTGGTCAATCTATCAACAATGACCCAAATCGCATCTATGCCTTGAGAAACCTTTGGGAAGACCAAAGAATCGAAATCCATGGTAATGTGCTCCCACTTCCATTCTGAATTTCAAGTGGTTGCAATGGACCTTTTGGCACTTGATGTCTACCTTGACTCGCTGACAAGTTAGACACCTCGAGATAAACCCCGCTATCTCTCTCTTCATATTGCTCCACCAAAATGTATGTCAAGATCACGATACATTTTGGTACTCCTGTGATGGATTGCAAACGGTGTGTCAGGCGCCCCATCATGATTTTATACTTCAAGTCGTAATCGCTAGAACACAAAGTCCGGAGTCGACTCAAGTATTCCTTCTTCATCGATTCTTGCTTCCTAATAAAGACCTTCTTGCACTTTCTTCCTCATACGCATCACCTCCAAGTCCGTAGCTTTGAGCAAATTTTTAACTTTATCGATTAAAGTCGCTTCTACTCAGATATTCGCCATCATCACATGGGTCCCTCGAGTCTTTAACTCTATCTCCATCCTTTGTAAGTCATACAAAATGGGCCTTTATGCTGACAATATCGCACTCGCATTCGCATATGATCTTCTACTCAATGCGCCACCTACTACGCTCGCTTTTCCAGTGATGGTATCAATGGTATGATCGTAATCTTTCAATAGCTCAAGCCATCGCCGCTTGCCGCATGTTGAGTTCCTTTTGAGTGAAGAAATATTTGAGGCTTTTATGATCCGTATAGATCTCCACCTTCTCCATACATATGTAAATGCCTCCAAATCTTAAGCGAAAAAACGATAAATGCGCTAACTCTAGATCATGAGTAGGATAATTCCTCTCATATTCTTTGAGTTGTCGTGAGGCATAGGCTATGACTTTCCCATGTTGCATGAGAACACACCCTAAACCTTTGCCTCAAGCATCATCAGAGATGACAAATCCTCCGAACCAAATGGTATTGTCAAAATAGTGTTTAAATGAGCCTCCTCTCGAAGTTCTTGAAAACTCTTCTCACATTCCTCGCCCCAACCGAATTTTGTATCTTTTCGAGTCACCGAAGTTAATGGAGTAGCGATTCGAGAAAATCCTTCCACGAACCTCCGATAATAACCAAAATAAGCCGAGAAAGCTACGATTTCTATCATCGACTTAGGTTGCTCCCACTTTTGAATTGCTTCAATCTTTGTCGTCAATGATATTCCATGATTTGATATTACGTGCCCAAGGAATGCTACTTCTCAAGCCGTAACTCGTATTTCTTCAACTTGGCATATAACTTGTTTTCACGGCTTTTGGAGTATCAAATTTCAAGTGTTGCTTTCATGATCTTCACTACTTTTTGAGTAAATGAGGATGTCATCAATAAAGACGACCACAAAGTGATCCAAATATTCCTTGAATACTTTGGCTCATCATATCCATGAAGGCAAAGAGAGCATTAGTCAATCCAAAAGACATGACTAGGAATTCGTAATGCCCGCATCGAGTTCTCGAAAGCGCTTTTGAATGTCATCGCTTTTAATCTTCAACTCGATGATATCCAAACGAAGATCGATCTTTGAAAAGAATTTGGCGCCTTGCAACCGGTCAAACAGTCATCAATGCGAGGCAACGGTACCTATTTTTGATGGTGACATGATTCAACTCCCGATAATCAATACAAAGTCGATACTTCCATCTTTCTTCTTCACGAATAATAATAGAGCACCCCAAGGAGACGACTAGGTCGAATGAAACCGATGTCTAACAATTCCTCGCAATTGGGTTTTTAACTCCTCAAGTTCAATAGAGCCATTCGATATGGGGCTTTGGAAATGGGTTTTGTACCGGTTCAAGGTCGATACAAAATTCAATTTCACGCCTCCGGGGTAGGCCAGTGAAGTTCTTCGTGAATACGCCAGAAATTTATTAACAATAGAAATATCATTCAAAACTCGACGATTTTTTTGTTTAAATCGCGATATGAGCTAAGAAAGCTTGACATCCGCTTTTTCAATAAACGAATAGCTTTATGGCTTGAGATGACAAAGTGATTGATTTTAATGGTTTGGTCGCTTGAATTCGCATAATAGGTTGGTTAGAATATATGAAAGCTAACAACCTTACGAAAAATAATCAATTTTTGTATGATGAGTAGTTAACCAATCAATCCCTAGAATTACGCCAAATGCAAGTATTTTCAATGAAATAAGATCGACAGTAAATGTGAGGGTACCGATTTGAACCAAACAAGACTTATAAACAAAGGATGTAATGAAGGTTTCTCCCAACGGAGTTTCAACAGATAAGTCAAAGTCTAATTTCTCCTGAGTTAAATTTAAACGCTGAGCGCAAGTAGGAGAAATAAAAGAATGGGTAGAACCCAGATCAAATAAGGTATATACTTCACTAGAGTTTATGATAAGCTTACCCGTGATGACCTCGCTCGTTTCCTTGCTTTCGGAGGTCACAACAAACGCCTCCCTCAACTACCGGTTTTGACTTGTTCTGGATGGCATTTGGTGTCACCATCCCAACTCGACTTGGCTTCCCAAAGACGACAAAATCTCTAGCTAGGTGACCTTCTTCCACAATTGTAACACGCTTTTGGATCGGCCGCAAGCATAGCTTTGACCGATGTGTCCTCCCCTCCGTGATTTGAAGCATATGATAGGTGTGGTCGCTCTCCTTCCTTAACAACGGTGTCGGTGATGACGCTTTTCCATCATTGTTGAATCTCCTCTTCTTGAAATGTCCACTTTTATTGTCTTGGCCATGATTACCACCGGCGTGGTTACCATTTCGCATGTTGATTCCTCCACGCTTGTTGTCACCGCTTCGATGATCAAGTACCACCGGTATTATCATTTTGCCTACCGCTTTCTCTCTCTTGGTCATTGACTCATTATCGCGCTTCTAATAATCGAGCCCTATTTACAACATCCAATACAAACACAGCTTGTGAGAAATTAAGTATCGACGATCTCGGTTTCAAACCTCTTAGAAACATCCGCCCATTCTCTCCTCATTATCAACCAAGTGGGACGCAAACCGGACAACTCTAAGAAACTTAGCTTCAGACGCGACACACTGGCCATATTGTTCTCGCTTCCAACTTGATGAACTCTACCTCCTTCATGTGACGAATACTTTCGGAAAAGTACTTGTCGTTGAATAGCTTCTTGAAACTCTCCCAAGACATCTTCAAGGCGGGCAGTCGAGTACGCTTTTACCGATTCCCACCAAGAATCCGCCTCCTCGCAAATATAAAGGTGGCAAAGGAACCTTTTGCTCCTCTGAGCATCCCAAGACATCAAATATCTTGGTGATCTGCTTTATCCACGCCTCCGCCTTTAAGTGGTTTTGGCTCTCCAATAAACTCCTGTGGTCCCAGCCTCCTTGAATCTGCTTAGCTAGGATCGTCCGAGAGTTGCCAAAGTTTTTCCACCTCGCATTTTGAATAGAGTCGCTCTCACCGATGTCGCATGAATTGCATAAAGCCTCCTAACATCCCATCGCTCATCATTTGTCAAATGTTGTTGTTTTTCTTGAGGATTATTGCCATCCTAATGCACATTATCCTCGGTATCGATCGTCAGTGACTCAACTGGCCTCATGTGCTTCATTGCTTATCTCAACATTTTCGATGCCATTTTCAAATACGCCACAAAACAAGGGTTAATTGACATGTCACATATTATCCCTATACTCGACCGACCAAATAAATACCAAATAAACTTAGGTAGGTCATACTAGCTAAGGAATTCCCCGCCTCTCCCTCCTAGTTCTTGTCTCACATCTCACCTGTGGATCATATCCCTAAGCTTTGATACCAACCGTGACGCCCCAAAAATAGGTATACATCACCCATCTCGAGTCGCCAAATACATGGTACAAAAATTCAAATACAACTTAATAATACAACTGTCGTAAAATACGACAAAAAACATAAACCGAGAGTTTTAATACTAATATTGTCTTCTAGATAAGATTCAACTCAAATGGAGTCCTCAATACATTTATTATCACACTATTTCATGTAATAATAGTGAGGACTACTAATGCTATCATCCGACCGCCACCCGCTCCCTCGACTAGTCCCAAATTACGCTTCTCATTTCCTCAAGAGAACAATGAAAGCAAAAGGGTGAGCTCAACTAGCCCAAAGAAGAAATATTATGACTAAGATAATGCGTAATAATTTATCGTTAGCCTTCAACAAAGTTAAACCGATAAAATATAACAAACATCAAGTTTAATCTATAAATGAACAAGCAATCCATTAAGAGTCAAGTAGAGCATAAAATCTACTATCTTCTATGATTTAAAAGGTTTTTCATCACTTTTATCACCGAGACTCACTTTTAATAAATAATCCACATCATCGAATCACCCCTCGCACTACTACCAAGGATATTCTTTAGTATCACGACCACAAATTATCCATGCACTACGGCCAAGGATATTCGTATATTCATCAATGGTCATGATCATGCCAACAACTCGTCCATCAATGCACTACGGCCAATGAGGACTTTTACCACATCATTTGTAACATTACTACCCATGATTATACCGAATAATCCCTCGTCATAATCATACCAAGTCCATCTATGCACTACATGCCACGATGACTTTCAACATAATATAAACATATGAGGATGATGACAATGATATAAGAATTCAATAAAACAAGTTCAAGGATAAATTTTAAAGATTTATAATTTAATTTATCCGTAATTCAATATTGTCCAAATTGTCAACACGATATCGCTTTGGAGTAAAATTTCAAGAATGATAATGTATCAAAAAAATGATTTGGACCGAAAAAGAAATCAATTTTTGTTATGAATAGTACTCGTGAATAATACCCGAGTGAATAAGACCCCGTGAATAGTACTTCGTGAATAGTACTTTTAATAGTACTTTTTGAATAGTACTTTATGAATAAGACTTTGTGAATAGTACTTTATGAATAGTACCCGTGAATAAGACTTTTGTGAATAGTACCAGATAAATGAATAGTACTCATGGACAAGATTTCTAATGAAAAACTTAAAATTTAACAAGAATGTGCGTAAAATATCCTTGTGAAGTTTATACTAGATGAAGCGCAAATTTCAAGGATATTCTACTAATTTCACTTTTAATATAGAAGCAATACTTTAACCGAATGATGGTATAATCAGAATACGAGATGAAATAATATTACTCACATACTACAGTAGTATGGAAGAAAATATTATTCCTATGAATACCGAACAAAATAATATCCCTTACCTCGTAAGAAGATCGGATACTCGAATAAAGAGGTAAAGCAGACTTCTCTTCTACTTTCTCTCTAAAGCTTCTCTCTAAATGCTCTTGTGAGTCTTAGTGAATTGGTGAGAATGAAAGAAGAATGAGCTTCTATTTATAGGAAAATATAGTTTCGATAATCGCACGCTTTGGGGGCTCTCAAAATATTACAAAGATAATACCTTCATCTTTTTTCTTCATTTTTAATTTAGTCCTGCAAGTATTATCAAACTTGCACCACCTCCCCTAATAGTACATCTTGTGAATCAATAGTACAATCATGTGAATCAATAGTACAATCATGTGAAAAAAATAATTACAAAGATAAGACCTTCATCTATACCTCCATTTTTAATTTAGTCATGCAAGTATTATCAATCTTGCACCATCTCCCCTAATAGTACATGCGATGTGAATCAATAGTACACACATGTGAACAAATAGTTATAAGATGTGAATTAATAGCAATTAATTGCTCATTTATCCGATTAATTACCCGATCGGTCAATATAACCTCCAGACATCCATTATTATCAAAATAGATGTCGATTTCTACTAACACTAATAATCCCAACACAATGGAAATATCAATTTCATCTTTAATCAACACGAACTTATTCATCATTAATATTATAACTCACAATATTTAACAACCGTGTCGCTCCTGTGAAAGAGGGGGCTTTTCCGATAAGGATTTCTCCTTATCATGCGCAAATTAGTGACCAAACCTCTCCTCGATGTAACTTCTAGACATCATCAATATTGCAAATAATAATATGAATAACTTTGTCGCCTCAATTATTGATTTAATAATATAAAATATTATGCAGATGATATCGTGACAATTATCAATCAATAATATGAAAGATATTATGCAAAGAATTATCAGAGTAATAATTGAGTATAACCGAGTGACTTCTCACGTAAGCATCAATAATCAATACCGTGTGCTACTATGCAACCACACGACATCGTATTTTTTACCACCGGTAGTTCAAACAGCTTTAACGGTAAAACTTTCACCGTTATTTTTATAAAAGATAATTTGTCATTTTCTAACTACGACAATACTTTCGCTGTGGGGTCCACTAATGATTGTGTCATCGCATTTAATATTCCCTCGTTAAAACGAAATATTCCCCACCAATCTAATATTATATAACCACTTGCTTACTTTGCAAAATTTGTAAATAATACCCACAACTATAACATTATATCAAATCCACACCATAATATTCAAAAATATATTTCGAGAAAAATTAATCTTTATTCATAAAAGTTGGGGTCTTAAAACATCTCTGAAAGAAAGTTTGGTCACTTAGATCTTATTCCTATGATGTAGTTAGACCTTGAAATTTGTTAGTACTTATAGTATTACATTAGTACTACACTATTGATACACTCATTCTCAGAAACTTAACCAAATGGAAATTAATCATGGTTAAAGTAGCCCCCAGGGCATTTACCAAGACTGTTCTTCGTTGATGAAGCACACCTATTGCGATAGTTTTTGTCGCTAAAACCTTTAGCGACAGTTTTAATGAAAATTAATTAATTTAAATAAATAGAAAAAATAGAAAATAATTATTAAAAATTCCTAATTAAGTTTTAAAAATTATTTTAAGTTATAAAAAATTAAATTTTAATAATTTGGCATAAATTTCATTAATATTTTAATTTATTTAAATAATAATGATATTAAATTTATTTAATAATTTTATTAAATAAATTAGTTAAAAATGATTTTAATATTTTAAAATAATTTAAAAATGATATTAAAGTGTTAAAAATATTTGAAGTTATAATGAATAACTTTTAATATTTTGTTATAGATTTCAATAATAACTTAATATTAATGATAATAAATTTATTTAGTAATTGTATTAAATAAATTATTTAAAAATAATTGTTTTTGTTTTAAAAATCATTTAAAATCTGATATAAAGGTTTTAAAAATATTTGAAGTTATAATATATACCTTTTAATATTTTGACATAAAATACATTACTATTTTAATATTAATGGTAATTATTTAAAATGATTTTAAATGTTTTAAAAATCATTTAAATGTGATATTAGTGTTTTAAAAAATTTTTGAGCTATTATAAATAACTTTTAATATTTTAACATGTATTTCATTAATATTTTAAATTATTTAAATATTAATGATAATGGAATTATTCAGTATTTAAATTATTTAAAAATAATATTAGTGTTTGAAAAATCATTATAAACGATAATAATTATTTTAAAATTATTTTAAGCTTCCGAAAAATATTATAAATGATAATAAAATTATCTAAAATAATATTGAAGCTTTTAAGTAGAGTTTTATTGAAAATAAACTCGATAATTATCTGATAATGTAATCGGGACACTGAATTGATACTGAAATCAAACCAGACTGAAATAGTTTGACTTGATAATTGTTTTTACATGTTCTAATCAATGCTATGATTACATGATCATGTACTTAGGTTATATAACGACTTTAAATAACGGTATTATGTGCCATGATGTGTTACGCTAATTGAGAGATTAATATTATTAATGATAGGTCTTTCAAATGAAGTTAAATTAGATTGTGTAGCAGTAGTCAACGACCAAGGCAAGTTTCCTGAACTCAAACTCGAGTTTTTATTTTTCAAGCATGTTAAGTGGATAATTATTGTTGATTATTCCACATCTAAAATTATTATTGAATATTCGTATTTATTGCAAGTTCATTAACTCAACTTGAGTTATTAATTTCAAAGCATGATTAGTGAATAATTATTGTTGGTTATTCACAACTATAGTGATCATTGTTATTCGCACATAATGCAATTGATTGTTGTCTATTATTAAACATTATATGAGCTATGTCTCAACTAATTATTTTGGCGAGACTAATATTTGTTAAAACATGAAACGTTCTATTATATGAACTAAGTTGTTATTGAAAGATCTATGTCATTTATTTTGGCTAAATCGATATGGATTTATATGTTAAAATCATAGCATTTCTTTAAAAATAATCCAAACCATGTTGTTTTGGTACGGATCTATGATGTAAGACTGAGATGAACAACCCTTATAAAAAAGGGAACCTTATTGTCGGACATCCAACTATTGCGTTATTTTTGAGTATTATGCATAATATAAGGTACAATGAAGCTGATCACTTCATGTAATTGTAGAAGAGTATGATTTAATCATTACGGTTAACTGATACACTTGAGGTAATTCAGTATTAATTAACTGATGATTCCTCTATTAGTTCATGATCATATTGTGATCACTCAACATGAAATCTAGGAATATCCCACTTTATTGTTGCAGTATTGTTAATTCTTCATAATTAATTGAATATTATTGAAACTTTGAAAGAGTTTTACCCTTTCATCATGGATTTGGTATTCGACATGAAATTTTAATAATGTCTTGTTATTGGAAAATGATTTATTTAGCTACCTCGAAGTTCTTTGAACATTGTTGAAGTTCTATAGAAGCAAGACTCCTATATTCCTAATTCATATCTTTTATTGTATACTTTAACTTGTGGAGCAAACTCGTTGCTCACTCTTGCTTAAATAAAATATTTCAGCTAAGGACGAGGTAACCGAGGAATCTAACATGGATAAAGGCAATGCAAAGGCGACTGAGTAGTATTAGTTGTGTTATGATGAATAATATATTATATTTTAGTTTAAGCCTTTTGTATTATAGGGCATGTAATATTAAGGTTAAAGAACCTGCGATATTGATATAATTATGTTTTAAGATATGTTTATATTAAAGACATGTAATGAATGATGTAATTCACAAATGAATGTGTAGTTAAATGTTATATGTATGATGGATTATGAGCACCAAACCCGGGGTTAGGGAACCCGTATTTGGGGGCGTCACATCATTAACTGCATAGGCTGCCCTCTGTCGCATCTCATATAGTCAGCCGTAGTAATTCTTAGCGACATGTGCAATAATCACATCGTCGCCAGCTGCTTGAGAAATGCCCTCCTCATATCTAAAGTAAGTCTATAACAAAAGTTTAAAATTTAGGAACAATTAATTTCTTAGGAAAGAAATATGTACTAATATATAACTGACTAATATAAACTTATTAACTTACATGAAACTCTCAAGAGAGCATGCAGATATATAAGACATCGATTGCTGCATGATTAGTTGTGGCGCATGTACTTTCGGCGAGGAGGTGCGTCGAGACGTATAAGGTAAAAAGTTTGTTTAGCTTAATCGGTCTAGTATACTAGCTACAATTGTAAGACCCCAACTTTTTATGAATAAAATTGAATTTCCTATATTTATTATTTTTATATAGTAAGGGGTTGATTTGATTAATGTGGTTAGTTATGGGTAAAATGCGCAAATATTTTTAATAAGCAAGTGGTTATAAAATATTCATTGTTGTCGGGGAATATTCATTTGGTCGTGGAATATTCTTGCTGTCGGGGAATATTTGTACGATGGCGCATCCATTTGTGGGCCCCATAACAAAAAATTGTCAGATGAAGAAAATGACAAGTATGAGTTTTTTTTAAAAATAACGGCGTAATTTTTACCGTTAACACTATTGGAATACCTGGTGGTTAAAGTACAATAATACGCGTGGTTGTATAGTAGCACACGATATTGCACAATAATTCTAATTATTGATTCTTACGTAAGAAGTCACTACTCAATAATTGTTACAGTAATTACTTTTCAATATTTTATTTTATTGATTCAATAATTACTACGTTGATATTTTATATTATTGATGTTTCAATAATTGTCACTGCAAAGTATTTCCCATTATCAGATCAATAATTCATAATATTTGAATAATATTATTAGATAGCATTATTGGCAATGTCTAATGAAGTTCTGTCTAGGAAAGGGGTTTAGTCACCTAATTGCGCGCTAGTAAGGAGAAATCCTTATCGGAAAGCCCCCTCTTTCCTGGGAAGGACCTGGTTGTCATTATTGTGATCTCTAATATTATTTGTGAATAATTAATTATTAATTTATATGATAAGAAAATATTTATTTTATGTGGATATAAATGAAGGAATTAATGCTGAGGTGTTTTATCAGTATTTTGTCGGAATGGAGGTATTAAAAATCATCCGTATGTGGATTTCGGTCATTTTCTGTTTAGAATTTGGAAAAACTATCTTCTACAAAGTTGTAGAGAAATAAATTTTAAATGGAATGGACATAAGGTTCATATTTTCTGATAAAAGAGCTATTTATTATGAATTATTGAAGTTTCAGAAATAAATATTTTTATTAAAAATATGGGTGGGGCCCACTTTTGTTTTTTGTGGAAAATTATTGAAATTTCAAAGTGTGGTGTGCATGAATAATAAAGGGTGGAAGCCACCGGTAGCAGGTTAGTCTACATTGGTGTTTTGGCATTTTCCTATATATAGGGTGCTTAGTTAGAAATGAAAATCACACCAGAATCAGAAGTTTCTTTCTCTATATATCGAGCGTATTTTTGTGAGTATTTAGATACTTTAAGAGTTGATAAGTAGTGCCAGTTCTCTTCAGCATTATATCCGATATTTTAGTCAGAAGTACTTATCTTTTGAGGTAATGGATGTTATTTTCTTCATAAATGATGTTATTTCTTTTAATATCATTATACCAAAATATTGGTATGAATTTTATTATGAAATTTTTACCTTTTCATGTCGAGGTTACTATTCACGTATACGACACTATTCTCGAGTACTATTCACGAAGTATGATTTTTCTTATGAAATTTTTACCTTTTTGTGTCGGGGTTACTATTCACGTATACGACACTATTAATGTATATGACACTATTCACGAATACGACACTATTCACATAAAAATTAAATTTTCTTTTCTTGGTCCAAGTTGTCTATTATGGTTACTATATTTGATTGTATCCATGTTTTGATCTTCATTCTTGAATTTTTCTCCATAATTGATTATTATGGAGTATTTTTAAACTTGGATAAACTGAAGTATGAATCCCTAATCTTTGTCCTTTTATCTCACTGGATTCATTTTTTTAAAAATATTTTTCATCATCCTCAGTCCTAAATGGTGATATAACTGAATATCTTTGGCATGTAATGCAAAGATGAATGATTACTTGATGAATATCTTTGGCCCGTAGTGCAAAGATGGACATGTGTTGAGATGAACATGACCAACTGGTGATACAAATGAATATCTTTGGCCCGTTGTGCAAAGATGAATATTTGATTCAGGATGTATATTGATTGATGTTACATGGATAAAATATTGATGATGGACTTTTAAATCATAGAAGATAGTAGACTTCATTCTCTACTTAACTCTTCTAATGAATTATTATTTTCGCTGCGAATATTGATCTAAAACTTGTTGTCCATTATATTTTATTTGATTTATTGAAGGCTAATGATAATTTTTCTACATTATCTTAGTCATAATAATTTTTACTGGGCTAGTTGAGCTCACCCTTTTCCTTTTTGTTCCATTTTTCTTCTCAGGAGGCGAGAATATAGCGGGAACTAGTCGGGGTGTGGAATGATGGTTCAAAACAGTTGTTCTATCAATCCTCACTATTTTGTAAAATAGTGTATCAATAATTGTATTGAGGACTTGTTTAAGTTTGAATATTATCTAGAAGATAATATTTGTATTTAAACTCATAGCATATGCGTTGTCATATTTTGCACGATAATTGTAATAATGAAGTTGTAGTTGTTTTCTGTACCATGTATTTGGTGACTCAGAATGAGTTGTGTTGACCTATTTTGGGGGTATCACAGTTGGTATCAGAGCTTAGGGAGATGATCTCTGATGGAGATCTGGGGTTAGATCTAGGAAGGGAGTGACGAGTAAATCCTTAGGTAGTGTGTTCTACCTTATAAGCTTATTTGTGTTTAATTGGTTGGTCAGAATATAGGGATAATATGTGGAATGTCAATTTCTTTAATTAACTCTTATTTTGTGGCAGTATTTGAGAATGTCAGTTGAAAATGTTAACAATGGAGTGAATGAGACCGTGAAGACACATTTAATCACAAAATAGGAAAACGTGTAACATAACGGCAATGTTCCTCCTGTAAACAACACCACCGATCAAATAATGAATGATGTGATGTTTAGAAGCTTTTTCCAGTTCATGCAAAATCAGACGAGGGAACGCGCATTTTGTCACAGCCAAACACTTCAAAGAGTTGGGACCACCAGAGATTTTGGGAAAGCCAGATCCGATTAAGGCAGAAACGTGGGTTAAGCAAATTACCAAGATATTTGATGTCTTGGGATGCACGGAGGAACAAAAGATTCCATTAGCCACCATTATGTTCCGTGGTGAGGCAGATTACTGGTGGGAATCTTTGAAGCGTACCCAGCCAGACGCACTCAATATGTCTTGGGAAGCATTCCAGAAACTATTCAATAACAAGTACTTTCCTGAAAGTATTCGTCATATGAAGGAGATAGAGTTTATCAGACTAGAACAGAATAACATGACTGTGTACCAGTACGAGGCTAAGTTTACGGAGTTATCCAGGTTTGCACCTCATTTGGTAAAGAATGAGGAACGTATGACGCGGATGTTTCTAAGAGGTTTGAAACCCAAAATTCGTAAATACCTCATTTCTCACAAATTTTTTTTATATTCAGATGTTGTGAACATGGCTCAATTATTAGAGCGATATAATGAGTCTGTTCAACTAAGGGACCACAACCAGGGTCATACCGGTGGTAGCAGTCATCAGAGAAATAACAACCAGCGGGGAGGAAAATATCCAAACAAAAGCGATAACCACTCTGGTGGTAATCGTGGCCATGATAATAGAAGAAGCGAGTCGGGGGGAGATTTCCAAAAGAGAAGGTACTAAAATGACAATGTGAAGACGTCAGCACCATCATCAGCTATTTCAAGGGGAGGAGAACGACCACCGGTCGTATGTTATAGATGCGGGAAAGAGGGACACATCAGCCCAAACTTCCCACAACAATTCAAGGTGTGTTATAACTGTGGAAAGGAAGGTCATATAGCTCGAGATTGTCCTGTAGAGAAACCAAGTCCAGTGGGGATGGTGACTCTAAAGACTGTCCCGGATAAGTCAAAGTCGGTGGTTCCTGGAATAGCGTTTGTCGTGACTGCCCAAAATACGAGGAACCTAAACGAGGTGATCACGGGTAAGCTAATCATAAACTCTTACGAAGTTTATACCTTATTAGATACCGGTTCTACCCATTCTTTTATTTCTCCTGCTTGTGCTCAACGTTTGAACTTAACCCCTGAGAAATTAGACTTTGACTTATCTGTTGAAACTCCGTTATGAGAAACTTTCGGTACATCCACGGCTTATAAATCTTACTTGATTTAAGTGGGACCATCACATTACCTGTCGATATTATTTCTTTGAAAATACTTTCATTTGATGTAATTTTAAGGATTGATTGGTTAACTACTCATCATTCCAAAATTGATTATTTTTGTAAGGTTGTTAGTTTTCATATTCCTAACCAACCTGTTATGCGAATTCAAGCAACCAAACCACTAAAGTCAATCACTGTCATATCAAGCCATAAAGCCATTCGTTTATTGAAAAACGGATGTCAAGCTTTCTTAGCCCATGTCATGGACTTGAACAAAAATACGTCAGATTTTAATAAATTTTCTGTTGTTAGTTAATTTTCTGAAGTATTTCCTAAAGAAATTTTCGGTCTACCCCTAGAACGTGAAGTTAAATTCTTTATTGACCTTGAATATGGTACAGAACCCATTTCTAAAACCCCATATCGAATGAATCCTATTGAACTTCAGGAGTTAAAGGTCCAACTACAGGAGCTGTTAGACATCGATTTCATTCGTCCTAGTACATCTCCTTGGGGTGCCTCTGTTTTATTTGTAAAGAAGAAAGATGGGAGTATGCGACCTTGTATTGACTACCGAGAATTAAACCATGTCACCATCAAGAATAGGTATCCGCTACCTCGCATTGATGACATGTTCGACCAGTTGAAAGGAGCACAATTCTTTTCAAAGATCGATCTTCGTTCTGGATATCATCAGCTAAAGATTAAAACCGAGGATATTCCAAAGACTGCCTTCAGAACTCGGTACGGGAATTATGAATTCTTAGTCATGTCTTTTGGATTGACTAATGCTCTTGCTGCCTTTATGGATATGATGAACCGAGTATTTAAGGAATATTTGGATCAGTTCATTATTGCCTTTATTGATGACATCCTCATCTATTCCAAAAGCCATGAAGATCATGAGCACCATTTGAAGCTAGTACTTCAAAGGCTTCGTGATAACAAGCTATATGTCAAGCTGAAGAAATGCGAGTTCTGGCTTGAGGAAGTAGTATTCCATGGGCACGTGGTGTCAAAACATGGAGTATCTGTGACGCCCCCAAAATATATCCATTCCACCCAACCTATTATGAGTCGCCACGAAATACACTCAATGCAATTCCCAAATACAAACTTCATTATTATAATTGTTGTGCAAAATACGACTAGACATATGTTGTGAGTTTTAATACAAATAGATACCAACGGTGACTCTCATCCCTTTACCTGGATATCACCTCACATTGATACCTTACAGTGGTACCTTACATAAAGGAATAGTCAATATCTGTTTTAGAAATTAAAATCTTTGAAAAATGCTCAAGGAAGCCTTCGTACATGGGAGGCCATGCATCTAAGTTATAATAGATATCGTATAACTCGAGAATTATCCTTGGTTGACCCAATAGACCCCAAAGAAAAATGAGAAGATTGCTATCATGTTCTTTCCAATGGTGAGTCTTCTCTTGACATATAATTATCTCCATTGTCTCCAATTGAGAGTTATATTTCAACCAAACTCCAAGATTATATAGGTAGTGCTCGTAGATATACTCAGCAAGTGGATTTGCACAACCCTGTCTTATGATAACACGAAGTCGCATGTTATTAGACATCTTGTATGATAGTGGCAAAACACCTTTCCAACATTGGGTTCGCCTCACTTTATTTGATTAATCAAATATAACTACTAAATGATGTATAAAATACAACACACTATTCTAAAGTTCTCAATAAATTTATTTCCATACTGTTTAGGGAGAACCTCCACAGCTAGAGACCACCGTTCTATTTCCCTGTTACCCCCGCTCGACCCAGCTACACTCTTATTACCTGAAAAGAATTGTGAAGCACAAGGGTGAGCACAAATAGCCCAGTAAAGAATATCATGACTAAAGATAATTAAATTATCAATAGCCTACGTCAATAATGAATCAGAGATTTAGAACATATGGTAGATGATAAAATTTTCAACCATAGTTGCAGCGGAACGAGAAATCCATTAGAAGAGTCAAATAGACCATAAAGTCTATTATCTTTTCCATGTTAAAAGTCCACCAACAATGTTTTATCCCTATAACATCAATCAACAATTCTGGTCCACAATCATATGAATAATTCATAATCATAATTGTGGTTCTAAATTCCTCTTCTCATGCAGGACGAAGATAATTTTCATCACTTGTCTTTACCTGAAACATCAAAGATCATGGTTATACCAAATCACAGTTCCTATTCATAATCATACTGAT
The DNA here is from genome assembly GCA_020205605.1 of Panax ginseng. Classification (NCBI taxonomy): domain Eukaryota; kingdom Viridiplantae; phylum Streptophyta; class Magnoliopsida; order Apiales; family Araliaceae; genus Panax; species Panax ginseng. The sequence continues at coordinate 7,494,970 of CM035147.1, forward strand.
AAATTTATATTTGCACTACGGGCCAAAGATATTCGTCAACAGTTCATCTTTGCACTACTGGCCAAAGATATTCAACAACATGTCATCTTTGCACTACTGACCAAAGATATTCAACAACAGATCATCTTTGCACTACGTGCCAATGATATTCAACAACAGGTCATCTTTGCACTACATGCCAAAGATATTAATATCTCAAAGAAATATAAAATCATTTCAGAACAATAATTATAATCATGTTGATCAATTCACCTTTGCACTTAAGCTAAAGATATTCAATTATAAATTCAATGGTCATGATCATTCAAGTCAACAATTCATCTTGCACTACTGGCCAAAGGGAACCCATAGTCACGATCATACCAATAATCTACCCATCTTTACACTCAAGTCAAAGAGAAATTTCATCACCAGGATTATGAAAATGTTATATATGATAATAAAAATAATATGATCAACAACTGAATTTAGTTTCAAGAGTAAGATTCATAAATCAATGATAATTTGGTCAGAAAAAGAAACCAATTTTGTCGTGAATAGTACCCGTGAATAGTAACTTGTGAATAGTAATTCGTAAATAGTAACTCGTGAATAGTAACTCATGAATAGTAACCCATATTCGTATATAGTACCGTATACGTAAATAGTGACATATACATGAATAGTGCCGTATACGTGAATAGTAACCTGACATGAAAAAGGTAGAAATTCCACAATAAAATCCATACCAATATTTTGGTATAATGATATTGAAAGAATAACATCATTATGAAGAAAATAACATCCTTTACTATCCCTTACCTCAAAAGAATAGTACTTCTGGCTGAAATTTTGGATGTAATGCCGAAGGAAACTTGTACTGAATAGCAACTCTCAAAGTATCTAAATACTCAAAAAAATACGCTCGATAATATAGAGAAAGAGAGAAAACTTGTTTTTGGTGTGATTTTCAATTATAACCTAAGCGCCTATTTAGAGGAAAATACTAGAACGCCAAATGGAGACTAAATTAATAAAATATTATTAATTTTATTTTTCTTCTACGCATGCCTACTTTGCAAACTTATCATCCCTCCACCTTTGAACAAAAGTTCCAGCACATGTTTTCACAAAAAACAAATATGGGTCCCACCCATAATTTTAATAAAAATATTTAATTTCCAAAACTTCAATAATTCATAATAAATAGCCCTTTTATCAGAAAAATACGAATTTTATGTCCAATCCATAGGAAATTAAATTTTCTACAACTTTATAAGTTTAAGTTTTTCCAAATTCCAAATGAAAAATTACCAAAATCCACATACGGACGATTTTTAACACCTCTTAAAATTCATAACAAATCATATGTTTATTTTTAATGGTTCAAAATTTGTGGACATATACTCAACTTATATATGTAAAACATATCCAAAAATCTCAACGATTCAACGGTCGGATTAAAATTATAACTCACGCAATAGAGCTTTAAGAACACTGATTTGATTTTCGGACTATAAGTCCCTCGTACCAGTTTCACTCAAACAGTTACCACGAAAAATCCATAAAGAATATTTGGGTGATTCAAATTTCTACGTGTAGACACTCGAAATTTTCTGTACTACTGTTACTAACATTGCAGGAGGACAGATTCGTCTTTTAAGAGGGAACCCTGAAAGACAATCCAAATCCATACAGGATACTACCGAAAGTTCAGCATCAACCCTGGATCGCAATCTGGGAGTAACAATTCCAACCTCGGATATAACCCCGAGGCCTGCAGATACAATACCGGAACACACACCGGAGAAGACCGATTAATCTCGGAGATGACTCCGAGGTATCCAGTCTTAGTCCCAAACATGGGAATAGCCACCAACCTTGGTGATAACCCCAAGGAATGTAGTTTCGGTGATAACCCTAGAAATGCTTGTTTCAAATGCAACCAGCTTCAATCTTGGCACTCACAACGAGATACACTGTACCAACCCGGCGATAACATCGGGAAGACAGGCACACCTCAAAGATGACAATGAGGACCTTCAACAAATTATAGCAGTCCAATCTCAGCGAAGCCTGAGCAACGTCTGCTTTATCAGCCCAATCCGGCGATAACACCGGTAAGGGGAAACATCGTCATCTCGTCAACACGATGCCATGTCACGTCTCTACGTGACAATGTCCCACAAGACTAACCAATCCCGAGTGACTATTATGCGGGGTAACGAATGAAAGTAGAAGCTTGAAGACTGGAGGGCATCGTCCCATCTTCAATGACTTCATACAAACTCTAGTCCCATGCCATCGTACAACTCTCGACAATGGCGGTCCAAAATAGGTCTTGTATATCTCAAATGGATGCCCGGATTGCACTTTTGAAAGTTCGAGTGGACATTACAGTGCCTGAGTGCAAGTACTTCGAGACGACCCGACCCGAAAACCCGGGCCCACCCGGGTTGCCTCTAGTACACCTGCGGCTAAAATGCCTATAAATAGAGGGCTCGGGGTGCTGATTTTCAAAGAGAAAAAGGCGAGGAAGCCCTGCCCAATTTGATCTGCACTCACCCCATGCAGAGTATTTTCCCTTTAAACACACTGTGAGCTCATATATAGCCCTTTTGTACCTACAAAAAGTCAAGAGTTTACCCACTCTAAAGATATAAGTCTTCTTTGGCAACACCGTAAGCCTTCTCACACACTTTAGAGTCTTTCTCTTCATCTCTCGCACACACCCTTCTACACGTTGAGAGTCATCTTGCTTGCTTTTGCCCAAACTTCTATCTGTGGTTTCATTTCATCAGATATATATATATATATATATTATATTATATATATATATATATATATATTACATATATATTGACTAACATTATCGAGTTATGCCTCGATTGAGCCTAGACTTTGGTCCGTGAGCGCTTTATTTGCTTTAATATATATATATATATACATTTATATATATTAAGTGTGTCGAACTTTGTTCGATGAGCCTAGACTTTCGTCCTGAGCGTTTATTTGCTTTAATATATATATATATATATATATATATATATATATATATATATATATAATCGTGTGTCGAACTTTGTTCGATGAGCCTGAATTTGATGCCCGAGCGCTTACTCGCTTTTGTATATTTATATATTTATATATATGAACTGTGGTCTGACTCTGCTCGATGAGCCTCGCACGATTTTACATCCTATATGCTTACTTTTTTAGATATATATATATATATATATATATATATATATATATATATATATATATATATATATATATATATATATAATCGTGTGGTGAACTTTGTTCGATGAGCTCCGATTTTACATCCGCCGCATTTATTGCTTATATATATATATTTCGTTCCCACCGGAGTTTACTAGGTGGTGGTTGATCGCTTTTACAACTTTCTTTACGTTTCGTCCTGCCTGGAGTTTTATTCGTGGCAGTTGATCGCTTTTACAGCTTTATTTACATTTTGTCCCGCCTGGAGTTCCCTTCGTGGCGGTTGACCGTATTCTGACTTTTATTTACGCTTTGTCACGCTTAGAGTTTCTCCGTATGGTTGATAACTTTTAATGACTTTATTTACATTTTTCGATCCCCATGGAGGTGCTTTCGTGGTTGGTGATCATGTTCGTATATATATATATTTACAACTTTTATATATATACCGCTATCGCTTTCATACAAATTGTAGTATTCTGTGCGCCTAGGAATCATGTGATCATAGATCCAGCCTATTGGATCTAGATTCGGTTCCCGTGATGGACATTTTCACCGTAAGTTACTTTTGTAAATTATTCTCATGATATCTCGAATTTCCTCAGATGATTTCCATACCCACGAGGAAGTCGGCATTATTTTGTACATTATTTTCGTATTTGATGCCTCACATCCGTCAAATAAAATCACCAAGCCAACACTTAATAAAATGGGAGTGTAAAAGGTCTCAATTACTATTGAGCATCGTGGTTTGAAAACCCTCTTTATAAAACATCATTGTCAGATTCTTGCTAAAAACTGAATTTTTACATAAATTCAAACCCTGTGTATATAGGTGCGAACGAGGCCTCGCACTACTTCCAAATAACAGCACATTGACCCACACACACACACACACACACACATTCAGATAATAGTTTCTTGAAAAGAGGCGGTCACCGTGGTAACACGGATGTCGGGGGGTGCCTAACACCTTCTTCCCGCATAACCAAGTCCCCGGACCCTAATGAATCTCGGTTTCACTGACCCGTTTAGCAGTGTTACATCACTGGGTCAATGTGCAAACCTTTTCTCGGTTGTGTTGGTACAACCATTTAAAAAACTAACTGGAGACTCTTAACAGTCCATCGTCGACATTATACATGTCGGACCTTTTTCACTTGTTTTTTCAAACAATTCTCACCTAAAATGAGAACACCAAAGAACAAGTAACGGAAAGGGACATCCAAAAATCCCGACGTCGACAGGTGGTGACTCTACTGGGGACTCCAATAAGAGGACTTAAGCCGCTATTACAATCTTTTCAAAACTGTTACCTGCTTGTGTGTGGATGTTGCATTTATATTTGACGAATGTGTATGAATGCATTTCCTTATTGCATTTAGTGCTTCGCACCATAACTGCTTGTGATGCTAGTGCTTCGCACCATAACTGCTTGTGAAATTAGTGCTTCGCACCATATCTGCTCGTGATATTATTGCTTCGCACATGTCATCATTTTTATATGGTGAGACGCGATGTATGTGAATGTATGTTGTGTGGTCCCTCCACCAGGAGGCTATCCCGTTGGTGTTTGATTACTGGACTCGTGAGAAGACTAATTCTCTGAGGCTCAGGAAAGACACCACCCAAATTCGCTCCAGTTGAAAGACCGGATTAAATTCCCGTCAAGTAGATTGCGATGATTTGGGAACCTTCATTCCAAAAAGCCGCGAGAGTAACCTAAGATAGGTCAGTCAGCCTCTGATAAACCCAAAACGTAGGAAAGTCTCTTCATGCTCTCATTATAATTTGCTTGTAATTACATTCCATATCTATCTCCATATAATGAGAAATATGAAGAAATGTGTACACATACATATTTTAATTAACATGCTACAAACAGTTGACATCCGTTTTGCAGGATAAAAATTCCTAAAATGGACACATCATATAGCATGTTATTATACACATCCCCTAAAGACTAAACTATGCAAGTCTTTCAGCAGGAATCAATCGGACCTACTACTTCTTGGCCAAAGTCCAAAAAGGCAATGTACCTATAGTCAATCATGTCATCATCCCACCGCATCTAAATTTAATCCAGTTTCTCGCAAAGAATTCACTTTAATAAGCAAACAAATTACGATTTGGTCATTTGTACTCAAAGAATTACGCCTACCATTACACAGGTCGTAAAATACCATATATGTCAATCCTCTACACAAGGAGGAATCCCGGTCATTACCATACTTGAACAGTTAGATACGACCAACAAAACTCATGATGATGCCGATCCCACTGGAGATCCAGACACTGGTGACATCAAAAAGAAAGTCCTCCAAATGGAAGAAACCCTTCGCGCTATCAAAGGAATTGGAACACACGAGAGTGTTTCATATGCTGATCTGTGTATTTTTCCTGGTGTTTATTATCCAGAAAAATTTAAAACTCCTGACTTTGAAAAATATGACGGGTTAGGGGATCCTTACACACATCTAAAGGTGTTTATTGGAGAACTTGGATCTTATGCAGAGGACGAAAAGCTCAGAATGCAATTGTTCCAAAAGAGTCTAACTGGAGAAGCCCGTTCGTGGTATACAAGATTAGACAACTCCAAAATCCATAGCTGGGAAGAGCTAGCACACACTTTCCTCACTCAATACTACTTTCAAACTCAGATGGCTCCTGATCGGTATCAAATTACCAAGATCAAGAAACAGTCTAACGAGTCTTTCAGATTGTATGCTCAAAGGTGGAGACGCCTGGCTGCCCAAGTTAGTCCTTCCATTACAGAATCGGAAATGGTCATGACTTTCATAGACATACAAGAAGCTCCCTTCTATGAGAGAGTTTTAGCTTAAGATCGGCAAAACCATTTTCCTAAATGGTCAAACATGGGGAGATGGTGAGATGGGATTGAAGTCCTGAAGATTCAAGACCTAAATTTGCACTCAAAGTCATTCTTGATCACATCCAACTGGAAATTATGGGAACAACTCCCGGAGGGTCCATAAAAAGAAAGAAGAAGATGTCTCCCTGATACAACAGGGGCAAAAAGGCAATCAAAACATGCCTATTCAAAGGAGAAACTACACTGCCTTTCAAGCACAATCTGTAAACCCTACAATACCAAAAGGTGGAAAAGTCAAACGCCCTCGAGTGTTTACACCCTTAAGGGACACCCTCGAGAATATTCTCAATCTTCCGACAACACGTAAGAAAATTACACATCTTCTTCCACCACCAAATTTCTAATGGATGGGGTTTCAATGTCGCTAGAAATGTGCTTATCATGCCGGGGCACTGGACATGATACTCGTGGATTGTTGGGCCTTGAAACACAAGATCCAGGACCTGATAGACATCAGAGAGATCATGGTCACCAAACCAGATCAGCCTCATGTTCAAAACAACCCTCTTCCTCAACACAAAGAAGAAGAGGTTAACATGATTAATTGGACCAATGGACAGAGTTCCAATTTCAGCTGTGAATCTTCCTAGACCCTCAAAGATGGTGATGACAGATGGGATTATGCCAAGTTCTAATTCACAATAGAATGAAAGATGAAAGCTCTCTGCAAGTAAATTGAGCAATTGGCAGAACTGGTGACTTATCAGCATCAAATGACTCGTCAATTAATCAGCCAGGAGCATGCCAGTCTCCAACCTATTGTCATGAATATTCCCTCATCACTTTCAGAAAATGAAATGCTGAAAGACAAAGTGACAAAGAGAGCAAATGCCAAAGCCCGTCGGGATTTCGCCAACAAAAGGGAATTCACCTATCTAGGCCAACCCATGGAGGAAATTCTTCATATGTTAATCAATGAAGGAAGGATCAGTTCCCTTCTACCTCCAATCAACCCCCGTTCGGGATGATACAACCCTGATGGAGTATGTCAATATCACTCCTAGTCTCGCGGTCACAACACAGAAGAATGATGGGCACTCTGCCACCTTATTCAAAATCTAATCGAGAGTTGTGTCTTGCGAATAGCGGACGACGATACTGTGTTACATGCAAGTAAGAATGCAGGCCCTATTAAGTGGAAAAGTGTGGTAGCAGTCATATCCACTGAAACTGATGGGATTAATACATTACTCACAACGCCAACAATTCAACTCAAGGGAGGCAACAATCCTTTGAAAGTGGCCACTCCCAAGCCAATCAACTTGCCGTGCAGAGCAGAATATCCTATTGTTAGCTTGCACACAATTCCGTGGAATTATGGAGAAGGTGAAGGGTCTACCTCACATACAACTGCTACAGTGTCGAAGGAAATTCCATTGTATCTTTTCCACCGGGTGATGAAGCCCACCATCAAATCAAAGGGGAAAATACCCATGGAGAAAATTGAAAAATTCCTCCATACTATGGGTCATCACGAAGCCAAGGTGGTTTTAAGCTTGAAAGAAGCTCCATAATAGATATCAATTTTGGACTTGGTCCTAACTTCTGAGAATCATCGGAAGGTCTTGTTAAAGGTTTTAGAAGAAGCCTATCTACCAACATCAGTGGATACGGAAAAGTTTCAACATCTGGTTGATCACATTTTCAACAACAATGTGATATCCTTCATCGATGATGACATACCGCCTCAAGGGACCCCATTATTGCAATCCGCTGCACATCATGATCTTGTCCTCCTGATATATGGTAGCTGGAGTCTTAATAGATGGAGGTTCCTCTCTGAATATCTGCCCATACGCTACCTTGGTGAAGATGAATATCAATCTCAACCAAATTCGGAGTAGCCATACTATCATCAAAGCTTTTGATGGAGCCCACCGGAACTCGGTCGAAGTAATTGAGCTGCCAATCACAATTGGTCCTCACACATTCTGCGTATCTTTCCATGTGCTTAAGATAGATTCGGGATACAACCTGCTCTTACGATGACCATGGATTCACATGGCAGGGCAAATTCTCCACTCTTCACCAACAACAAAAATACATTATCAACAAATAGCCCGGTCACAACCAATGTCGAACTCGAGATTCCTCAAAGACGAAGACATACCATTCATCAATGCCAATGCAGATGTGGAACCAGTCAGTTTTCATGCTTTGGAAATAAGCAATACCCAATACCATGCTATTGGAACGCCATTGCCTGAACCCAAGATTTCTGCCAAGGTAATGTCGACTACTCAAGAAATGATGTCGTTGGGTCATAAGCCGGGACAAGGGTTGGGTAAAGATTGCCAGGGTATCAAGTACCCAATTCGCTTAACTAGGAAAACCGAACAATTTGGGCTAGGCTATTCTCGCCATTTTCTAGTCACAGAATCCTCATAAACATCACAGATTCCTTCACTTTCAACCATGTATGCGCTTATCTTCGCCTTTCAAGCTCCAAGTCCACACAACCTCCCAGAAAAGGTGCTAGCCAAATGTAATGGCTATGTTATTTCCCAAGCCGGTACATCAGAAGAAAGAAAAGAAATCTTTGTTCCAAATCCCACAGCGGAAGAAGAGGAACGAAAAATCAAGCAAGACGTCATACGAGATGATGTCCAGATACGCGATCATCATTCATGATGAACATACCAACAGATATACCCCTGGATGATGATTGCCCAGCACGTAATGGCCATCATTCGAGACAGGAGGATGATGATAATCCTCGATCGCCATGGGTCCACCTGGATTTTGCCTTTGCCAATTGGAACAAAGATTCCTCGTATTGGTCGTTATAGGGTAAAATGGGCAGAACTCTTTCTGCCCTATAGATATAATAACTGCTTACATTTTTGTAAAGTATTAGCAGTTTATTTTGCCAGTATATGCTAGCACTGTGTATGATCAACATATTTCATATATACTAAGTGAAAGCATATTTTGTTTCAGACTCAATTTAGATGTGTCTCAGATTTGCTTGACACGATGCCTCTCCCACAAGGATTGTACCTTTGATGTAGAGATGAATTCACCTTTTGATGGATATACAAGATGACATTGAGGTGCCTCCAAAATTCAAGAATGGGTCAAAGACAAACCCAAACCAAACCTTGATCAAACCACTTCTTTCAATCTCAAACCTTAGAAAGCCCTAAGTTAATCCAGATTGGTTCGCACCTTACCCCAAACCAACTAATGACATGGTTACACTATTAACCCAATTCCAGTGATGTGTTTGCATGGTCTCATAAAGACATGGTGGGTTTATCCACCGACATTTGTCCTTCATCGCCTTCCCATTAAAGAGGGATTTAAGCCACCACAAGCAAAACTCGCGATTAAAACCCGAGTGGAGTTTAAAGGTGAAAGAAGAAATTGTGAAACAATTTCAAGCGGGCATCATCATGATGTCTACATATCCTGAGTGGATATCCAACATTGTGCCCGTGCCTAAACCTGGAGGGAAGGTGCGAGTTTATGTGGATTACCGGACTTGAACAAAGCTTGCTTAAAAGATAGCTTTCTCGCGCCATTTATCCACATTCTCATCGACAATACCGCAATATACGACATGTACTCCTTTTGTCGATTGCTTTTCATGGGTATCATCGATCATGGTTGCCGAGGAAGATCGTGAGAAAATTGCTTTCATCACGCCTTGGGGAACCTTTTGCTATAGACGGTTGTCATTCGGCCTCATCAATGTCGGAGCCACCAATCAAAGAGCTATGATGGCTCTTTTCCACGACTTAATGCATAAAGAGATCGAGATCTACGTGGATGACATCATTGTCAAGTCCCTAAGGAGGATGACCATATAAACCATCTCGTAAAAGTTGTTCAACAGATCATGTAAAGTACAACTTGACGTTGAATCCAGCTAAATGCGCCTTTGGTGTTAAATCAGGCAAGTTGCTAGGATTTCTAGTCAGCCACAAAGGGATTGAGCTGGATCCTACCAAAATCCAAGCCATCACGGAAATGCCCATTCCTCAGATAGAAAAGGAAATACGGGGATTTTTGGGAAGAATCAACTTCATTAGCAGGTTTATCTCCCAACTCACAGCAACCTGTGAGCCAATCTTCAAGCTATTAAGGAAGAACTCCTCCATGAAATGGAATGATGAGTGCCAGAATGCCTTCCTTACAATCAAGAAATAGTTAATCAAAGCTCCCATCTTGGTACCACCCAGGGATGATGTTCCCCTATTCATGTACCTGTCCGTAAGTGACAATGCCATAGGCTGCATGCTGGGATAGAAAGACAATAGAGGCCAAGAATGAGCTATCTATTACCTCAGCAAAAGGTTCAGCTACAGTGAACACAAGTACACCCTAATCGAAAAGACGTGTTGTGCTTTAGCATGGGCTTCCATGAGGTTACAACATTACCTCCATGGTCACACAACCCATCTCATATCCCGCGTGGATCCTCTCAAATATGTGTTTAACAAACCCATGTTAAATTGCTGGCTGTCCAGATAGTAGTTGATCCTACAACAATTTGATATCGTATATGTGACTCAAAAGTCCATCAAGGGTCAAGGAATCGCGATCAATCGGCCCACCGACCTTCGTGGGATTTCAAACCTTTGGAAACATATTTCCCCGATGAGGAGTAATGACAAAGCAAAGAACACCATCAAGACAATACGCCACCAATCATGGAAGATGTATTTTGATGGAGCCGTTAATATGGAAGGTTCGAGCCGAGCAAATCCTAGTATCCGATACGGGGGAACAAAGATCCCGCTGTCATGCAAATTATAGTTTATTAGCACCAACAATACTACCGAGTATGAAGGTCATCTCATGGGGCTAAAACTTGCCCGCTCGATGGGCATCCTCGACGTTAACTCGTCTTTGAGATTCGAAGTTGGTAATCGACAATCCACCGGAATCTATCAAACCAAGGAACTACATTTGTCGCCTTTACCATCCAAAGTTTTGAAGATGGCTTTGAGTTCAAGAAATCTCATTTCTACACATTCCTCGTAATAGAATGACTTTACTGGACGATTAGCAACTTTTGCCTCCTCGATTCACATATCGATAAGGAACACTTGCCGAGTGTCACAATTTCCAAGCACAAGGCCCCACCTATTCTATGGAATTACGTTGGAGAAGTATTGGATGAGCTACCACCCATCCAACATCCTTGGTATCAGCATATCAAGGAATATCTACGAGATGGATCTACACCCGTTGAGGTGAGCCCGACTGAGAAAAGGCGGATCCATAGACTTGCTATGAAATTCTACCTTAGTGGAGATGCACTCTACAAAAGAGATGCAGGGCTAGGTCTCCTCAGATGTTTAGACAAAGATCAAGCCCAAAGGCTTATGGATGAAATCCATGGCAGAGTCTGTGGCCCCACACGAGTGGCCCCCTCCTTGTCAAGAAAGTCCTCGTGATTTTGACATTATCGGCTGTCTCTCAAAGCTGATTGCAATGACCACGTCAGGAGATGCTATCAGTGCCAGGTTCATGGGAATGCTATACACACCCCTCCACGAGAACTCCACAATATGAGTTCACCTTGGCCCTTCTCAATGTGGGGAATGGACGTTATCAGGCCCATCGAGCCTAAAGCCAGTAATGGTCACCGATTTATCTTCACCATGATCGACTACTTCACCAAGTGGGTAGAAGCAGCCTCCTTCCCCAAGGTTACTAAAGAAGTCATCATTGTTTTCATCAGAAACAATGTCGTTTGTCGATATGGACAACCAGAGGTGATTATGTCAGACAATGCCAAGAACCTCAACAACAAAATGATGGAGGAATTATGCAGTAAATTCCGCATCAAACATCTCAACTCTGTCATCTATCGTCCAAAGATGAATGATGAGGTTGAAGAGGCTAACAAAAACATCAAGAAGATTATGCAAAAGATGTCCGCCAACCATAAAGATTGGCCTGACCTATCGCTTCCTCGACTCATAGCCTCACGTAACCTCAATGCGCATTTCCACTAGGGGAAACCCCATGCTTTAACCTATGGGATGGAAGTAGTACTCCTATAGAAGTTGAAATGGAATCCTCGTGAGTGTTGATAGACACTCCAACCAGATGAAGACCAATGGGTACAAGATGTATCACCAATTGTCTCTAATAGACGAAAAAAGCGAACCGCGGCTATCTTCCATGGTCATTATATATCAAGAAAGGATCGCCAGATCCTACAACAAAAAAGGTCCGCTACTAGCTTAAATAACATAACTTGGTTTTAAAGAAGATTCTTGACAACCAAGATCAATCTAAGGGAAAATTCGCTCCTAACTGGGAAGGCCCGTTTGTTGTCAAAGAAGTATTGACAAGAGGCGCTCTCAGATTGCAAGAAATGGGTGGCGATGAATTTCCACAACTCATCAACTCAGACATCGTGAAACGGTACTATGTCTGAAGTAATTCGCAAACACCCTGGTGTCGGACCATCAGATCACCAGTCATTCCGGTTCTTTAACCCTTTGCCACCTACAACTTTCCTACACTTTGCCCCTTAGGGAAACATATATTTCAAGCTAGCATCCTGGCCCTCCTTTGCGTTCCTACAACTTAGGTCATCCCACCGCCGATTGAACCTCTCGCACTTACAGTTTGGCTACCCATACATGGGATCAAACTTCTCATACCTGCAGTTTATCCTCAACCTAGGATTAAACTTTCTCCTCCCCGCACTCTGACCTGCACATGGGATTACACTTTTCTACTCGCCTTGAGGGGCGAACTACATCGACTTAATCTCCTCTTCAATCGGAGTACGTAGGCAACCATTTCACATGGCCCGGTCGCAATAAAACAAAAAAAACAAAAACATTTCTACCCTTACAAAAACAAAAACAACAAAAAACATTCCTACACCATTTCTGCCATACACAGCTTTGAACCTCTTACACCAGGTTTTGAACTACGTAGACCTGATCTCCTCTTAAATAGGAGTACGTAGGAAGCCATTCATGGTGCGGTCTCACCCCATACCAAAACACAAACCCTTATCAGTTAATACTGGGATCATCCTTCAATCCATTACATTTCATTTGGCTTCAGACCAAAGGGATGGAATTACCTTAACTCCTCCCAAATAGGAGATTCTACGACCATCTAAGTCATGCCATACCTTGAAGAGCAACACCAATCCATAAGAGGTGGAATTAACTAGGCTTCTCCTAAATAGAAGTATCATGCACTATCATCGTAGTGCGGTCAATCTTCGTAGAGGAAAGCCACACTCCTCTCCACATTTCCATCCGTAAACCAAATTCCCCAAGACACCAAAGATGGTAGGGATACATATAGATCGATGATCCATTCCGAACTATCCAGAGACAACTCAATGTCCATCCACCCAGTGAGGAATTCGTAATACATCAATACCATAAGCCCCAAGCAAGAGGCAAAATATCAAACAAATAGCAAGGCATATCTAAAAGGAAGTGATCCAAAATATATTTACCTCATATATATATATGTTGTTTGATCTATACAATGTAAATCGTATACATGACAAAATGGCTAAGCTAGTATGTGCAGTAAATACAAGCTCATCTACAAGTCGTGGTATATGCGAGCTAACAAGCCCAACATGGTGTCCCTCTCGTAAGAAGGAGGCGGTCAGGTCTCCTCAGTATGAGAATATCCACACGACCCAACAGATCTACAACCATCTGCGCATGGTGACCATATGATCATCAATATATGCGCCATCTCTCTCGATCATGCCAAAGGTAAGGGACCTCACCAAGGTATTATTTATGACAAATTACATCCCGGCAAGATATATCACTATCCCGCCAACTATCATCGCATCTCCGGGTCGATATGGCCTCATCCCGCTCAACAACAACAAAGATCTCTCGCGATCTAATGTCGCTCGCTCTCTCTAATAGAGTTGCGTCTCTCCCATCAAGGGCGGCGCCAACATCATAGATCGAGCCCGATCTCTCTCAAAGGTCATCGATGAAGACTCGCTTCTAAGCATCGTGTCCGAGTCTTTGAATCACAATAAGATCGATACTAGGAGAATCTGAAAGAAATGTTGGCAACCCAAAGAAATGCTCCTCCTCGATGTAGGTATCGATGTCCTCCATGGGCTCTACATCACCGCATCGCTATCCTACATCGCAGACATCATTGCAAAATTCGATAAAACCTCTGTCTCCATCCATACGGAATACTCTGTGGAACAACCTGGACGGCTCACAGCTGATCCCAGCAAGTCTATACACATGATCGGTCCTCTGTTGAGAGATATCGAGAAGCCGAACGCTGACCTATTGCCCCCTCGAAATGATGAAAATCCTGGAACTGGTCGAACTGCGAAATCACGGCCAATGGGTGATAAGTGGTCACGCCCCTCAAGCCAGCAAGAGGGAGATAGTCCATGCCCGGAGCGTGAGTAATGAAGCTGTATGGTGAGCAAAGCCCCGAGCACAGTAATATGCTAAATGGATCTCTGATATCTGCCAAAAATGCGGACGAAGACAGAGCATATGTACACTCCGACGGCTAAAAGGAGTATGACATGGCTACATCATGGGTGAACCAATACCCGTGCCGTCTAAGGGTACCAACTGGTCTCAAGTGTGACATAAACCACACGTACAACATGACCGAACTCCTAATGAACACTCCTGACGGATAAGTACAGCAGTAGGATGCTGACCGCAGGGTCTCTGCTACAATCATAGGTACAATGGTGCGACCCTCTTTAAGAGCTCTCACAACCATGATAACACCAATGTCTATCTCGTCCATATATCGTGGCATATAGACATATGACAGTACGCATAACATCAGTACATCGACTCTAGCCAAACGCCAATAATCCTCCGATGCGGTGAAATCCCCAGAATATCGTGAGTAGCTATCCTCCAAGCCAAATCTGTCATACAGAAAACGTTGGGATATCACGTGGCTAGATGTCAGCTCGTCCTGCACTACTCTGCGTCGTAATCCTGTGAGAATCATGAATCATCTACTCATGTCTCCCAAAGCTAGATGCACGCAAAGTCTGTCTAAAGGAAGCATCGTCAAATGTGCGTACTCCTCCAAAGTAGGAGTCAACTCATGGGTACCAAATCGTAATACCTCGCTTATCCGGTGAGCCTCCGATGCTCTAAAGCATCCCGCCTATAAACCACATGGGAACTCAAACATCAATAAAGTCATGGTATCGCTTGAATGCCAATCTAATCTAAATACCTTTGCTTGGTGGTGACATGCTATCATACCACGATCGCATACCCAATACCACCAACGATGAGGGGTATGATCTATACTGACTAATCGTCAAGAAGACATCCAGACGGGCCTTGTTATAAGACCATCTAGGGGTCAATGCTGAATATCTCTGAACATACATACATATGCATAACATGATACATGTATAACAGATAATAGATGGCAATATGATATAGGGGGTAAAAATCGTCGTCCTCGTGGATAGGTATCTAAACCTAACACACTCACATGACGCAAACATGGGAGCCTCTCATAGGCCCAAAACTGCCAACACAATGGCAAAACATCTACTATCAGTAAACACTCTTAACCTACGAATGGGAAAACACAAGAGAAATACTCACCAGCAGAAATGGGTAAAACCCTAGCCAAGCCTCGGTCAAACCCTGTGAGTGCATACGCATGCCCCAGAGGAAATAGGCAAAGGTGTAAGAGCCCCAATCATACTCTCCAATACGGTCCACATCACGTGTGGCGCTGATCAAAGCAAAGGATACCGTAGAAGAGTTATCTGCTATGAAGCAGCCTCAAATAATCATCAGGAACAATCGCCGCAGAATGCGATCCCTAACCTTGACATCATCAGGCATGGGCTCACTCAAAAGCCCACTCATAGCATCTACGCTCAAAGGACCTCGACGGACAAATCCTGTCATTGAACTCGCCTCACGGAACTCCTAACAAGGACCTAACGGCAGTAGGGGTAATGTTTGCCATGCAAGGCACTGGCTCCCCTCCAAACTCCATACCTGTGATAAATTGCCAATCCATAGGCGTCATCATCACCTCGCAATCCAGCAGATGGAGTGACTGAGTCTGATGGAACCATCGCTCAGACAGTGCCCTGAGGTAACCCCAGGGACAACGACGGGGGGGATGGAGAAGAATGCCCCGAATCCCCACTCCTGCACTACTGCTCTATAGTCAGGATGAAGCGCCTGGTACATGGAGTGAATGTTGCACCAGTTCCCTCGAGGCTGTGTAAAACCAAGAACCTACATGAAATACAGATAAACATCAGAACCCTTTAATCCTCATCAATAGGAAAGAAGGAAGATCAAAGTCTAACGCCATACCTCATTAGCATGCAAGTACATCGATGGATGTCTGCTCAAATCACCCAGCAACTTTGGGTTTACCACCTGAATACTCAGAAGCTCCCTACGAGGGACATGTGCATCAGGAGCAGGATCCTCAATCGGAATATCCGCCTCCTCGTCCTCAACGTCTGGTACATCTACCCGGACAGATTTTTAATCACGGCTTCCACCAACCAACGAGGTCATTCGACAGAATCTGGGACGAGGCACTTCGTAAGCCCTCCGCCAGACGCCGTAAGTGGTCCTATAGGAACTGTTCGGCTGATCCGAATCCATGATATCTGGACAACAAGTCTCTAAATCACCTCAGAAAGGGTGTGGTATTTCCTTACCTAGAGCTTTCTAAAATGCATTTATGACTATATGCATGCATGCATTTACTTTAACATATAATAGAGTTAAAATGCATGACTACCCAATGCCTACATTTGGAAAAATTTGGCCATAGTCCCCTTTGAAAATAGGACTATCCACATGCACATAGGCATGTCTAGGTGGCCATTCAGTAGCACACCTGCCCCAAAGTCATATACATAATATATGCATTAAATATCAAAATCATCATGCTTAAGGCCAACCTCAATACTAGGAGTACTTTGCCTTGCTACCTTGTGCTTATTGGACCTCAAATAGGACAAAAAAAGCGAGTAAAAAAGGTGCCAATTTGACTGCCTCAAAAGTTAAATTTTTCACATCATTATGTTCAAAGATGGTTTAATACTAACATTTACTATGTTGAATATTTTTTATCAAGTCATTTGTGCATACATAATCACTACTATGTGTTTAGATGCATTTCATACGATAACTCAAAATCTAACGGATAAAAATGGGAAAAATACATGCATTCGTTACCAGGATAGTGTAGAACACTTGTACGGTGACAGAAATTGCAGAAAGCAGCCCGAACTCGGCAGATCTGAAGATGGCTAGCGGTTTTCTCTAGGCGAAGCAAGTTGAAAATGACTTGTGAAGACCAACCTGTAGGATTTTTGATCCACGATTGGCCGCAGGCTCATCTGGGTTCCACCCCTCTGGCTTGGTCCAGTTCGAGTTGCAAAGGAGTTCTCACAGACTGGAAAGGTTAAATCAAGAATAAAAACGCCACGCGATTGAGCAAAACAGCATACAATCCCGGTCTTCTCAGATAAAACTTTGAGTCTATACATCGCTCATTGGTAGTCACCCGAGCATGAGGTATACCCAGCCAATGATCTCATTTGCTATGAATCACATACGGCAATACCTTGTACAGGTCTGATGCCACCAACTCCGGGTCGTTACCCTAAATGAGTCCCCAACGGGGGTTACAACGTATGTCCCCGACGGGGCTTACAACGTATGTCCCCGACGGAGGTTACAACGTGAGTCCCCGACGGGGGTTACAACGTAGATCCCCGGTGGGGGTTACAATACACGTCCATCCGTTGACACGTCTATCAACGAAGGTCAAGTAGCCTTGACGTTATTTTAGCCGATGACAAGTAAAAACATCGAAGCATTGAGAGCTGTTTGATAATTGTGTACGTACTCATAAGTCCCCAGTAGATCCCCAGCGGGGATTACAACGTGAAGTCACGAAATGGGATTACAACGTACATTCAAACCGTTGACAGTACACATACCAACGAAGGTCAAGCAGCCTTGACGTCATTTCAGCCGATAGCGATTAAACCTATCAGAGCTCTAGAGCTATTCGAGGTTTTCATACCCAACTGCTCGTATTCCCCAGTATATCCCTGGCGGGGGTCACAACGCAATGCTCCAGTGATCTACACGACAATGAAGGTCAAGCAACCTTGATAATCTACCCATAGAGTTTCATCCGTTGATTCACACGTCAGCGAAGGTCAAGCAGCCTTGACAGTATATCCCACGGGATTTTTAAACCGTTGATTCACATGTCGGTGAAGTACACGTCAACGAAGGTCAGGCACCCCTGACAACATTTGTTGTTGGCAGTAAATCCAACAGGATCTTGACATTTTCTGGCGATACCAACCAAGAAAGGTCAATGTTATCAAAGAGGATAGATGATGGAATATGTTATACACATCCTCAAATAGATCAAGCTTTATCCCCACAGATCTCTTACACATAAAAGGTACATCTTCAGGATCAAATCGTTATCAAAGATACAGGAATTTGGTGATAACTCTAACATCAACATCCTAACAGATTTAAATTACACATCAAATTTGGTCATCATTGCCAATCCCCAGTTGAAGCAACAGGAGCCAAAGAATCATCCCCAAAGTGTGTGGCTACAACCCCGCATACATTCATCATACATTTGCATCATGTCGCTATCCATAGTACCATGTTCATCTTGTTACATTTCAAGAGTCTAGGATTCTTTATCCTTCCAATGCATCGCCATGCATGAGTATGATAAAGAGGGGCATCTCAGAGACACTCAAATTTTCTCTCAGACCATCATTACTAACATTGCAGAGGATGATTCGCCTTTTTAAGAGGGAACCCCGAAAGACAATCCAAATCTATATGGGATACTACCTAAGTACAAAGATCAACCCTGGATCGCAATCTGGGAGTAATAATTCCAACCTCAGATGTAACCCCGAGGCCTGCAGATACAATACCGAAACACACACCGGAGAAGACCGATTAATCTCGGAGATGACCCCGAGGTATCCAGTCTTAGTCCCAACCATTGGAATAGCCACTAACCTTGGTGATAACCCCAAGGAATGCAGTTTCGGTGATAACCCCGAAAATGCTTGTTTCAAATGCAACCAGCTTCAATCTCAGCGCTCACAGCGAGATACACTGTACCAACCTGGCGATAACATTGGGAATACAGGTACACCTCAAAGATGACAATGAGGACCTTCAACAAATTATAGCAAATTCAATCTCAAAGAAAGCTTCGAGCAACGTCTCGCTTATCAAATTTAATCCGCGATAACAACACTGTGTGAGGGCAACATCGCTATCTCGTCAACACGATGCCATGTCACGTCTCTACACAACAATGTCCCACAAGACTAACCAATCCCGAGTGACTATTGTGCGGGGTAACAGATGAAAGATGAAGCTTAAAGACCGGAGGGCATCGTCCTATCTTCAATGACTTTGTACAAACTCTAGTCCCATGCCATCGTACAACTCTTGACAACGGCGGTCTGAAATAGGTCCTGTATACCTCAAACGGATGCCCGGATTGCACTTCTGAAAGTTTGAGTGGACATTACAGTGCTTGAGTGCACGTACTTCGAGACGACCCGACCCGAAAAACCCGGGCCCAACCGGGTTGCCTCTAGTACACCTGCTGCTAAAATGCCTATAAATAGAGGGCTTGGGGTGCTGATTTTCAAAGAGAAAAAGGCGAGGAAGCCCTGCCCAATTTTCTCTGCACTCACCCCATGTAGTGTACTTTCGCCTTTTAAACACCTGTGTGCTCATATATAGCCCTTTTGTACCTACAAAAGTCCGTGTTTACCCACTCTAAAGATATAGAAGTCTTCTTTGGCAGTCACCGTAAGCCTTCTCACACACTTTTTCTAGTCTTTCTTTCATCTCTCAGATACACCCTTCTACACGCTTGAGAGTCGTGTTGCTTGGTTTTGCCTTAACTTCTATCCGTGGTTTCATTTCATCAGATATATATATATATATATATATATATATATATATATATATATATATATATATTTACATCTATATTACTAACATTATCGAGTTATGCATCGATTGAGCCTAGACTTTGGTCTGGAGCGTTTATTTACTTTAATATATATATATATATATATATATATATATACATTTATATATATTAACTGTGTGTCGAACTTTGTTCGATGAGCCTAGACTTTGGTCTGGAGCATTTATTTGCTTTAATATATATATATATATATATATATATATATATATATATATATATTAAATGTGTGTCAAACTTTATTCGATGAGCCTGTAGACTTGATTCTGAGCATTTACTCGCTATATATATATATATATATATATATATATATATATATATATATATATATATATATATATATATTATATTTATATATATGAACCGTGGTCCTGACTGCTTTGATGAGCTTGGATTTTACATTCTATGCATTTACTCGCTTTTTTATATATATATATATATATATATATTTATATATATGAACTGTGGCCTACTCGCTCGATGAGCCCGAATTTTACATCCGCTGCGTTTACTTTCGCTTTTGTATATATATATATATATATATATATATATATATATATATATATATATAATCGTTTCAACTCGCTCGATGATCTTGGATTTTACATCCCAGACGCTTATTGCTTATATATATATATATATATATATATATATATATATATATATATATATATATATATTTCGTCCCACCGAATTTACTTATTGGTGGTTGATCGCTTTTATGCTTTTTTTATGTTTCATCCGCCTGAGTTTACTTCGTGGCGCTTGATCACTTTTATAGCTTTATTTACATTTTTTCCCGCTGAGTTCCTTCGTATGGCGGTTCGTATTTATGCTTTATTTACGCTTTTGTCCTACTTTGAGTTTCCTCCGTATGGTTGATAGCTTTTAACAACTTTATTTATATTTTCCGATCCCCCATGGAGGTGCTTCGTGGTTGGTGATCATGTCTCAGATATATATATTTACACTTTTATATATATACCGCCATCGCTTTCATACAAATTGCAAGATTCTCATGCGCCTAGGAATCATGTGATCACAGATTCACCTTATTGATCTAGATTCGGTTCCTGTGATGGACATTTTCAAATGTAGTTAGCGACTTTGTAAATTATTATGCAAAGGTGTCAATTTCCTCGAGATGGTTTCCATACCCACGAGGAAGTCGGCATTATTTTGTACATTATTTTCATATTTGGATGCCTCACATCCGTCAAAATAAAAGCAATCAAATCAAACACTTAATAAAATGGGAGTGTAAAAGATCTCAATTACTATTAAGCATCGTGGTTTGAAAAACCTTTT
This sequence comes from Panax ginseng, assembly GCA_020205605.1. Lineage (NCBI taxonomy): Eukaryota > Viridiplantae > Streptophyta > Magnoliopsida > Apiales > Araliaceae > Panax > Panax ginseng. Next base: position 7,516,391 of record CM035147.1, read on the forward strand.
ATAAAACATCATTGTCAGATTCTTGCTAAAACCTCAATTTTTACATAAATTCAAACCCAGGTATATATAGTTCTAACGAGGCCTCGCACTACTTCCAAATAACAAAGACATCGACCCACACATACACACATTCGTAAAATAGTTTCTTGAAAAGAGGCGGTCACCGTGGTAACACGGATGTCTGGGGTGCCTAACACCTTCCCCCGCATAACTAAGTCCCTGGACCCTAATGAATCTCTTTAGCCACCGACCAGCTTAGCAAAGTTGTCACATCACTTTGGGTCAATGTGTAAACCATTTCTCGATTGTGTTGGTACAACCATTTAAAAACCAATCATGGCGACTTTTAATAGCTTCATCGTCGACATTATACATATAGGACCTTTTCACTTACTTATTTTTTCAAACAAATCTCACCTAAAATGAGAACACCAAAGAACAAGTAACGGAAAGGGACATCCAAAAATCCCGACGTCGACACTACGATTAGCTTACTTCCAGGGCTTTCTTTTGATATATGGCTCATCTCCTAACTCATTATACATAAAGAGTTATGGATTTTAAAAAATCAAGTAATAAACTAATTTTTTCTGAAAATCCCATATTTTTTTCTTCTTTTGATTTCTAGATTTCTCTCATTTGATTCATGCACCGTGAATTTAGTGTGAAAATATTACCATTATTATATTATTATATTATCACACTATACATTTATAATGTAATATAATAATATATTTGAATGAATTATTTTATCAGAAAAGATAAAATATCAATTTTCAACAATTGACACTTTTCTAAGAATTCATCCATTCCGAAAAATACTGATAAAACACCTCAGCCTTAATTCCTTCATTTATCTCCACACAAAATAAATATTTCCCTATCCATCCACATAGAATAAATATTTCTTTATCATATAAATCAATAATTAATTATTCACAAATAATATTACAGAATCATAATTATGACAACTAGGTCGTTCCCAGGAAAGAGGGGGCTTTCCGATAAGGATTTCTCCTTACTGGCGCGTAATTAGATAACCAAACCCTTTTCTAGATAGAACTTCCTTAGACATTGCCAATAATTCTATCTAACAATATTATTCAAATAATATTAATTATTAATCTGATAATGGAAGTGTAGTGACAATTATTGAAACAACAATAATATCAATGTAGCAATTATTGACTCAATAAAATAAAATATTGAACAGTAATTACTGTAACAATTATTGAGTAGTGCCTTCTTACGTAAGAATCAATAATTCAAAAATATTGTGCAATACCGTGTGCTACTGTGCATCCACACGTATTACTATATTTTAACGACCGGGTATTCCAACAGTGTTAACGGTAACAACTACGCCATTATTTATATAAACTTATATTTATTGTTTTCTTCATCCGACAGTTATTCTGTTATGGGGCCCACAAATGGTTGCGCCATCGTACGAATATTCCCCGACAACAAGAATATTCCACGACCAAACGAATATTCCCCGACAACAATGAATATTTTATAACCACTTGCTTATTTTGTAAAATATGCAAATTTCACCCATTACTTTAAACTTTTATCAATTTAACTATTTACTAAATAGAAAAATTGAATAATTGTATTTCATAAAATTCAGGGTCTTACAATCTCCCCTCCTTATGAAATTTCATCCCCGAAATTTATGTACCTGGTATTTCGAAGCGTTTAGAATACCTTGCTTTCAGATTCCATGTTCCTTGTCATCTTGATTTCTCCATTACTTATTCTAGAATACAGCTTCAAAACAAAGGTTAATTGACATATCACAATTTGTGAATTATTCAAGTAAGAAATTTAAGCTTAGGTAAGTCACACACTAATGAAGTATATTACTCGTCTCTCCCCTCCTAGTTCTAGACTTAGATCTTCGCCAGCGACCATATCCCTAAGCTTTGATACCAAATGTGATGCCCCCAAAATAGGTCCATTCCACCCAACCTATTCTGAGTCGCCACGAAATACACTCAATGCATTTTCCAAATACAAACTTTATTATTACAATTTTCGTGCAAAATACGACTAGACATATGTTGTGATTTTTAATACAAATAGATACCAACGACGACTCTCATCCCTTTACCTGGATATCACCTCACATTGATACCATATAGTGGTACCTTACATAAAGGTACAATCAATAACTATTTTAGAAATTAAAATCTTTGAAAAATGCTTAAGGAAACCTTAGTATATGGGAGACCATGCATCTAAGTTATAATAGATATCATATGACTCGAGAATTATCCTTGGTTGACCCAATAGACCCCAAAGAAAAATGAGAAGATTGTTATCATGTTCTTTCCAATGGTGAGTCTTCTCTTGGCATAAAATTATCTTCATTGTCTCCAATTGAGAATTATATTTCAACCAAACTCTAAGATTATATAGGTAGTGCTCGTAGATATACTCAGCAAGTGGATGTGCATAACCCTATCTTATCATAACACGAAGTCGCATGTCATTAGACATCTTGTATGATAGTGGCAAAACACCCTTCCAATGTTGGGTTCGCCTCAACCTATTTGATTCACAAAATATAACTACTACATGATGTATAAAATACAACAAACTATTCTAAAGTTCTCAATAAAATTATTTCCACACAGTTTAGGGAGAACCTCCACAGCTAGAGACCACCGTTCTATTTCTTCATTACTCTCGTCAATCGACCCATCTACACTCTTATTACCCGAAAAGGAATTGTGAAGCAAAAGGGTGAGCACAAATAACCCAAAGAAAGAATATCATGACTAAAGATAATTAAATTATCAATAGCCTTCACAAGAATGAATCGTAGATTTAGAACATATGGTAGATGATAAAACTTTTCAACCATAGTTTCAAATGAACGAGCAAATCATTAGAAGAGTCAAATAGACCATAAAGTTTATTATCTTCTCCATGTTAAAAGTCCATCAACAATGTTTTATCCTCAGAACATCAATCAACAATTCACGTCCACAATCATATGAATAACTCATAATCATAATTGTGGTTCTAAATTCTCTCTCATCCAGACGAAGATAATTTTCATCACCGTCTTTACCTAAAACATCAAAGATCATGGTTATACCAAATCACAGCTCATGTTCATAATCATATTGATAAATTCATCTTTTACACTACGGGCCAAAGATATTCGTCAATGAGCTCATCTTTGCACTATCGACCAAAGATATTCAACAACATGTCATCTTTGCACTACAGACCAAAGATATTCAACAACATGTCATTGAACTACAAGCCAAAGATATTCAACAACAGGTCATCTTTGCACTACAAGCCAAAGATATTAATATCTCAAAGAAATATATAATCATTTCGTAATTATAATAATTATAAACCATGTTGATTAATTCACCTTTGCACTTAAGCTAAAGATATTCAATTATAAATTCAATGGTCATGATCATCCCAAATAACAATTCATCTTTGCACTCATCGGGCAAAGAGAACCCATAGTCACGATCATACCAATAATCTACCCATCTTTACCTCAAGTCAAGGAGAAATTTCATCACCAGGATTATAAAAATGTTATATATGATAATAAAAATAATATGATCAACAATTGCATTTAATTTCAGGAGTAAGATTCATAAATCAACGATAATTTGGTCAGAAAAAGAAATCAATTTTGTCGTGAATAGTAACTCGTGAATAGTAATTCATAAATAGTAACTCATGAATAGTAACCTTTTTTCGAATATACATAACCGTAGTAGACACGTAAATAATGTCATATATACGTAAATAATGTCATATACATGAATAAAGTGCATATACACGAATAATGTCGATATACGTGAATAATAACCCCGATACGAAAAAAAGGTAGAAATTCCATAATAAAATCCATACTAATATTTCAATATAATGATATTGAAAGAATAACATCATTATGAAGAAAATAACATCCCTTACTATCCCTTACCTCAAAAAATAATAAGATTTCCGGGTCGAATTTTCTGATGTAATGTCAAGGAAACTTGCACCAATAAAGAATCACAAAGTATCTAAATACTCAAAAAAAATGCTCGATAATATACATATATATATATAGAGAGAGAAAATTTGTTTCTGGTGTGATTTTCAATTATAACTTAAGCGCCTATTTATAGGAAAATACTAGAACGCCAAAGGAGACTAAATTAATAAAATATTATTTAATTTTATTTTTCTTCTACGCCCACCACTTTTTGAAAACTTTCACCCCTCCACCTTGAACACAATTTCAAAAGACATTTTTTTCAAAAAAACAAAAGTGGGTCCCACCCATAATTTTAATAAAAACATTTAATTTCCGAAACTTTAATAATTCATAATAAATAGCTCTTTTATCAGAAAAATATGAATTTTATGTCTATTCCATGGAAAATTAAATTCTATACAACTTTGTAAGTTTAAGTTTTTCCAAATTCCAAACGAAAAATGACAGAAATTCACATTCGGACGATTTTCAACACCTTTTAAAATTCATAACAAATCATACGTTAATTTTTAACGGTTCAAAATTTATGGACATATACTCAACTTATATATGTATAACATATTCAAAAATCACAACGATCCAACGATCAGATTAAAATTATAACTCACGCAATAGAACTTTAAGAACACTGATTTGATTTTCGGACTATAAGTCCCTCATACCAGTTTCACTCAAACAGTCACCACGAAAAATCCACAAAGAATATTTGGGTGATTCAAATTTCTATGATTAGCTTACTTCCAGGGATTTCTTTTGATATATGACTCATCTCCTAACTTATTAAACACAAAGAGTTATGGATTTTACAAAATCAAGTAATAAACTAATTTTTTTGAAAATTCCATATTTTGTTCTTCTTTTGATTTCTAGATTTCTCTCATTTGATTCATGCACCGTGAATTTAGTGTGAAAATATTACCATTATTATATTATCACACTATACATTTATAATATAATATAATAATATATTTGAATGAATTATTTTATCAGAAAAGATAAAATAAAAATTTTCAACAATTGAAACTTTTCTAAGAATTCCTCCATTCTGAAAAAATACTGATAAAACACCTCAGCATTAATTCTTTCATTTATCTCCACACAAAATAAATATTTCTCTATACATCCACATAGAATAAATATTTCCTTATCATATAAATCAATAATTAATTATTCACAAATAATATTACAGAATCACAATTATGACAACCAGTCGCTCCTAGAAAGAGGGGCTTTTCGATAAGAGATTTCTCCTTATCATGCCAAGTAATTAGATGACCAAACCCCTTTCCTAGATAGAACTTCCTTAGACATTGCCAATAATGCTATCTAATAATATTATTCAAATAATATGAATTATTGATCCGATAATGGAAATATCAAAGGACAATTATTGAAACAACAATAATAAAATATCAACGTAGCAATTATTGACTCAATAAAATAAAATATTGAACAATAATTATTGTAACAATTATTGAGTAGTGCCTTCTTTCACGTAAGAATCAATAATTCAAAAATACTATGCAATATCGTGCTATCGCAAGCATCCACGCCAGACATCAGATTTTTAACCACCGGTATTCCAACAAGTTAAATTGTAATAACTACGCCGTTATTTATAAAAAACTCATATTTGTCATTTTTTCATCCGACAATTATTCTGCTATATGGGGCCCATAAATGGTTATGTACCATAAATCATTTAATATTCCCCGATAACAAGAATATTCCACGACCAAACGAATATTCCCCGACAACAATGAATATTTTATAACCACTTGCTTATTTTGTAAAATTTGCACATTTCACCCATAACTTTAAACTTTTATCAATTTAACTATTTACTAAATAGAAAAATTGAATACATTTATTTCATAAAATTCGGGGTCTTACAATCTCCCCTGCTTATGAAATTTCGTCCCCAAAATTTATGTACCTGGTATTTCGAAGAGTTGAGAATACCTTGCTTTCAGATTCCATGTTCCTTGTCATCATGATTTCTCCATTTCTTATTCTAGAATATAGCTTCAAAACAAAGGTTAATTGACATATCACAAATTTTCAATTTATCAAGTAAGAAATTTTACTTTTAAGTCACACACACTAGCAAAGTATATTACTCGTCTCTCCCTTCTAGTTCTAGACTCGATCTTCGCCAAATGACCATATCCCTAAGCTTTGATACCAAATGTAATGCCCCAAAATAGGTCCATTCCACCCAACCCATTCTCGAGTCGCCACGAAATACACTCAATGCATTTTCCAAATACAAACTTTATTATTACAATTTCGTGCAAAATACGACAACACATATGTTGTGAGTTTTAATACAAATAGATACCAACGATGACTCTCATCCCTTTACCTCGGATATCACCTCACATCGATACCATATAAATGGTACCTTACATAAAGGTACAATCAATAACTATTTTAGAAATTAAAATCTTTGAAAATGCTCAAGAAACCTTCGTATATGGGAGGCCATGCATCTAAGTTATAATAGATATCATATGACTCGAGAATTATCCTTGGTCAACCTAATAGACCCCAAAGAAAAATGAGAAGATTGCTATCATGTTCTTTCCAATGGTGAGTCTTCTCTTGACATATAAATTATCTCCATTGTCTCCAATTGAGAATTATATTTCAACCAAACTCCAAGATTATATAGGTAGTGCTCAGTAGATATACTCAAAGAAGTGGATGTGCACAACCCTGCTTATCATAACACGAAGTCGCATGTCATTAGACATCTTGTATGATAGTGGCAAAACACCATTCCAATGTTGGGTTCGCCTCAACCTATTTGATTCACAAAATATAACTACTAAATGATGTATAAAATACAACACTATTCTAAAGTTCTTAATAAATTTATTTCCATACTGTTTAGGGAGAACCTCCACAGCTAGAGACCATAGTTCTATTTCTCTGTTACCCCCGCTCGACCCAGCTACACTCTTATCACCTGAAAGGAATTGTGAAGCAAAAGGTTGAGCACAAATAGCCCAGTAAAGAATATCATGACTAAAGATAATTAAATCATCAATAGCCTTCGTTAATAATGAATCAGAGATTTAGAACATATAGTAGATGATAAAACTTTTCAACCATAGTTGCAGCGGAATGAGCAATCCAATAGAAGAGTCAAATAGACCATAAAGTCTATCTTCTCTATGTTAAAAGTCCACCAACAATATTTTATCCTCAGAACATCAATCAACAGCTTCGTCCACAATCATACGAATAACTCATAATCATAATTGTGGTTCTAAATTCCTCTTCTCATCAAGGACGAAGATAATTTTCATCACCTGTGTTTACCTGAAATATCAAAGATTATGGTTATACCAAATCACAGCCTCTGCTCATAATCATACTTAATAAATTCATCTTTGCACTACGGCCAAAGATATTCATCAACAGCTCATCTTTGCACTATCGAGCCAAAGATATTCAATAACAGTCATCTTTGCACTACAAGCCAAAAGATATTCAACAACATGTCATCTTTGCACTACAGACCAAAGATATTCAACAACAGATCATCTTTGCACTACAAGCCAAATATATTTAACAACAGGTCATCTTTGCACTATAGGCCAAAGATATTAATATCTCAAAGAAATATATAATCATTTCAGAATAATAATTATAACCATGTTGATCAATTCACCTTTTCACTTAAGCTAAAGATAGTCAATTATAAATTCAATGGTCATGATCATCCCAGTCAACAATTCATCTTTGCACTACTGGCCAAAGGGAACCCATAGTCACGATCATACCAATAATCTACCCATCTTTACACTCAAGTCAAAGAGAAATTTCATCACCAGGATTATAAAAATGTTATATATGATAATAAAAATAATATGATCAACAACTGCATTTAATTTCAAGAGTAAGATTCATAAATCAACGATAATTTGGTCAGAAAAAAAACCAATTTTGTCGTGAATAGTACCTGTGAATAGTAATTCATAAATAGTAACTCGTGAATAGTAACTCATGAATAGTAACTCATGAATAATAAACCCGTATTCAGACATATAGTCAGTATACGTAAATAATGTCATATACGTAAATAAAGTCATATACATGAATAATATAATATATATACGAATAAAGGTCAGATACGTGAATAGTAACCCCATACATGAAAAAGGTAGAAATTCCACAATAAAATCCATACCAATATTTTGGTATAATGACATTGAAAGAATAACATCATTATGAAGAAAATAACATCCCATACTATCCCTTACCTCAAAAGAATAAGATTTCAGTTGGAATTTCGATATAATGTCGAAGGAAACTTGCAGATCAATAAAGCAACTCTCAAAGTATCTAAATACTCAAAAAATACGCTCGATAATATAAAGAGAGAGAAAACTTGTTTCGTGTGATTTTTAATTTATAACTAAGCACCCTATTTATAGAAAAAATGCTAGAACGCCAAAGGAGACTAAATTAATAAAATATTATTATTTTATTTTTCTTTCTACGCCCACCATCTTTGAAAAACTTATCATCCTCCACCTTTGAACCCAAATTTCAAAGAATTTTTTTCACAAAAAAAAAAAGTGGGGCCCACCCATAATTTTAATAAAAATATTTAATTTCCAAAACTTCAATAATTCATAATAAATAGCCCTTTTATCTTTTATGTCCATTCCATAGAAAATTAAATTCTCTACAACTTTGTAAGTTTAAGTTTTTCCAAATTCTAAACGAAAAATGACTGAAATCTACATACAGATGATTTTCAACACCTCTTAAAATTCATAATAAATCATACGTTAATTTTTAACGGTTCAAAATTTGTGGACATATACTCAACTTATATATGTATAACATATCCAAAAATCACAACGATCCAACGGTCAGATTAAAATTATAACTCACACAATAGAGCTTTAAGAACACTGATTTGATTTTCGGACTATAAGTCCCTCGTACCAATTTCACTCAAACAGTCACCACGAAAAATCCACAAAGAATATTTGGGTGATTCAAATTTCTACGATTAGCTTACTTCCAGGGCTTTCTTTTCATATATGGATCATCTCCTAACTCATTATACACAAAGAGTTATGGATTTTATAAAATCAAGTAATAAACAAATTTTTCTAAAAATCCCATATTTTGTTCTTCGTTTGATTTCTAGATTTCTCTCATTTGATTCATGCACCGTGAATTTAGTGTAAAAATATTACCATTATTATATTATTATATTATTACACTTTACATTTATAATGTAATATAAAATATATTTGAATGAATTATTTTATCAGAAAAGATAAAATATTAATTTTCAACAATTGACATTTTTCTAAGAATTCCTCCATTCTGAAAAATACTGATAAAACACCTCAGCATTAATTCCTTCATTTATCTCCACACAAAATAAATATTTCCCTATCCATCCACATAGAATAAATATTTTCTTATCATATAAATAAACAATTAATTATTCACAAATAATATTACGTAATCACAATTATAATAACCAATCGTCCTGTGAAAGAGGGGGCTTTTCGATAAGGATTTCTCCTTATCATGCAAGAATTAGATGACCAAACCCTTTCCTGCAGATGTAACTTCCTTAGACATTGCCAATAATGCTATCTAATAATATTATTCAAATAATATGAATTATCGATCCGATAATGGAAATATTGTGCGGTGACAATTATTGAAACAACAATAATATCAACGTAGCAATTATTAACTCAATAAAATAAAATATTGAACAATAATTACCGTAATAATTATTGAGTAGTGCCTCTCACGTAAGAATCAATAATTCAAAATAATTGTGTAAATACCGCAGTGCTATCGCAAGCATCCACGCCAGACATCGTATTTTTAACCACCGGGTATTCCAACAAAGTTAACGATAACAACTACGCCGTTATTTATAAAAACTCATATTTGTCATTTTCTTCATCCGACAATTATTTTGTTTTGGGGCCCACAAATGGATACGCAGTCATATGAATATTCCCTCGACAAACTGTAATATTCTACGAATATATTCCCCGACAACAATGAATATTTTATAACCACTTGCTTATTTTGTAAAATTTGCAATATTCCCCATAACTTTAACTTTTATCAATTTAACTATTTACTAAATAACCTTTTATTTCATAAAATTTTGCTTATTTTGCAAAATATTTGCGAAGATTAAAAGCAATACAAAGTTGGAGAACATTTCACCCATTCTTTAACTTATCGAAGATTCTTTTATCAATTTAACTATTTACTTCCAAATAAGAAACTCATTTCGGCACATTTCGATTAATCAATACTTTTATTTCATAAAATTTTTCTCCTTTTTAGATATAGTGAGTTAATGAGAGTGAGACAGTTACAACAGTTATAGCAGTTATAGTAAGAATGTAAGAGACACAACAGTTTTAAGTGGTTCAGAGCCCATAAAGCTCCTAGTCCACTCTTCTACTCCTCGAGTAGGAAATCCACTAAGGATATCTTTTACACTTTCTAAATCTCATAGATTCCTTCAAGACCAACAGTCTTGGCACTTCTCAATTCACTTTTGAACTCTTCAAGTCCAAAGCAGACTTGGTTCTTCACACCACTTTAGAACTCTTCAAGTCCTTCCGACTTGAACTTCTTACTCAAATGATAGTAGTTGATGAGTTCTTGATTGGTGCTACTCGATTCAATGATTAAGCTCTTTATTTGAAAGAACTGAGTAGCTGAGCAAACTTTCTCTTTTCAGATCGTAGAGTTGAACGCTGAGTGTTCTTTAGCGTTTTATTCAATGCTTGCTTAGTTGAATCATCTGCTGATGTTTTGTATATATTAGGTCTTTGAAATCTATCCGTTGAAGACAGCCGTTGAAGCATTAAATGCGTTTGACATATCTGATTTTTGATGGAGACTTTTCTCGCAGATCATTGATTTGCAGCCCGCCTACGATTACACGAAGATCGCTATCTCACCTAACACCTAAAAAGGTGTTTTCCTCTGATCCATGGTACTTTCCTTAGCTTCTTCAATACGTTTCTTTGTTGTATACTAAGGATATCTTTTGTGTTATTGGGACTGGTGAGGACTTCAATGTTTATGATCCATTCAATATTTGTTGGGATTTATCCTTAAACAAATGGGTGAGGCTCGATGTTTCTGACACATGCAGATGATGCTCTACGATTCTGATCGTGGTGTCTTGCCACCTTAGTGCTTGATCCAATAATAGCAAATAAGAACACTACGATTTCTCTTAAGGACTGGCACACTACGATCTTCACTTGCTTAACTTGCAGACTCTACGTTTCTGAGAGCACACTACAATCTCTGAGTTGGCTTGGCAAACGTTTGGACCACTCTATGATTTCTAGAAAGTTCCTTCAAGGAGGACACACAACAATCTCTTGATGCTCTACGATTCTACCTTGACTTCTGCAATCTCTTGATTAGCTCGATAGACTACAATTTTATTGAAGCCTATCTATTACATCTCAAGTCATAGATCAACCTAATAGCTTTGATCTCTTCATCTATACATTTAGTTACAGAATGATAAACATTAAAAACTTGGATCAACCTAACAAATTTGATCTATCACTAAGTCCTTATACATATTTTCCTTGAAGGACTTTCCATATAATCATGAACATTCACTTTAAACATCAAATCAAAATATGCACTCTCCCAACAATCTCCCCTTATTTGATGTTAATATAACCAAGGAGATTTATGCTATGATTATCAATTTCTAGATGTAGTTGCTGGAAAGTAAATATGACTTAATATTTCAGTGAGCAGCTAAAATTTCTAGAGAATAAGCATGAATTTATTGATGTTTGAAGATAGATATTACAATTAAGCTTAGTTACATCAATAAGAATTGAGTTTCAACTTATCTCTATTTCTTTTGCCTCTTGTTCCCCAGAGGATTTTCATACTCCTCGGCTCTTCTTCTCTTGCTTGCTTCCTCTCTTCGTGCTATATCTTCTTGCTCGCTTTGACTTAGTCTTTCATGATGATCATGCCTAATCATGAATGCAGGATCTCCAATTGGCATTCTTAGGCCTGTGGTTGTCACTTCTTGTGAGCTGGGAGAAGGGCCTTGACTCCTTAGTGGTTGTGTCTTTATTATTTGCTGCTGATCAGATCGTTGAGTCTGATGGCCAGATCGTGGAGTCTGATGGTGTGTTTATCTTGTAGGAGGGCTCCTTGAAGATTAAGCGATGAATGTGCCTCTACCTCTGCCCTTGCCTTTTTCTCCTATTCCTTTATGCTCCCCCTTATGTCAGTATTAAGGGCTCGAATGTCTTCAGATAAGCGAGTCATGCCTTGGACAAGTTCGTTGAGCTAAATCTGAGATTGGGCAATGTCTTCACAGTTCTCTTTGATTAAAGAATCAGATCGAGCTTCCCTTATTTGGAGAATATTCAGGAAAGTCTCTGTCTTTTTTATTTGGCCCATGGAGAATCCTTGGAATTTTTTCAATGCAGTTTCGAGATTCATGATACAGTCCATCATAAGGCTGTTCTGGGATTCCTAAGTCTTTTGTAAAATAAGAACAACATCCCTGTGTCTCTTAGCAACTTGAAAGTGGATTTGATCCCGGTCATTTATGCTCTTAAGCATCTCTTTTATGATCTCCCTAAGCTTCTTTGTGAGCTCAGAACTTAGGGTGCTTGGGAGAGCATTGACAACATTGATCATTTTAGTCAGCCTCATTTGAACGAGTTCAGAGTGGGCTTCAAGAATGTCATCTATGTGCTTGGTCACTTTCTTAGATGTTTCTGACAACTCAGTTTTGGTGGGAAGATCTGGTATGAGCTCAAGGATTTGTGGACTGTTTGTAGGAGAGGCACTCGTGTATTGATCTTCAAGAGTGTAGAGAGCAAGATCAAGGTTGAAATATTCATTTGAGGACGAGGATGGAATATCTGATGGAGGGGCTGGTGTGTGAGATTGAGCTTCAGGAGGAGGTGGCTCTATGACTTGAGCATGTGACTCTACAATTTGAACATGTGCTCTATGATTGGGCTTGAATCAGCAATCATAGAGATGATAGGAGATTGTACCAAAATAAAGTTAGGCACATTTGGTGCATCAATTACACAATGTTGGGATTCTGTAACTGGGAATTGATTGAGTGGATGTAGAATTACTTCCAACCATCTTGGCAATTCATAGAATTGGTTAAACAAGGATGGTTGACAGCGATTAACCTTAAAAGAGATTGGGATAAATTGTACCTCATGCTTATTTTCTGAAGAAGGGCCATTGGTGATCAGCTTTCGGGCAAAGTTGAAGTTGCCTGGAAATCCATGAGCTAGCAATGAGATTGCTGGATATGCTTTGAAGCTCCAGAACATGTGATCCCAGGAGTTGAGAATTTGGGCTCTATGAAAGGGCATCATAGGTAGATAGGAGAACAGCTAATTGTATTTAGCTCTTCTATACCCATCACACCCCATAACTATAATCTTGACCTCATCATCATCTACTTCTTCTTTGTCTTCTTTAGACGATTCGACTATATCAATCACCTCCTTTTGACTTTCTTTCTCTGGTGCTCTCTCATCCTCCTCAGGTGCAGCTTCTACTGACATAGGGACATCATGAGGCTCCCCCTTAACATGATCATCCATTTGTATTTCAAATAGCTCCCCCTCAGCTGGAGCATTCTCTAGAGTGAGAACTTTAGGCATCTCCCCCTCAGTTTGAGCTATGTTCTTCTGGCTTGCCTTGGATAGCTTCTTTTCAGTAGCTATCTTTTTGTCTTCTTCTTTAAGTACTCCTTCATTGACAAGGATGTACTCTTTGACCAATTTTCTTCTTGGTTTTCTAGGCTGAGCCACATCCTTAGCACTTTCTTCTTCTCCAGCTCTAAATGGTCGATCAGTCTGGTCTTTACGATCGGTAGAGACTCTACGATCAAAGAGACAGAGGGCTTCTTGGACTTGTGACTGTGTTTACTCTTCTTAAGCAGCTGAGAGATGATAGCTCTGTCTTCATCTACCTCAGCCTGTTGTTCTTTCCTTCTCAAGGTCCTCAGAGTTTTATTGTCAGAACACTCTTGAGGTACATCAGTGGTTGATCCTTGAGGTTCCTCTACCATTTGAGCCTTCAATTTTCTTTTTCCCTTGTTTTTTCTGACTAAGGCAATGGGTTCTTCCTTGTTGATCTCTTCTTCTTCTTCTTTAGTCTCCTTGACAACTGACATGTTCCCCGGAATCCCGGACTCTTTCGCATCACCAGTTCTACCACTGGATTCAGACATCATTCTTACATTCTCTACTAGATTCCTTTTCTAGTTCTCAAATAGCTACTGGGTCATTCTTCTGGTCGGATTAATGGACTCTCCTTCATCATCCCGAATTTTATCACCCAAGGCTGACTGTAGGATGATGCTTATGAATCTCCCGTAGAGCATCTTTCCAGAGCTCTTTGACTTCTTCGAGCTGAGTATCCATTTCCCAATCCAGTCGAGTAGTAGGGCTCCATAGTTGAGTTGAATCCCACAACTGATAGTTGTTTAAGCTACACTTCATTTACAGAGTCATGGCCAGAGCTCTTGCAGCATATGCATTTCCCAACAATGTCAGCCAAAAATTCATACCGTTGGGGGAATTCTTTCTTTTTGTACCCTCTGACATTCGGAGACTTCTTGTGATGCATCCTCTTCAGTCTTTCATGAAAATAGATGCACTCTATAAACAAAAATCCTTTCGATTTGAAACCTACGGCTAGGTTTATGTCCTTAGCTTTGAGCTTGATTTCCACGTCCCTGACCCTCGTGGTGATGATGTCATTCTCGAACGTTCCATTTTTGTATAACTCCTTTATCAGCTTAGGGTAGATCCATGTGCTTGTACCCAGAGCTTCTTTAAGACAATCTTTCTTTATCATAGATAGAGTTTTGTGAAATTTGGGGTCAGCTGTCTTGAACTCATCGAAATAGAGTCGGTAACCAGACATGACATTTGAAGTTGTCATTGATTTCTTTGCACTGAGTATGGTTGGGGTTTCTGCTTGTAGAGAGAGAGAGATAGAGATGTGCTTTTTGAACTTCTAATTTCAAAAAGGTATTTTCAAACTGTACTTGTAACTTCCCTCTCTCCATTTACTTAGTGAGGCATGTGTCAAATTCTGCTTGGCTCCATAAATTTAACTGATGTGGAATATACTGATTTGCCCTTTGCTCCTTCTGAGCTAATGTATCCTTAGGGAGGACTACGATCGTTGATGTAGTCTTTATGATTATCGAGTCTGCACTACAATCGTCGAGACTGTTCTTCAATCGTCGAGTCTGCTCTACAATCGTCGAGTCTACTCTGCAGTCGTCGAGTCTGTACTGCGATCTTCGAGTCCACTTTTGAGTCTGATCTGGTCCTTGTGATGAACTTTTGACTTAACATTTCTCTTGAGTTAAGGTAGCTCAAGAAGGGCCAAACTCTTAGAGTGAATTAAGGGTTAGGTTTGTTCCTGAGGCGCTTGTCAGAGAGATTGCTTTGATTTATTGAACTTTGACATCACATGATGCTCCTTTGTTCTGTTGATGGAGCTCTACGATCGTGGTCATTCATATCACTGCAGCTCTACGATCGTGGTCTTTTATTGGTTATGTCTACGATTTCGAACATAACCTTTATATCTGCATGGTTAGCACAAACTAGAGCATAGATTCTATGGTTGTAAATTTAGCATGCCTAGCTCACTTATTAATTTGTTAAACCTGGATTCATCTAGAGGCTTTGTAAAGACATCAGCAAGTTCATTTTCAGTAGGGATATATTGTAAAGATATGGTTCCATTTTGCACATGATCTCTAATGAAATGATACCTTATTTCTATATGCTTAGTCCTAGAATGCATGACAAAATTATGTGTTATTGCTATGGCACTTGTGTTATCACAGTGAATATGTATAGATTTGAATTCAAATCCATAGTTTGTAGCTGATTTTTCATCCATAAGATCTGAGCACAACAGTTGCCAACAACAATGTATTCAGCTTCTGTAGTTGAAGTAGATACTAAGTTTTGCTTTTTGCTAAACCAGGACACAAGTCTGTTTCCTAGCAGCTGACAGGTGCCACTGGTGCTTTTTCAATCTATTTTGCAACCTGCAAAGTCAGCATCTGTATATCTTTCCAGTTCAAATAAGGACTCCTTGGGATACCAAAATACCAAGTGAGGTGTGCCTTTGAGATACCTGAAAATCCTTTTTACAGCAGTTAAAAGTGATTTCTTAGGATTATCTTAAAATCTAGCACATATGCATGTTGCAAACATTATGTATGGTCTACGGGCAGTTAGATATAGAAGAGATCATATTATACCTCTGTATTGAGTTATATCAATACTTTTACCTTTTTCATCTTTGTCAAGCTTGGTTGCTGGAGCAATTGGGGTTTTCATGGGAGAGGCTGATTCCACGCCATACTTTTTAAGTAAGTCTTTAATGTACTTGGCTTGGTTTATGAAGATTCTTTCATCAGTCTACTTTACTTGCAGTCCAAGAAAGAAGTTCAGCTCACCCATCATGCTCATTTCAAACTTGCTCTGCATAAGCTTGGCAAATCTCTTATATAATTTTTCATCAGTAGAGCAAAAAATAATGTCATGAACATATATTTGAACTAATAAGACTTTGTCTTTATGCTTTCTAAGAAATAATGTGGTATCTACTCTACCTCTGGTGAACCCATTTTCAATAAGAAAGTTAGTTAGTGTTTCATACCATGCTCTAGGTGCTTGTTTAAGACCATATAAGGCTTTGTCTAATCTATAGACATAATTAGAAAGAGATGGATTGATGAAACCTGAAGGTTGCTCTACATAGACTTCTTCTTGAAGTTCGCCATTCAAGAATGCACTTTTGACATCCATCTGAAAGACTTTGAATTTCATGTGAGCAGCAAAGGCAAGGAATATTTTGATGACTTCTAATCTGGCAATAGGTGAAAAGGTCTCATCGTAGTCAATGCCTTCTTCATGAGAATAACCCTTGTCTACCAGTCTTTCTTTATTCCTGGTTATTACTCCATCTTCATCCATCTTATTTCTGAAGATCCACTTGGTTCCAATGACAGGATGACTCTTTGGTCTTGGAAATAATCTCGATACTTTGCTTCTTTCGAACTGATTTAGCTCTTTCTATATGGCTTCTATTCAGCTAGAGTCTTCCATAGCATCTTCGATCTTCTTGGGTTCCATTTGTGACAGAAAGTTCAAATAGAAACACTCATTTTGGGTGGCGGCTCTTGTTTTGCCTCTTGCATTTGGGTCTCCAATGATTAAGTCTTGAGTGTGATATATTGCCCATCTATTTCCTGTTGGAACATCTATCCTGATGCCTTCTTGTCTGAGACCTTCAAGATAAATTCCTTCTTCTTGATGTGGAGGTTCGTGTGTATCTCTCTACGATCTCATTTCCTTGTTCAACGATTTCATTCTCTGGAACTACGTTCGTGGTGTTAAGCTCAACGACCTCGTTCGTAGTGTCTGGACTGTCGTTCGTAGTGTCTTGAGACACTGTTTTGTCCATGTCTGTTTCATCAAAGATGATGTGGATCGAGACTTCAACACTTAGTGTCTTTTTGTTAAACACTCTATAGGCCTTACTGTCTGTCGCATATCCAAGAAAGATTCATTCGTCTGACTTGGGTTGGAACTTTGTCAGATACTGCTTCCCATTGTTGAGAATGTAGTATGCACAGCCGAATATATGGAAGTAGCTGACGTTTGGCTTTCTTCCTTTCCACAGTTTGTAGGGAGTCTTCTTAATCGTAGAGTGTATCAGTGATATGTTCTGAGTGTAGAATACAGTGTTGATGACCGCTTGTATATTCAGCAGATAGGTCACGCTAGTAGAGTTCTTCCACCTCTATCAACGCTCGTTTTTTCTCTCTACTTACTCCATTTTGTTGAGGAGTTCGTGGGCCGCGTAGAAGTTGTGGATCGATGCCATTGTCAAGATCAGAATCGTCCATTTCAGAGAAGCCAAATTCTCTGCCATGATCACTCTGTATAGCCTTGATTTTCTCCCTTTTCTCATTCATCACTAGTCTGAACATCTTGATCAGTTGTGAGCTTATTTTATCTTTTGAGTTTAGAAAGTACGCCCATGTGAATCTGGTGTAGTCGTACACTACGACTAGTGAGTATCTCTTCCCTCCAAGGCTCGTTGTTGGAATTGGCCCAAATAGATCCATGTGAAGCAGCTGCAGGGGCTTGTCAATTGAGTTGGCAGTTTTGCTCTTAAATGAGCTTCTAGTCTACTTTCCAAGTTGACAGGCATTGCAAGGCCTTTCTTTGACGAAGCTGAACTTGGGCAAGCCTGTAACTGGATCTTTTGAGGCCAATTTAGACATAGCCAGCTCATTTCTTTTGGGATGAGACAGTCTTCTATGTCATAGCCAACTCATTTCTTCAGATGCTTTAGCCAGAAAGCATATTGTCTCGTCTGAGTTTAGTTATCCAAGATTTACTGTGTAAACATTTCCTTCTCTTGTTCTGGTCAGTTTTATGGAGAATGTCTTTAGATCTCTGACTTGACATTGATTGTTGAGGAATGTTACTTGATGACCCTTGTCACAGAGTTGGATTATGCTTAGAAGATTGTGTTGTAGTCCTTCCATATAGGCCACTTTACTGAAGGACACTGCACCATTCCCAACTGAGCCATATCCTCTTGTCTTGCTAGAGCCATTGTCTCCAAAGATAACTGAGGGACCCTCCATCTCTATGTAGTTAGACAGAAGGGCTTTGTTCCCAGTCATGTTCCTTGAGCATCCATTGTCCAGATACCAGGTTGTGATCGTGGAGCTCTGTTCCTGTGGTAACATTAAACTTTCATTTTGGTACCGATACATGCGTGGGTCCTACTTTGTTAGTACCCTTGGGAACCCAAATATGATTGATTTTGGGTCTCAGATGCATAGGATTATGATAGCATATTGCAGCCTTGCGACCAACCTTATTGCACACAAAACATCTAATATGATGCATGCTTATGTGTGTATGTGGATTCTTTCTCCATTTGGACTTATGTGGGTAATCCATCCTTCTTTTAAACTGGTCCTCATTCTTCCATGTATATTTGTGTTTCATGATTTGTGTGGAGTGTACCTTTCCTCTACTGTTCCTCCCATGTTGGCTCATTGAGTTGATTTTACTCGACTTTACGATCCTTCGAGGTTGGAAAGTAGTGGCTAGGTTACTCTTCTCTTTTCTAAAACCTAGGCCAGCATGGGATCCTTTATTCCTTGGAATAGGGATCGAATCAAAAGGGTAGGGTTGGACTGGTTCTTCCTTTTTTAAGGATTTTTTAAATGTAATGCTTTTATTGAAACTTGAAGCATTATTAGGGCTAGATTCATTTATCTTTTCCACACATGGCTTTGAGGTGGATTCCCCTAAGCCTAAACATGTTCTGTCAGATGCACTTCTCTGACTAGAGAGCAGAGAGTCCATGGATGAAGAGGATTTATTCCATGTAGAGATTGTCCTTTCTAGTTCCTCAATTTTAGAGGATAGACTTGACTCTCTTTGTGCATTGAGCTCATTGGTCCATTTTAAGAGCTTATTCTAAGCTTCAACCTTGGAGAGAGAGTCAGTACTTAGAAGGGCTATTTCCAGTTCTTCCTGAACCTTCACTTTCTTTTTTTGAAGAAGTGAATAATCTTTGGACAGAACTCTGAACCATTACATGTATTGATGCAGATCAGATGTTATACCATTCAGTGCAGTTCTTAAATCATCAATGTCTACATCAGGAGAGTTAAAGTCAAATACTTCATCTATACTTACTTCATAAATGTTGGAGTTCTTTTTATCCTTTACATGTTTGGCCATCAGGCAAAGATTTGCCATTTGAGGATCTTCATCATCTCCAGATTCAGGAGTTGAGTCATTGTCTGAGTCACTCCATGATCCTCCAGCTACAAGACCTTTGTCTTTCTTCTGAGGCCTTTTGTTGCCTTTGAATTCCTTCTTTGAATGTGATTTCTTCTTCAGTTCTTCTCTGAGAGGTTTGTTGTAGTTTGCAATGAAATGACCAGGCTTCTTGCAATTGTAGCATAGATCATTTATCTGCTCCTGGCTGCTGTAGTTGTTGACTTTCTTTGGTTTGCTGATTCTGCCTTGACTCATGAAACTTCTGAGTCTTTTCACCAGCATTGCAAAGTCCTCATCATCATCTTCATCATAGTCAGAGTCATTTTTAGTGTTGACTTTGGAGATGTTGTCAGTTTCTTTGAGAGAAACCCCTTTATCCTTCTTTCTTCCTTCTGATAGAGTTTCTGCTCATTGAGTCAGCTCTAGTTCATATGTAAGAAGGTTGCCATATAACTGTTGAACAGTCATTTCATGGAGATTCTTTGATTCTATGATTGTAGTGGTTTTGGTATCCCACTTGCTGGGTAAAGCTCTCATGAACTTTATGATTAGATCTTTATTCGGATAGATCTTTCCATAGGCTTTGAGAGAGTTGAGCAAAACATTGAATCTTTCGTAGGTGGCCGTGACGTTTTCTCCTTGAATGTGTGCAAACATCTCATATTGCTGAGTCAAGAGAGATTGTTTGTTTTCTCTGACTTCTTCTGTTCCTTCATGCATGATGAGCAATGCTTCCCAAACCTCCTATGCTATTTTGCTGTTGACCACATTTTTGAACAGATCATCATCTAAGGATTGGAAAAAAATGTTCTTGGCCTTTTTGTCGAGTTGAACATCTCTCTTTTCGTTGTCTGTCCATTCTTCTTTGACCTTGATCTGTATTCTGTTTGGGTCGTCTGTAGTTGGTGCAAGCTTTGTAGGAACATAGGGCCCATTCAGAAAAGTTTTAAATAGATCTTCGTTTATTGAATCCATGTTGCTTGCACCTGAACTTTCCAGTTTGCGAATTTGTCTTTGTTGCACATAGGTGGCTTGCTGCCTCCTCCAGTCTTTGATTCGCTTATCAGATGTGCCATTGGATCTACTTAAGCTTTGTAGGCTATATGATAGAACCTGTTTTGATACCAATTGTTAGTTCCCGGAAGCACAATAGAAATCTAGAAGGGGGGGGGGGGGGGTTGAATAAATATTTTAACTTCTTCTCAAAATACTTTGTTAGTTTTGTTAATGATTCAAACACATCGGAATTAAGATTTGTTTATTCTCCCTTTTAGATATAGTGAGTTAATGAGAGTTAGGCAGTTATAACAGTTATAGCAAGAATGTAAGAGACACAACAGTTTTAAGAGGTTCAGAGCACTTAATTCTCCTATTCCACTCTTCTACTCCTCAAGTAGGAAATCCACTAAGGATATCTTTTACACTTTTTGAATCTCATAGATTCCTTCAAGACCAACAACCTTAGCACTTCTCAGTTCACTTTTGTACTCTTCAAGTTCAGCAGACTTGGTTATTCACAGTTCACTTAGAACTCTTCAAGTCCTTCTGACTTGGAACTTCTTACTTCAGTTGATAGTAGTTGATGAGTTCTTGATTGGTGCTACTCAGTTGCAGTTAAGCTCTTTGTTCGAAAGAACTGAGTAGCTGAGCAAGCTTTCTCTTTTCAGATCATAGAGTTGAGTGTTGAGTGTTCTTCAACGTTTTGTTCAACGCTTGCTTAGTTGAATCATCTGCCGATGTTTTGCATATATTAGATCTTTGAAATCTATCCGTTGAAGACAGCCATTGAAGCATTAAATGTGTTTGCCATTTCTGAACTTTGATGGAGACTTTTCTGCACATCTACTGATTTGCAGTCTGGCCCACTGACACAACATTGCTATCTCACCTAACACCTGAAAAGGTGTTTTCCTCTGACCCATGGTACTTTCCTTAGCTTCTTCAATACGTTTCTTTGTTGTATACTAAGGATATCTTTTGTGTTATTGGGACTGGTGAGGACTTCAACGTTTATAAATACCATCTGGTTCGGATGGATTTGTTATCTACAGCGATATTTCGGGAAAAGGGTTAGGATGTGTTCTCATGCAACATAGGAAGTTATAGCCTATGCCTCGCGGTAACTCAAAGAATATGAGAGGAATTATCCTACTCATGATCTAAAGTTGGCAGCAGTCGTTTTCGCGTTGAAGATCTAGAGACACTACCTTTATAAGGAAAAAGTGGAGATTTATACGAATCATAATAGCCTCAAATATTTCTTCACCCAAAAGTAACTCAACATGTGGCAATGATGTTGGCTCGAGCTATTGAAAGATTACGACCATACCATTCAATATCATCTTGGAAAAGTAAACGTGGTAGCAGACGCATTGAGTAGAAGATCATATGCGGGTACGAGTGCGATGCTGTTAACACAAAGACCCATTTTGTATAACTTACAAAGGATGGAGATAGAGTTAAAGGCTCCAAGTACCCACGTGATGATATCAAAAATACGAGTAGAACTGACTTTAATCGATAAAGTTAAAGCTGCTCAAGCCACAGACCCAGAGCTGATGTGTATGAAGAAGAAAGTACAAGAAGGTGTTATTCCAAAAGAAAGAATCGATGAAGAAGGAATACTTCGAGTCAACTCCAAACTTTGCATTCCTAACAATTCTGATTTGAAGCATAGAATCATGATAGAGGCACACAACACACCGTTTGCAATCCATCCTGGGAGTACCAAAATGTATCATGATATTCGACATACATTTTGGTGGAGCAATATGCAGAGAGAGATCGCAGAGTTTATCTCGAGGTGTTTAACTTGTCAACGTGAAAAGGCGGAGCATCAAGTGCCAAAGGGTACATTACAACCACTTGAGATTCTGATATGGAAGTGAGAATACATTACCATGGATTTCGTTAGTAGTCTTCCTAAGTTTTCTCAAGGCATAGATGTAATTTGGGTTATTGTTGATAGGTTAACCAAGTCTGCTCATTTCTTGCCGATACGGGAGACTTATTCCCTTGAACGTCTTGCTCGTATATACGTGAATTAGATTGTGAGGTTGCATGGCATGACAGTATCCATAGTTTCAGATCGTGACCCAAGGTTCACTTCACTATTTTGGGTTAGCTTGCAGAAAGCTATGGGCACGGATTTACGATTCAGTTTGGCATATCATCCTCAAACACACTGGCAATCAGAAAGGACTATTCAAACTCTTGAAGATCTATTGAGACTCTGTGTTCTAGACTTCAAATGTAGTTAGGATAAGTACCTACCATTGGTGGAATTCTCCTACAACAACAGTTATCAGGCAAGTATAGATGTGGCTCCATTCGAAGCATTGTATGGACGAAAGTGTCGCACTCCAGTATGTTGGGATGAGGTGGGTGAAGCAACATTTTTGGGACCAAAGTTGGTACGTATGACTACAGAGAAGATCCAAATGATCCGACAACGTATACAAACATCACAAGATTGACAAAAGAGTTATGAGGATCTTCATCAAAAGGACGTAAAATTTAGTATTGGGGATCATGTATTGTTACGTGTTGCTCCATGGAAGAGAATTACAAGATTCGGGAAGAGAGGAAAGCTCAATCCACGATATGTTGGTCCATTTAAGATTCTTGACCGAGTAGGAAATGTGGCATATAGACTCGCATTACCTCCAAGCATGTCTCGTGTTCATAATGGTTTTCACATATCTGTGCTTCGTAAATATATGAAAGACCCAAACCATATTATTGAGTTAGAACTAGATGAGATAACCGAAGATTTAACGTATGATGAGGTACCTGTCAATATCTTGGATATGAAGGAGCATGTCCTATGCACAAAGGTTATATCACAAGTCAAAGTTTTTTGGAGGAACCTTGATATTGAGGAAATGACCTGGGAGTTGAATCAGAAATGAAAGCGGGGTATCCTCACCTTTTCGAAATACCAGGTATGTACGTCAATTTCGAGGATGAAATATTATAAGAAGCGGAGGTTGTAAGACCCCAAATTTTTATGAATATTGAATTTCCTCTATTTATTGTTTTGATATAGTAAGGGGTTGATTAGATTAATGTGGTTAGTTATGGGTAAAATGCGCAAATATTTTTAATAAGCAAGTGGTTATAAAATATTTATTGTTGTCGGGGAATATTCGTTTGGTCGTGGAATATTCGTACGATGGCGCAACCATTTGTGGGCCGTATAACGGAAAAATGTCAGATGAAAAAAATCACAAGTATGAGTTTTATTTATATAAATAACGGCTTAGTTGTTACCGTTAATATTGTTGGAATACCTGGTGATTAAAGTATAGTAATACACATTGTTGCACTGTAGCACACGGTATTGCACAATAATTCTAATTATTGATTCTTATGTAAGAAGACACTACTCAATAATTGTTACATTAATTATTGTTCAATATTATTTTTTATTGATTCAATAATTGCTACGTTGATATGTTATATTATTGTTGTTTCAATAATTGTCACTACACAATATTTTCCATTATCAGATCAATAATTTATATTATTTGAATAATATTATTAGATAGCATTATTGGCAATGTCTAAGAATGTTCTGTCTAGGAAAGGGGTTTGGTCACCTAACTGCGCGCCAATAAGGAGAAATCCATATCGAAAAACTCCTCTTTCTTGGGAACGACACTACTATAAAATCAAGATATGGCGACGAGATTTAGCGACGGTCGGGGCAGAACCGTCACAATATATGTATATAGCGACGATCACGGTCTGACCGTCGGTATATGCCTCTGAAGGTAGTCTATTCCGAGGGTCACAATTTGGCCATCGGTATAGGTCTTTTTTTGTTGGGATTTTAACGAGGGTCAAATAATAACGAGGGTCACAGAGGGGGCGTTTTATCAGTCACAAATCCCTCCTTTTCTTTCCCCCAAACCAAACTCTCTCTTTGTCGCTCGATCTCAGTCACTCTATCTCAGTCACTATATCTCAGTCACTTTACATCTCCTCTTTAGCATTTTCACTCCATCTCACTTCGTCCGGCTTGAAAGGATCATATTGACTGACAATTTTAGGAAACACACGATCGAGTGTCCGCCGGACTTCGTCTCATTCCATCTCTCCGTCCGGCTTGAAAGGATCATATTGACTGGCTGTTTGAGCAGGTATAATATCATTCTTTAGGTTTTTAATTTTATTTACCCCTTAGTTGTTATGATTTCCTCTATTTCTCTCATCCCTCTAACAAGCCCTAAATTTACTAATTTTGGGACACCCTTCTGTGGGGTGTTTCATGGTTCTGGGATTTGCCATGGAATGCAAGGGATGTTGTTGTTCCTCTTAGAAGATTGCGGTGGCCAAAGGGAACAAAAGTTCCTTCGATTCTTTACCTGGAGATGGACATTCCATGATCTGTCAATGATGGGTCGGCTTATAATTAGTAAGTAGAAATAATTAGTAAGTAGAAGAAGAACATGAAGAGAAGAATAATGTTTCTGATCTGAGATTTTAACCAATACCCAATACAAGTCTGACTCGAAATCAGTCAAGGCTAAGATGTACTATGTGCTCATTGTATCATGTAGTTTGGAAAATAAATGATATAAATAAAGTCATTCTTCTTCATCTTGTTCCTACTATTTCTAGTATTTCAAAATTTGTTTTGCATTCTAAAGTTTTCGCAGTGAACATTCGTTTCAGCTGATATGCACGGTTGAAATGAAAAATAGCCAGTAGAAAGGTTGTATTGTTTTTACAACTATATGTGCAGGATTATGCGATTTCCATACTCTTCTCATTCCATTTTTACTGCCCCTGATAGCAACGATTAGGTTTTCTTATGAGAATTATTGTTTAAATTACACGAGGCAGGGAATTACAAGTGTATTGGTTAATGACATGAGCATTACAATCTTACAATTGAAAGAAATGACCACTGAAATGCTAATTTTTGTTTCAAGTAGTAATACTAGTGAAGTAATAGGCATAGGATTTTTTTTTATTTTGTTTTATAAAGTAGTAGGATTGAATCAATTTTTAACCATCCAAAACACTATTTCATCCCTGTGGTACTCTTCTATTTCTTGATTAGCACATCTCTTTGTCTATACTTATTGTACTTTACCACTCAAGAACTCAATCATTCTCTTCTGACTAAAATTTGATGATTTTTTTTAATAAATTTTTGTTGGATTCATTAGACTACGCTGTTCCTCGGTGACAAAGGCTCCAGGCTACAGTCATTTCAAACCAGATTAGCTTGCTTCAGTGTGAATAAAATAGAGAAGTGCAAGTACCCTCCATACATGTGAGTATATGATATTTGATGTGATCCCATAAAGCTATAGTCTTTGCTTATTAGGCATTTTCTTTTGATTTGTTGATTTTTTTTGTGAGTAGGTCAAGGATAAGCTGGAGAAGTCTATGGTTGCTGACAATGAATCTGGTAAGGGTATAGAGTCTATCTTAATTTGTTCTGCTGTTATTTAAACTTTTGGTTGTTATTTAGAATGCATTGTTTTGCATTACCTTTTTTTTTCATGTGTGCGACTGCTCAAAGATTTTGCATTACCTTTTTTTTTCAATTACATTATGTTAAGAGTATAGGTAATGCATTACCTTTTTTTTCCATGCGTGTGTGGGACTACTCAAAGATTCTGCATTACCTTTTTTTCAATTACAAAATTATTGGTAGCTCATACGTTGGGCACTAAATCAATTCCAAAAAAGAAGCATGAATTGGTAATATTTGATGTTATTTCAATATTTTTGTCGTTAATCATGTATTAGACTTCTATAAATAGAGTATTTCTTGAATTATGTACTATTTTTTGTTTTATTTGTAGTACCAAATAAATAAAAAAGAGATTGATCGAGCCGAGATGTATATACAGTCCCACACTAAGCGATAACTCAATTCTAGATGATCATATATTGATGTCTCATTTTAATACATTTTAGTAATCTCTGAATTTGTGAATTTAGTAACATTAAGAGCAATGACAAAACTTCTTAAAATATTCCTTTGTCATGTATCCTCAATTATTGCCGCCTCTGATACTATATTTCAATTAGTCTTGTATTGAGAAAAATGCTTCACCAATAGGTTTCATTTAAAAGGTCAATTTTATTCCACTAGTACCAATATACTTCATACGGGAAGGAGCACTACATGTAGAATCACTGAACTTTTATATTTTAAAATTGTTTCATGATTTATTTGTTTGTGTATTAGTGGCAACTTCTAAAGCATCTATACTACCTGAATCTTCAAGTGACTCAACAGAATCTTCTGAATAGCTTAATGCCTCGTCATCGTCACCAAGCGATTCACTTATATAATTTACTTCTTGTTCTTTCGTTTCTTCAAAACTAGAAGTAGTTTCATCTCGATGTAACTTTGTTATTTCAATCTCTTGCAACTTCTGAAGGGCTTTGGTGGCAGAAGTTTTAGCCCAGTCATAGTCATTTGCAGATAAACAAACAAGAATACGAAAATGTAAGAGGCTCCAATTCAATTAAGAAAGTAACAGAATAAATGTAAACAAGTAGAAAATCTATAAACAACTCAATCATATTCCAACAGAGCCATCACAACCACCTAAAGAAGAATCAAACAAACCTTCCAATGTAACTTAGAACAAGAAAAGTCTTTCTAAACTCAAGTTTGATAAGTATCAACCGCTACACATTCAACAAGGTGATTTACTCTCAAACTCAAGTTTAATTTATTTTTAACTAGGATTTATTGTTTAATTATGTGTTTGTTATGATTTAGTACTCTAAATCCTATCTTTTGGTCGAATTAGTGAAGAAACTGAGCATGTATATTTTGTGGGATCTTTGTTAAATTCTTGCCACCCAATTATTCATTGCAAAATACATCAAGTCTCAACTTAAGTATCATTTGTTCTTGATACCAAATCTATCTTCTTGTCTTTCTTTCATTTTAAATCACCATGTGAACATAAATGGCAATGCCACTGTATAATGCATTTCCTTTTAGAACCATGGTGACAAAACAGCATATGTAAAATCAAAAATAGATGCATTATATATATTCATATTATTTTTAAATGGTTGTTGCTCATGATATTTTCATATTTAAGTTACGTATATTTTGCCTTGTATATTTTCCCAGGAAAAATTTATTGAGTTAAAGAAAACTCAGAAATCGACTAGTGAAAGCAGTAATACAAGACGGGATGATATACTTGCACAAGTGCTTGGACCGGAGCGATATGGTAGACTTCGACATGGTGGAGTTGGTGCCATAGTTACAAATACTTGGGGGCGTCGTGACACAAATAATGAGAATTAAGAATTGAAAGCTGAGTTGAAAAAGGTGCAAGATAAAGGAGACGATACTGCAAGGAAAGTGGATGAACTATTATCAATCATGACAGAATTTATGAAGAAATCATCAGTTTCAAATGCTCATTCCAACAATCAGGTGTTGCTCTCTCACTCCACTTATACTTAAAAAAATTTCTCCATCACTCTGTTTGTATGGATTAACAAGTTCACTTGATAATTAATTTGTAGGATCGATCCACAGAAGGGGATAATGGTGATATTAGTGGATCAAATAATCCTATAGAGGACCTGTGACATGTCTCGTGCTGCTAGAGATATGTTACATGTGATGCTGGAAATTTGTTAGATGTAACACTATTTTGAATGGAAATTTGTTAGATGTGATATTGAAAATATGTTAAATGTGTTACTGGTTATGTACTGTTTTGATACATAGTAACAATATTTTGGATGGTTATGTATATTTAGATGATATTATACATTAATAGAATTTATTTGTTTTGTTCTTTTAGTCGTAAATGTTATATCCAGATTGGATGGTTGAATGTAATTATGCTTCTTAACAGGTAAAATAAATAAGAAATATTGTATAAGAACAACAAATTATTTCAAAAGCTGGAAAAGATATAGCAACGGTCAGGACCTTCGCTATAGATAAAAATTATTGGCGCCATAAACATCTATAGCGATGGCCACAACCGTTGCAATACATCACAACCATTCGCGCCAATTTTCTATAGCAACGGCCAATACCGTCGTAGTAGATCTCAGACATTCGCACCAAATCTTTTCATGAATGACGGCCATGGTTGTCGCTTATATCTATTCCCCGACCGTTTGTATAATAAAGCTTAATGCCGCGTTTTGTGAAGTTTTCCGGCGACTATTCCCAATTGCTATATAGAGTAATGATCGTCGCTATAGCTTTCAGTGACAGCTTATATGGAGACGGTCGGTGGTCGTCGCTATAGCATATAGTGACGATCTTTTAATCTATAGCGACGGTCGCTATAGCTTTCTTTTCTAGTAGTGTGACCTGGTTGTCATTATTGTGATTCTGTAATATTTTTTATGAATAATTAATTACTGATTTATATGATAAGGAAATATTTATTTTATGTGGATATAAATGAAGGAATTAATTATGAGGTGTTTTATAAGTATTTTGTCGGAATGGATGTATTAAAAATCATCCGTATGTGGATTTCGGTCATTTTCTGTTTGGAATTTGGAAAACCTTTCTTCTACAAAGTTGTAGAGAATTAAATTTTATATGGAATTGACATAAGGTTCATATTTTTCTGATAAAAAGGGCTATTTATTATAAATTATTGAAGTTTCAGAAATAAATGTTTTTTTAAAAAAACATGGGTGGGGCCCACTTTTTTTTTTGTAGAAAATTGCTGAAATTTCAAAGTGTGGTGTGCGTGAATTGCAAAGGGTGGAAGCCACCAGTAGCAGGTTAGTCTACATTGGTGTTCTGGTATTTTCTTATAAATAGGGTGCTTAGTTAGAAATAAAAATCACACCAGAACCAAAAATTTATTTCTCTATATATCGAGCGTATTTTTGTGAGTATTTAGATACTTTGAGAGTTCATAAGTAGTGCAAGTTTTCTTCAGCATTATATCCGATATTTCAATCAGAAGTACTTGTCTTTTGAGGTAAGGGATGTTATTTTCTTCGTAAATGATGTTATTTCTTTTAATATCATTATAACAAAATATTGGTATGAATTTTATTATGAAATTTTATCTTTTTATGTCGAGGTTACTATTCACGTATATGTCACTATTCATGTATACGACACTATTCATGAATATGGTACTATTCACGGGTATTATTCACGAAGTATGATTTTTCTTGTGAAATTTTTACCTTTTTGTGTCGGGGTTACTATTCACGTATACGACACTATTAACGTATACAACACTATTCACAGAAAAATTAAATTTTCTTTTCTTGGTCCAAGTTGTCTATTATGGTTAATATCTTTGATTGTATCCATGTTTTGATTTCCATTCTTGAATTTTGCTCCACAATTGATTATTATGGAGTATTTTTGAACTTGGATAAACTGAAGTACGAATCCCTAACCTTTGTCCTTTTATCTCACTGGATTCATTTTAAAAAAAATATTTTTCATCATCCGCAGTCCTAAATGGTGATATAACTGAATATCTTTGGCATGTAATGCAAAGATGAATGATTACTTGATGAATATCTTTGGCCCGTAGTGCAAAGATGGACATGTGTTGAGATGAACATGACCAACTGGTGATACAAATGAATATCTTTGGCCATTGTGCAAAGATGAATATTTGATTCAGGATGTATATTAATTGATGTTATAGGGATAAAATATTGATGATGGGCTTTTAAATCATAGAAGATAGTAAACTTCATTCTCTACTTAACTCTTCTAATGAATTGTTATTTTCGCTGTGAATATTGATCTAAAACTTATTGTCCATTATATTTTATTTTATTTATTAAAGGCTAACGATAATTTGTTCTACATTATCTTAGTCATAATATTCTTAATGGGCTGGTTGAGCTCACCATTTTCCTTTTTGTTCCATTTTTCTTCTCATGAGGCAAGAATATAGCGGGAACTAGTCGGGTTGTGGAGTGATGTTTCAAAACAGTTGTTCTAGTAGTCCTCACTATTTTGTAAAATAGTATATCAGTAATTGTAATGAGGATTTTTTTGAGTTTGGATATTGTCTAGAAGATAATATTTGTATTTAAACTCACAGCATATGCGTTATCATATTTTGCACGACAATTGTAATAATGAAGTTGTAGTTATTTTTTGTACCATGTATTTGATGACTCGGAATGGGTTGTGTGGACCTATTTTGGGGGCGTCACAACAGTAAAAATATAAAAATATGTGTTACGTCCATTCAAATAGCGTGTAAGGTATTTTTTTTAATTTGTTACTGCAAAGATGGAATAACACTTACTGTTTAGACTCAAAATCCATCGGGACTGTAAGTGGAACTTCCGGCGGATAACCAAAGATACCGAGGTTAGTCCCTCGGTGTCGTCGATGAGGCTCATCTGTAATTATTAAAAAAATGAGTCAATAAACATAAACTAATGCAAGTTGAGATATATTTAAATCCTAGTTCAGACAACTTACTAGCTCCTGAAGATGAACCTCCATCATGGCTAGTGTCTCTCGATCTGGATCTCCCACTGCCGCGGCGACCTCCATCGCTATGTCTAGCCATAAATATGCTATTAGAATAACCAAAATAACTCATATGAATTGAATGTAAATTATTTAAATATATTAATATATATTACTCTAGTATTATTTACTAATTTGAAATAAGTTTAGATTAGGTACGTCATCAAACCCAACAGATTCAACATCGATATCATTCTCAGATTCTTTATCTTCCTCATAATTAGTTTTGATATCAGTTTCATCATCGTTATCATCCTCAACGATTACGTAGTCATTCAAGACGACGTCTTCCTCGACATCTTCATCGTCAGGTACACCAACCACATCATTTGTCATCACATCTTCATCATTTAGCACAACTTCTCCGGGATTGCTAACATCTATTTGCAGCGCCTCATCCATCCCAAACATATTAGCACCATCAAATGCACGTGTTTTAGTTGTGATAACTGTACGTATACCAGGGGATTCTACTATTTATGACATTAGGAGCGTAATAAACTTGAGTTTCTTGACTGGCTAACACGAATACATCATCAGATTTTAGTACCGACTTGATATCTACTGTGATGATTCTATTACGATCAACTTTAACACCCTTTTCAGTATAAAACCAGTGATACTTAAATGTAACTACCTTTTTACCCAGTGATAATTGAGCACAACCACATCCTTTTAACATCCATAGCAATTGGAGTTAGAAACATGGTAATAGATTCCTAACACCATAACCCTAGAATTGAATGATGTGAGTTCATTCAAGTCCTCGACCTAAAATTTGTACCCATTCATGATGAAGTCGGGAAAAGAACTAACAACTTTGTAAGTTCCTCGGATGACAGCTATAAAATGCTCTTAAATGTTCTCTTCTTTAACCCTTTTCTTAAACAACTGTTGGAAATTAGCAGTAGTGAATGCTTCCAACTCTGCTACAGTTAAAGTCGGGTTAGAAGCATACGATTCTTTTTCAAATGAACTAAAATAATAATAAAATGGTTTAATATATAAATGATTACACTTATAAATTATATTAGATGCGACAAATAATAATTCATATATTTAGAAACATGTATGTAGATACAATCTTCAAATCTTTGTCGCTTAAGTAAGTCATCATCTCATGGCCAAATGACTTAGCCGAATATGTGAATATAGCTAACTCCTCATCAGCATAAGATTGGGGACCGAAGACCTCATTCCTACTTAAACGGTTATGCTTCGTTGAGATAACATCGTCAAAATATAATGAGTAGAAGTTGACATGCTCTTCCTCCCTATAGCGTTCAACAATGGAACCCTCTATATGAGCTTTGTTCTTGACTTTTTGTTTTAATCGGCGCATATACCTAAAATACGTTGATTTGATATTAGTATTATTAATATGATCAACATAATAAAATATGAGTATTATTAATATGATCAGTAGAATGCAATTTGTAGATTATATTACCTCTCAAAATGATACATCCATCGTTATTGCACTGGTCTTCCAAGTTTGAGTTCATACCGTAGATGAATGGGCAGATTTTCCATCGAGTCAAAGAATTTTGA
This sequence comes from Panax ginseng, assembly GCA_020205605.1. Taxonomy (NCBI): domain Eukaryota; kingdom Viridiplantae; phylum Streptophyta; class Magnoliopsida; order Apiales; family Araliaceae; genus Panax; species Panax ginseng. Next base: position 7,549,359 of record CM035147.1, read on the forward strand.
ATAGAAGACCATTTCGAGCTTGCAAATGGTAAGCAAAATATTGTTCTCCATCTACTCCACATCACTGTACTTTATTACAGTTGAGCATAGATTATGAAAAAAATTTGATAGTTCGGTTAATGCATCCATAAATTTTTTTGGTTAGCATTTCACGAAATGTAATTGGGATCAACTTCAGTATGAATACATGACAATCATTACTCTTGAATCTATTAACTTTAAAATACTCAACCTTACTGCAGCGCGATATGTTAAACGCATATCCATTTGAGAGCTTTAACCCACTTACCCATTTGTACAACTCTTCAGCTTGTTGCTTAGTAAGAAAAAAATGGAACCTTAGGTTTCGTATTGTTAGGGCGAAACCACAATTCAAACCTGATGTTCAGTGCCTCCAAATCTTTTTGTGCATTGTCATTGTATTTTATTTTACCACTCACGTCTAACACGTTGTAAAAAAAGTTATTGAAAATATTCTTTTCTGTATGCATGACATCTATAAAATGACGAACTGAAAGTGTGACCCAATACGGTAACTCAAACCATATGGGTGAGTGTGTCCAATTATGAGTCTTCCCGTACCCGACTGCTCTCAATTTACTTTGCCCATTCCCTGACGGTGGAAATGTCATATCGTTCAGCCAGCCCAATACCTCACTGCCCGAAAGTCTACCAACAACCCCCTTCTTCTATGTCTTTCTGTTAAACTATGCAAATCTTTCTTTAATTATGATCAACAGGAAAGAATGTACGAGTTGTTCCAAAGAAACTACATTTTTGCCCATGCTGCAACTGATTTCCTTGCACATCCCCCATACACACTGGACATGACAACTTCCCATTAGTTAACCAGCCACTAATCATCCCAAGAGCCTGAAAGTCAGTGATAGTCCACAACAAGGTTGTCTTCATCAAAAAATTCTCGTCGATCGATTTATCATACGTCTGGACCCTCATCTCCCATAACATCTTTAGTTCATCAACTAATGACCTGAGGTACACGTTAATATCTTTTGTAGGACTCTTATTCCCTGGTATGAGTAAATTCAAGAAAGAATACGGATCCCTTATGCACATTGACGGTTGGAGATTATAAGAAATTATAATGACTAGCCAAACCGATTAAGTGTAATAAACCGATATTTTCTATGTAAATAAATAAGAAATTTTGCATATTTAAATTTAATTTTTTTATTTTAAAGATGAGAATAAGTGCCAAGTAATGTGTATGTATATATGTGATAAATAAAATTTATTTATTACATGAATAATTTCAAATAATTTTATTTTAGAATTATTGCTCATTATAAAGGTATATACTTATAATAATTAATTTTATAGTAGAAATGTCTTTATTATTTATTTTCTATGAAAATATGATTTTATATTATTTAAATAATATATGAAATGATTATTAGAATTATAATAATAAATATTTTATTATATGAATTTGTTCTAATATTTAAGTTAATTATTTTAACTTAATTATTGATGTTGCATATGAAAGATAAATCGATATGAAATCCAAACCCTAATTTTGGATTTTGAGTTATGAATGAGAATAATAATATTATATTAAGTATAATATTATTTTCTTATTATAAATATATATATAGTATATGTGTAGATTGTTAATGGTTAGTCAATTATGATGTATCACGACAAACTCTAGTATTACTGTCATAAACAATGATTGGAAATTTAAAACTGGAAATTTAGATCGGTCAGAAATTGTGTTATATGAATTATGTGTGTATTATAGAATTAATGTTAATTAGATAAAACCCTAATTAATATTTGAAAGCCCTAATTTAAAATTAGAAACCCTAATTGCTAATTAGGAACCCTAATTACTAATATTATAAACCATGATTATTATTTTAGTAAATTGAAATGTTAATTTAGGAACCCTAATGATAATTAAGGAACCCTAATTATTTAAACCCTAATTTTTATTAAAAACCCTAATTTAATTAGTATGTTTTAATCTAAAATTTTACTACACTTTGATTTTTAATTATCCAAACCCTAGTAATTATTTGGGAAACTTTAAGGTTAAAAATCTAATGATTAAACCCTAGATTCAAGCACCTTGGACAAAAATACCCTTGAGATTAAAATAAAATTACCAAAATACCCTTTTTGTCCCATTTGATGAATTATTGCTAGAAAATCTAGCAAGATCTTGGCAATCCTCTATTGTCTAGATATGCCCATGTGCTAGAATCCTTACAAGTCATTACTAAATCTCATTGATTTCATTACATATTAATATATATAGAATTCAAGAAAGAGAAAGTCTCATATTTTGCCTCATTTCTCTCCAAACACCCAACCAAGTCTCTCTCTATCTAACCCTACGAAATTTAGTAGTGGATCAGTCCCCAAATCAAGCCCCATGACTTTCAATAACAGATCAGAAGCCTAGAATCAAAGAATTTGTTCATAAAAAGGTAAAACCTAAATTAGAAATCTGACTTTTGATCTTATGTTAGATGTTAGTTTTTGTGTGTTAAATATGTAGTATGGAGTCTAAAAAATGATCTGGGTTGCTAGATGTTAGATCCATAACATCTAGAGGCTCGGATTTGTCATTTTTCAAAATCTGGGAAAAATGATTTTTCACGTAATCCGATAAGCCAAAAATCGAGGTCGTAGATCTCTGGTCGGTGTTAATGATTTTACTATTTTTAATGTTTGAACATATAGTGTGCTATGAGATCTTTGATCTAAAACTGGAATCTAGCCCAGAGCATGAATATGTTAAAAGTTATAGCTGGTCAAACCTAGTTGACCGAGCATGACTTTATAAATCTGGAAAAACCCAGATCGTTCCCAGGAGGCTCTGACAAGAACTTCATGGGCTCAGATCTGTCAGTGGTTTAACGATCTGTTATGTTTGTTGCATCTAAGTTATAGTATGTTATATGGACTTCATATGTATACCTTATAATATTCTAATCATCAAACTGAGTGAAAATAGTGTCTGGTCAAAGTAGGTAAAATGATCACGTTTTTTGTTTCTGGGTAACCCAGAAACAGATGAACACTGATCTCTGACTGCCTTTGACCGGCCTAGATCTGCTTTATCTGTTGTTGTTATACTGATTTTATGTAATAGATCTCTTCACCTACATGTTGGCTACAATTTGGAAACCTTATATCACAAAAACAATGCAAGTACAACAAGTTGTAGAAGCCCAAATATGCTTGCACGAACTGTTCTTCATTTCTGGGTAACCCAGAAAATGAAGAACAGTTCTGACAACGTTTTCAATAGCTTAGCTCGGTTTGAATAATTATGTTTAGACTCTACAATGGATTGAAACATGTTCTCTGAAAGTTTATCTAGACAAATTGGACGAGAAGAAAAACATTTACCTCGAATGTTAGACAGATTTAAGGTCAACAAAAGCGTTGACTGACCATGACTAAAATTTTCTGGGCAACCCAGAATCATGATAAACACGCCTGACAGCTAGTTCAAAGCTTAATAACTTTTGATTGTGATGAAGTATAACCTGGATATTTGTTGTTTCATGCAGTGTTACATTAACACTACAAGAGCTGACCATTAGTTAGCCCAGATACATAATAGACATTGAATTAAGCTTGGTCAAAGTAGGCTACTCGAAACTGACTTTGAATGTCCTGGGTTTCTCAAGAACACCTAAGGCAACACTTACTGTCGCCAAAGGGCTTTAGCGACAGACTTAGTAAAATTAATTAATTTAATTTCTAAAAATCATTTAAAAATAGTAAATAAATTTTGAAAATTACAAAATAGTTTTAAAATTATTTTAAGTTATAAAATTAACTTTTAATAATTTGACATATTTTTCATAAATATTAATATTTATTTGGATATTATTGGTATTTAAATTATTTAATAAATGCATTAAATTAATTAATTAAAAATGATTTTATTGTATTAAAAATCATTTTAAATAATAATAAGGTAATTAATAATATTTTAAGTTATAAAACATAACTTTTAATATTTTAAGATAAGTTTCATTAATTATTAAATATTAATGATATTAGATTTATTTAGTAATTATATATAATAAATTAATTAAAAATAATTTTAATATTGTAAAAATCATTTTAAATGAAAATAAATAGTTTAAAGATATTTTAAGTTATAAAATCTAACTTTTGATATTTAAAGGTAAATTTTATTAATAATTTAATATTAATTATATTAAGTTTATTTAATAATTATATTAAATAAATAGTTTAAAAATGGTTTTATTGAATTAAAAATCATTTAAAAGGAAATAAATAAATTAAAAATATTTTAAGTTATAATGATAACTTTTAATATTTTGATAAATAAAAGATTAATATTCTAATATTAATGGTAATTATTTAAAAATGATTTTAAATGTTTTAAAAATCATTTAAGGGTAATATTAATACTTTAAAAATATTTTAAGTTATTATAAATAACGTTAATATTTTGGCAATGGTTTCATTAATAGTTTAATATTAATTAAATATTAATGATAATAGAATTAGTTAATATTTAAATCATTTAATAATGATTTCAAGTGTTTGAAAATTCATGATAAAGTATAATAATTATTTAAAAATTATTATAAGGCCATGAAAATAATATGACCGATATTTAAAATGTCTAAACAAATATTAAACTACACGATAGAGTCTTAGACTTGATATTTACCCGATAAAAGCTAATTATATTTTCAAATATTTCGAGAAATTGATCCGGACTTAGATAAATTGACTAGATATGTGTTTGTTAGTGAATCAATAATTGTTAGATATATGTGACAAAGTGATTATGTTATGTCTTTTGATTTGCAATAGATAATGTTACGTGTTACGATATATTATTCTAATCGAACGAATGATCTTATTAACGATAGGTCATTTGTATAAAAGATTAATCTAAGTTGCGTTATTATAAGCAATGAATCGGTGAAATTTCCTACTTAACATTTACTTTATTATTATTAAGTAAAAAGTTTCCGAACTATTCTTTATTTGTTGTATCCTCTTATTTTACTTTATGCTATTATTATTGATTATATTATTATTGTGCCGATCTCTATTATTATTGATCTCTTTGTATTCATACAAGTTCTTACATTATCCGATCATTGTATTATTGTATAATTCGATATTTATTATGTCCGTTAATTCAGTATATAGGGTTGAGATAAGTGTCCCCACTTGGATAACCATTATATTAATCATATGTTGATACATACTTATTGATTTCAAGTATGTATACGTTGACTTAAAAAGTCGTCTAAGCTATTTGATTCAACTTTAGACATAAAAATATTGTTGAACAAGATAGAAACGTTATTGTATCCAACCAGTATTGTTTTGGTTGGATTCCCACTAAGTATGAACATCCCGAATATAGGAAAACTTTTGTGCACCTAAGGTGGATAGAGTGAACGATAATATCGTTCTTGCATGTAGTATTGATCAATACAGGGCATAACGGGCTGATCCCCCCCCATGCCCGTAAGTTATGACGGTTTACAGATGAATTTCTATTTAACCTTTTCAAAAATAAAAAACAATGTTCATAGTATGTTGACTGATCTCCAGTTATAGTCTATACGTAGTTTCAAAAATTTCATATAGAAGTGATATGTTGTTATTATTGGTTCAGCTTACTTCACAACTGTTGATTCGTTGTAGAAATGTCTTTCAAAGAAAACATTTAATCCTTTCAGCTAATATATATATTGTTGTTATTACTTGCTGGGCAATCGAATGCTCACCCTTGCTTAAAATTAAATGTTTTCAGTTAAGTATGATCAACCCGAAGGCTCAACCAAGAACAAGGGGAAAGGAAAGTTGTTCGAATTAGATTTATAATATGTTGTGTAATAGTTATAGTTTATTAAGACAATGATACTTATTATCTATGATGTAATGAATGTTTAAAGGTCTCGTACCTGGGAGTAAACATTGATGCATATGTAAATTAAGTTTGAATTTTATATTATTGTTATTATTATTAGTATTATTCATCTTATAGAAATGGTATCGTGAAGCACCGAGTTCGGGTTTCAAGTACCTGGATTTGGGGGCGTCACAGGTTGGTATCAAAGCTTTAGGGTTAGAAACCTTAGGTGGGATCGACCTTAGGCTATAACCTTAGGCAGGGGGAAACGTTGAAAATACAAATAACTCATATAGAGTTTAAAAGAAGATGAATTGAATAAATTCATCATTAAACAAAATAAAAGATAACTCTTATAAAACTATTGTTTGCTGTGTGTATATACTATTTACTAATCAAGATAATTTGTGTGTAGATGTCAGGTGGAAAAGAATTAGGATACTCTCTGATCATAAAGAAGGAGCCGATATCAAAGCCAAAAGCTGAAATAGAGGCTCATAGTGCAGAAAACCATGAGGAGGTGGTGGTATTGGAAAACGTAGTACCAGATCCAGAAATGGTGGAACTAACAGATAGTGATTCAGACACTAAAGTTGGAGCTGATCAAGCATCAACGGAAGTACAAAATTTGAAGAACAAGGTTTCTTCTCTAGAAAAGCTGTGGGAAATAGAAAAGCTACTAAATAACCAATTGCGAAAGGCGTTAATAGAAACTATGGAAGAACAAGATAAGCTTTAAATCCAAATTGATCAAATGGGAGCCAAAAGCAACAAATCGTGTGCAGCTCCGAGCAAGAAAGGGAAAAAAAGAGGAAAGACTGTGACTTAGGAAATTAGTAGGATTAGTAGTTGATTATGTATGTTTGATAATGTACGGGTGTAATGTAATATTCTCAAACTTTTGTATAAGTTATTACAGTAATTCCCGACTTTTGTGGTCACAAAGGGATATCAGTACGTGTTATGTTATGTAAAGTACTTTGAATTAATCTTTGTTTGATTAATGGAATAAGTTTTAGATAAAACTTAGTGTTACATGTTAAACGTATACAATAAGGTTTAGAATTTAAGTTAAATTTATGGTTTTATGTAATCAGATAGTGTCGCCAAGACGACAAACACGAAATCAAAGGGCAGAGGAATCTGTCAACAACGCTGAGGGACAACCGCAAAACCCAATGCAAAACTTTGCGAACATGGTAGCTCAGGCTATGCAGCAGGGAATACCAGCCACAGGGAACCGACCAGACAATCGCTTGGCAAACTTCAAAGACTTCAAGGCAGTAGGACCACTAGAATTCAGGGGAACAACTGACCCTATAGAAGCCCAAACATGGGTTAACGAGATAAAAAAAGGCGTTCGTAGTTGCTAGGGTAGATGAGGGGTAAAAGAATTCTTTTGCCACCTATATGATGAAAGGGGAGGCGAACTTTTGGTGGGAAGCAATTCAAGCAAGGGCAGGAGAAGGAGTAGTTACTTGGGCTAGGTTTAAGACTTTGTTTTTCGAAAACTACCTCTCAGTTAGCATGCAGGCTAGGATGGAGGTAAAATTTCTGGAGTCAAAGCAGGAGAAAATGACTGTTGCGGAGTATGCCGCAAAGTTTAATGACTTGGCTAGGTTCACTCCGCATCAAGTTGATACGGAGGCTAGGAAGGCAAGAAGGTTCGAGCTAGGATTAAAACCCTGGCTCTACAGCAAGGTGGCAGTGTTGCAAATCAATACTTTTGCAGCACTCATGGAAAAGGCTATCATAGCTGAGGAGGGGAGTGAGGCCATAAGCCTCTACAACAAGGAGAAGAGGAACAAAAGCAAGGTTGTAGGAGTTGTGAAGGTGGAAACTAATAGTGGGAATAGGGGTGAGAAAAAAAGGGGAATTATTTTGGGAATGTTCAGGTGAAACAGGAAGGTGTGAAGAATCGATAGTTCGATTATGGGAAATGTGGGAAGAATCACTCTGGTGAGTGTCTCAAAGGGTAAGTTTGTATGTTACAAGTGCAAGGCGGGAGGTCATATCTCTCCCAACTGCCCCAACCCAAGGATGAACAATGGATGTTTTCTATGTGGATCGACTGAACATAATGTGAGAGATTGTCCAAAGAGGAAAATGGAGGCGGGAGTGTAACCACGGAAGAAGCGGCGGGACTATAAGCAATCACAGGACCGACTTCAACCAACAAACCAACCGCACGAGTCTTCAATATGACGGTCCAGGATACTGTGGCAGCTGGGAATGGCACTCCAGGTATTATTCAAATAACTTTTATTTTTCGTATGTATATGATTTTCCAATATATAGTAAATTCTTTTATAAATAAATTTTAAAGGAGGAATTTGAGTTCTTTTAGAAAAAGATAAGCTTTATCGAATAAACAATAGTTAAAGAAGATTTGTTCGATCAATTATGATCGAGATCTATTGCTTACGATGATTATGTAGGCTATGTACCCTTGTATGTATGAGGTTTTTAAAACGGTGATTAGGGGATGAGAATCCTTTATAAGGGAGGGTGAATGTAATAAACTGATATTTTCTATGTAAATAAATAAGAAATTTTGCATATTTAAATTTTTTTTATTTTAAAGATGAGAATAAGTGCCAAGTAATGTGTATGATATATGTGATAAATAAAATTTATTTATTATATGAATAATTTCAAATAATTTTATTTTACAATTATTACTCATTATAAGGTATATACTTATAATAATTAATTTTATAGTAGAAATGTCTTTATTATTTATTTTCTATGAAAATATGATTTTATATTATTTAAATAATATATGAAATGATTATTAGAATTATAATAATAAATATTTTATTATATGAATTTGTTCGAATATTTAAGTTAATTATTTTAACTTAATTATTGATGTTGCATATGAAAGATAAATCAGATATGAAATCCAAACCCTAATTTTGGATTTTGAGTTATGAATGAGAATAATAATATTATATTAAGTATAATATTATTTTTCGGTGTTATAAATATATATATAGTATATGTGTAGATTGTTAATGGTTAGTCAATTATGATGTATCACGACAAACTCTAGTATTACTGTCATAAACAATGATTGGAAATTTAAAACTGGAAATTTAGATCGGTCAGAAATTGTGTTATATGAATTATGTGTGTATTATAGAATTAATGTTAATTAGATAAAACCCTAATTAATATTTGAAAGCCCTAATTTAAAATTAGAAACCCTAATTGCTAATTAGGAACCCTAATTACTAATATTATAAACCATGATTATTATTTTAGTAAATTGAAATGTTAATTTAGGAACCCTAATGATAATTAAGGAACCCTAATTATTTAAACCCTAATTTTTATTAAAAACCCTAATTTAATTAGTATGTTTTAATCTAAAATTTTACTACACTTTAATTTTTAATTGTCCAAACCCTAGTAATTATTTGGGGAACTTTAAGGTTAAAAATCTAGTGATTAAACCCTAGATTCAAGCACCTTGGACAAGAATACCCTTGAGTTTAAAATAAAATTACCAAAGTACCCTTTTTGTCCCATTTGATGAATTATTGCTAGAAAATATAGCAAGATCTTGGCAATCCTCAACCCTAGATATGCCCATGTGCCAGAATCCTTACAAGTCAGTAGCAAATCTCAGTCCAATTTCATTACATATCAATATAAATATATATCATGAAAGAGAAAGTCTCATATTTTGCCTCATTTCTCTCTAAACACCCAACCAAGTCTCTCTCTATCTAACCCTACGAAATTTAGTAGTGGATCAGTCCCCAAATCAAGCCCCATGACTTTCAATAATAGATCGAAGCATAGAATCAAAGAATTTGTTCATAAAAAGGTAAAACCTAAATTAAAATCGAATCTTTGATCTTATGTTAGATGTTAGTTTTTGTGTGTTAAATATGTAGTATGGAGTCTAAAAAATGATGCAGGTTGCTAGATGTTAGATCCATAACATCTAGAGGCTCGGATTTGTCATTTTTCAAAATCTGGGAAAAATGATTTTTGTGTTCCGATAAGCCAAAGTCGAGGTCGTAGATCTCATTTGTTAATGATTTTACTATTTTTAATGTTTGAACATATAGTGTGCTATGAGATCTTTGATCTAAAACTGGAATCTAGCCCAGAGCATGAATATGTTAAAAGTTATAGCTGGTCAAACCTAGTTGACCGAGCATGACTTTATAAATCTGGAAAAACCCAGATCGTTCCCAGAAGGCTCTGACAAGAACTTTATGGGCTCAGATCTGTCCGTGGTTTAACGATCTGTTATGTTTGTTGCATCTAAGTTATAGTATGTTATATGGACTTCATATGTATACCTTATAATATTCTAATCATCAAACTGAGTGAAAATAGTGTCAGGTCAAAGTAGGTAAAATGATCACGTTTTTTGTTTCTGGGTAACCCAGAAACAGATGAACACTGATCTCTGACTGCTTTTGACCGGCCTAGATCTGCTTTATCTGTTGTTGTTATATTGATTTTATGTAATAGATCTCTTCACCTACATGTTGGCTACAATTTGGAAACCTTATATCACAAAAACAATGCAAGTACAACAAGTTGTAGAAGAAATAATATAATTTGATTTAATCGTTTTTCATTTCTGGGTAACCCAGAAAATGAAGAACAGTTCTGACAACGTTTTCAATAGCTTAGCTCGGTTTGAATAATTATGTTTAGACTCTACAATGGATTGAAACATGTTCTTTGAAAGTTTATCTAGACAGCCCGACGAGAAGAAAACATTTACCTTGAACAGATTGACAGATTTAAGGTCAACAAAAGCGTTGACTGACCATGACTAAAATTTTCTGGGCAACCCAGAATCATGATAAACACGCCTGACAGCTAGTTCAAATCTTAATAACTTTTGATTGTGATGAAGTATAACCTGGATATTTGTTTTTTCATGCAGTGTTACATTAACACTACAAGAATTGACCATTAGTTAGCCCAGACACATAATAGACACTGAATTAAGCTTGGTCAAAGTAGGCTACTCGAAACTGACTTTGAATGTCCTGGGTTTCTCAAGAACACCTAAGGAAACACTTACTGTCGCCAAAGGGCTTTAGCGACAGACTTATTATAATTAATTAATTTAATTTCTAAAAATCATTTAAAAATAGTAAATAAATTCTGAAAATTACAAAAATAGTTTTAAAAATTATTTTAAGTTATAAAAATTAACTTTTAATAATTTGACATATTTTTCATAAATATTAATATTTATTTGGATATTATTGGTATTTAAATTATTTAATAAATGCATTAAATTAATTAATTAAAAATGATTTTATTGTATTAAAATCATTTTAAATAATAATAAGGTAATTAATAATATTTTAAGTTATAAAACATAACTTTTAATATTTTAAGATAAGTTTCATTAATTATTAAATATTAATGATATTAGATTTATTTAGTAATTATATATAATAAATTAATTAAAAATGATTTTAATATTGTAAAAATCATTTTAAATGAAAATAAATAGTTTAAAGATATTTTAATTTATAAAATCTAACTTTTGATATTTAAAGGTAAATTTCATTAATAATTTAATATTAATGATATTAAGTTTATTTAATAATTATATTAAATAAATAGTTTAAAAATGGTTTTATTGAATTAAAAATCATTAAAAAAGGAAATAAATAAATTAAAAATATTTTAAGTTATAACTGATGACTTTTAATATTTTGATAAATAAAAGATTAATATTCTAATATTAATGGTAATTATTTAAAATGATTTTAAATATTTTAAAAATCATTTAAGGGTAATATTAATACTTTAAAAATATTTTGAGTTATTATAAATAACGTTAATATTTTGGCAATGGTTTCATTAATAGTTTAATATTAATTAAATATTAGAGATAATAGAATTAGTTAATATTTAAATCATTTAATAATGATTTCAGTGTTTGAAAATTCATGATAAAGTATAATAATAATTTAAAAATTATTATAAGGCTATGAAAAATAATATGACTGATATTTAAAATGTCTAAACGAATATTAAACTACACGATAGAGTCTTAGACTCGATATTTACCCGATAAAGCCGTCGGTACACCGAAATATTTCAGAAATTGATCTGGACTTAGATAAATTGACTAGATATGTGTTTGTTAGTGAATCAATAATTGTTAGATATATGTGACAAAGTGATTAGGTTATGTAATTTATTTGCATTAGCGATGTTACGTGTTACGATATATTATTCTAATCGAACGAATGATCTTATTACTAATAGGTCATTTGTATAAAAAGATTAATCTAAGTTGTGTTATTGTGGCAAGTTTTCTAAACTTACTCCATTATTATTGAAAAGTATCATGAACTATTCTTTAGTATCCTATCTTTTGCATTTACTTTATGTAATGGAGATAAGTAAGAAAGTTTCGAATTATATATTATTATTGTGCGGATTATTAACTCTATTATTATTGATTATGTATTCAATCTTTGTATTCATACAAGTTCTTACATTATCCGATCATTGTATTATTGTATAATTTAGGATATTTATTTATTCGTTTAATTCAGTATATAGGGTTAGACAAGTGTCCCCACTTGGATAACAATTGTATTTAATCATATGTTGATACATACTTATTGATTTCAAGTATGTATACGTTAACTTAAAAGTCGTCTAAGCTATTTGATTTAGATAGACATAAAAATATTGTTGAACAAGATAGAACGTTATTGTATCCAACCAGATTGTTTTGGTTCAGATTCCCGACTAAGTATGAACATCCCGAATATGGGAAAACTTTTGTGCACCTAAGGTGGATAGAGTGAATGATAATATCGTTCTTGCATGTAGTATTGATCAATACAGGGCATAACGGGCTGATCACCCCTCGTGCCCGTAAGTTATGACGGTTTACAGATGAATTTATGTTTAACCTTTTCAAAAATAGAAAAAAATGTTCATAGTATGTTGACTGATCTCCAGTTATAGTCTATACATAGTTTCAAAAATTTCATATAGAAGTGATATGTTGTTATTATTGGTTCAGCTTACTTCACAACTGTTGATTCGTTGTAGAAGTGTCTTTCAAAGAAAACATTTAATCCTTTCAGCTAATATATATATTGTTGTTATTACTTACTGGGCAATCGAATGCTCACCCTTGCTTAAAATTAAATGTTTTCAGTTAAGTATGATCAACCCGAAGGCTCAACCAAGAACAAGGGGAAATGAAAGTTGTTCGAATGAGATTTATAATATGTTGTGTAATAGTTATAGTTTATTAAGATAATGATACTTATTATCTATGATGTAATGAATGTTTAAAGGTCTCGTACCTGGGAGTAAACTTTGATGCATATATAAATTAAGTTTGAATTTTATATTATTGTTATTATTATTAGTATCATTCAGCTTATAGAAATGGTATCGTGAAGCACTGAGTTCGGGTTTCAAGTACCCGGATTTGGGGGCGTCACATTAAGGCTAGCTAAAATTTTTGAAAGGGTAAAAGCCATCCATAGCAATGTCGAGCCTCACATTCCTGACTTCCTTCGCAAACTGTGGAAAATTGGCATAAAATCTCTTCTATTCATTTCCATCTGCAGGGTGAGTCAGATTACCAGGCACGACGTCCCTTATTCTATGCCAACTCATATGCTGAGTCGTATAAGATGACATGAATAGTCATTGAAGCCTCGATGCAAGAGAAAAGTACCGTAAGATCTTCTTGGGCACATGTTTCTCCTTCCCCACGCGTTTTATCACCTTATACTGAGGCAAGCTGCATATATCACATTGTCCCTTATCTGTGTTCTCCTCATAACATGCAATCCTGCTCACAAGCATCGATCTTCTGATTCCCCATATTCAACCTCTTGACTATCTTCTTCACTTCATAATAATTCGTGGGCAAAGTATAATCGTTGGGTAAGAACTCAATGATAAAAGCAAGCAAATTATTAAAACCTCTCTCACTACAGTCATGCTCATTCTTAAAGTGTAAGAGATTAGTCACTGCAGATAGCATGGTGTGCTTATCATTTTTAGGATACAACAGGATCCTCGATTCAGATAACATCTTGTAAAAGGCAGCAACTGTATCATTTGGCACTTGCTGAGCACTACTTGATGAATGATCATTTTCAACCCAGTCAATATTGGTAGGGCCATAAACATCGGCCAACATCTCCATTACATCATAGTTATCGGCGTATGAAACCCGTTATAATGGTTGGTCTACAATACTATCGATCACTTCTCTTAACTCAACTAATTACTCGTGATGAATCCATACCGAATAATCATCCACAAAGCCACGTGAAAATAAGTCTAATTTAATCTCGAATTTCTTCCAGATCAGGTTTTTACACTTGACACACATGCATCTCATCATTTTGTTTGGATCATCAACATATTTTATTGCTTTGTTCAAAAATTTACACAACCCATCACGATAAGCTGAGACTAATCCCCTCCCATCAATGGGTTTCCTACGGTACATCTAACTTCGGTTAACTGACATCTTTAATTAAACAAAAGATACATTCATTACATGGATATTCATGTATGTGGTCCATGCATGAATTATATTTTCATAGTATCTCCACTCTACATGACAAGGGTAAGGCTTCTATCACGTATTGGATGCATCTCCTCATTAGTGCCAACACGTTGAGTACGTTTCATTTATTTTAAGAAAATTTTGGTAAAATCTTCCCATGGTCTCCAATTACACCAAATAGACTAAGATAACTTAATCTAAGTATGCACTCGAAGAAAATGTAGAGATAACTGCCGAAAAATCCTCAAAACAAAAAAATGTACCTTGTGAATTATCACCGACCTAAGTGAGAGATATAACATCCAATAACAGTGCTAAACTAGGGACTATTCAGCATTCACTCCTAATGAGTGAATGTCAACTGGGTTTCTAAGTTCTATAGTATAGTACATATATCCTTCCATTAACCTGTAAATATGTTGACTGCCTTATTTTAGTTGGCAAGGGATTGTTCGATAGTTCTTACACTAGAAGTTGTCATCTGCATGGTATTATGAAACTTATCACCCAACTCATTGTGAATTAAACATTAGTTATTTTGGCTTTCTTCACAATCCTATCCTGTAACCGCATTTGCATTTTGGGATATGTATACGTTATCCCCACTTCACTTCATCTTCCCCCTTACAAGTATTATAACTTTTATCATGTACAAACATATAATCCCCTCTCCACTTCATCTTCCCCCTTACAAGTATTATAACTTTTATCATGTAAAAACATAAAGCTCATCAATTATAGTACTAAACTATATATGAATGAGAAAAGTTGACAACTAATTAACCGGTTAATTATAGAACTTGTGATTAGGATTCTTGGATGTTCTAGAGGTCTTGAGCGTGCAACGAATACCACAACGAAGGCAAAGAATGGAAGGTAGATAATGCGTTAAGCCATCACATCGCATAAAGAGTTGACTTGAACCCATAAAGTGTGGCGACGAGTTAGAATATTTTCCACCTAACTTTTTCTACACTCATTGCGGTATTCGTTGCCCGCTCAAGAACTCTAGAACTTCCAAGAAGTCTAATCACAAGTTCTACAATGAACTGGTTAATTAGTTTATCTTCTTTGCTCATTCATATATTCATTGTAATTTATGAGCTTTCAATTTTAAAAGGATAAATTTTGTAATACTTTTAAGTAGGAAGATTAAATGGAGAATGAGAACTTATAAATGTCCTAAAATGCGATTGCAAGGACAAAATATGAAGAAATCCAAGGCAGTTAATTCTGTCTTCATAATGAGTGTGACGCCCCCAAAATAGGTCCAATCCACCCAACCCATTCTAGGTCGCCACGAAATACACTCAACACAAATTCCAAATACAAACATTCAAATTCTAACTTTTAAACTATCGTACAGAATATGACCACATTTAAACTGTGAGTTTTAATACAAATATATGTAACTCTCATGGTGTCTCGACCACATCACCTTACAATGGTACCTTACATAAAGGTACAGTCAATAACTATTTTAGAAATTAAAATCTTTGAAAAATGCTCAAGGAAACCTTCGTACATGGGAGGCTATGCATATAAGTTATAATAGATATCATATGACTTGAGAATCATCCTTGGTTGACCCAATAGACCCCAAAGAAAAACGAGAAGATTAATATCATGTTCATTCTAATGAGGTGCACTTTTGATGATTTCAAAGTCGGGTTCTCATCACCCTATTGTTGTTCACCAAAATTAACGGTTAAATGATGTATAATATATGACATACCCATCTTAGGTAATCAATACAATTATATGTTGTTTAATAATGTATTGGGAAACTTCCACAGTCTCGGACCATCACAATATTCCTTTGTTATCCTCGCTCAACCCAGCTACACTCTTATTACCTAAAAGGAATTTTGAAGCAAAAGGATGATCACAAATAGCCCAGTAAAGAATATTATGTCTAAGATAAATAATTTATCAATAGCCTTCATCAGTAATAAATCGGAGATTTAGAACATATGGTAGATAATAAAAAAGTTCAACCATAATTGCAGCGGAATCAACAATCCATTAGAAGAGTCAAGTAGAACATAATGTCTACTATCTCCTCCAAATGAAAAGTTCATCGTTAATATTTCATTCATATAATACTCATCAACAGTTATTTGTTGTACCCAAGACAAAGAGAACTTTCATCACATGTCTTCAGCTGAACCACTAAAGATTATAGTTAAGTTCACAATTCATATTTCTAATCATGTAAATCAATAGTTTCTCCTTGCCACAAAGGTTTAATAGAACATTTACTCAATATCCTTACCCTAAAGGCTAAAGATATTTATATGTAATAACAATGATCATACCAATCCGTTGTCTGTCTTTGCACTACGGGCCAAAGATATTCAACTATAAAACCAATGGTCATGATCATACCAATTAATTGTCTGTCAGTGCACTACGGCCAAAGATATTCAACTGTTAACTAATGGTCATGATCCTGCCAATCACATCATCGAATTATCCATGCACTACGGGCCAAGGATATTCGTTAGTATCACCAATGGTCATGATCATGTCATACACATGTCCATCTTTGCACTACGGGCCAAAGTTATCAATCAACAGTTCGTCTTTGCACGTAAGCCAAAGATATACAACTGTAAAACCAATAATCAATAGTCCATCTATGCACTACGGGCCAAAGATGACTTTAGTTACAATATAAGCATGAGGATGATGACAATGATATAAACATCAATCAAACGAAATCAAGGATAAATATTAAAGATTTTTAATTTATCCAGAGTTTAAAAATATCCAAATTGTCAACATGATACTACTTTTATGGAGTAAAATTCAAGAATAATATTCACGTATCAAAAATAATTTGGACATAAAAGAATCAATTTTTCGTCGTGAATAATACCAAGTGAATAGTACTTTATGAATAGTACTCTGTGAATAGTATTTCATGAATAGTACTCCGTATTCTTAAATAGTACCGTATACGTAAATAGTATCGTATACATAAATAGTGACATATACATGAATAGTGTCATATACGTGAATAGTGTCGTATACATGAAAAAAATAACGTTTCACAATAAAATTCATATTAATATTTCGGTATAATGATATTAAAGGAAATAACATCAGTTACTTAAAAAAAATAGCATCCCTTACCTCAAAAGAATAGCACTTCTGACTAGAATATCGGATATAATACTGAAGGAAACTTGCACTATATAACAACACTCAAGACATCTAAATATTCACAAAAATACGCTCGATATTATAGAGAGAGAAAGCTTCTTATTCTGGTGTGATTTTCAAGTCTAACTTAAGCACCCTATTTATAGGAAAATACTTGGAATACCAAAGCAAAAATTTTAATAAAATATTATTATTTATTAAAAAATTTCCTACGCACACTTTAAAATCAGATTTCAGCATTTACCACAAGCAAAAGGACAAGTGTGAGGCCCACCAACATTAAAAAATGTTTTTTTAAAAAAATATTTATAACTCCAAAAATCAATTATTCCAGAACTTCAATAATTTATAAAAAATAGCCTTTTTATCAGAAAAATTCAAATCTTATGTCCATTTCATAGGAAATTTAATTCTCTACAACTTTGTAGAAGAAGGTTTTTCCAAATTCTAAATGAAAAATGACTGAAATCCACATACTGATGATCTTGTAGGCTATAATCAAATTTCAGTCAAAAAATAGGACTCACCAACATATTTAACATGTTTTTTTGTAACAAAAATACTCCGGACCCAATTTACTCTCTTCCTCCTCATTTATTCATATATCGTGCATTCATTGTAAAAATATCATCGTTATTATATTATTATATTATTACATCATACACTTATAATGTCATATTACATTAATATATTTGAATAAATTATTTTATCGAAAAAGATAAAACATCAACTCTTAATAATTATCTCTTTAAAAAGTTCTTCATTAAATAAATATTTTCTTATCATTTTTATGAATAATTAATTATTCACAAATAATATTACCGAATCACAATAATGACAACCAAGTCGTTCCCAGGAAAGATGAGACTTTCCGATAAGGATTTCTCCTTACTGGCACGCAATTAAGTGACAAAACCCATTTCCTAGACAGAACTTCCTTAGACATTGCCAATAATGCTATCTAATAATATTATTCAAATAATAAAAATTATTGATCTGATAATTTGAAATATTGTGCAATGACAATTATTGAATCAATAATATAAAATATCAACGTAACAATTATTGAATCAATAAAATAAATATTGAACAGTAATTACTGTAACAATTATTGAATAATGACTTGTTACGTAAGAATCAATAATCCAAAAATATTGTGCAATACCGTGTACTACTGTGCAACAACGCGTATTACTTTACTTTACCCACCGGTTATTCCAACAATTTTAACGGTAACCGTTACGCCGTTATTTTTATAAAAAGGTTATTTATGTCGCTTTTTATATTCGACATTCATTCTGTTATGGGGCCCACAAATGGCTGCGCCGTCGTACGAATATTCTCCGACAACAAGAATATTCCACGACCAAACGAATATTCCCCGACAACAATGAATATTTTATTACCACTTACTTATTTTGAAAATTTTACATATATCACTCTTAACTTCAAACTTTTATCAATTTAATTATTTACTAAATAGAAAAGTTGAATACTTTTATTTCATAAAATTTAGGGTCTTACAATGAGTTAAGTGATAAGTTACTTAATATCATGCTTATGCCAACTTATGTTGTTCCTGCACCTTACAACTGCTATTGAACAAACCCTTGCCAACTCAACTAAGGCGGTCAATGTAACGCCCCGGAAATTCGAACATTTTGTAATTACTTTTAATAATGAATAAAATAATATTATTTATTATTATTGTGTATTAAGAAGATGAATGTTGTTCTATAACTAGAAACGTCGGAACGTCGTAGTATTTTAACTACGTGGAAGAATTAAAGTGTTTGAATTTTTAAAACGAAAATAAAAGTTTTTCGAAAATTTTTCCGAAAAACACTACTCATCGATTTCCGCTCGGGAATTATTTTTGAATTTTCGAGAAATATGTAATGTTATAATATCGAGGTGATATCGATTATGTAATAATAATCTAAGTATGGAAAACGTAATAAATCGCATGTGGACTTAATTTGGGATTATAGGTATTAAAACCTAATGGAAGGAATTAAGGTAATATTGTATAAAGATCAAGTCCAATATGTATAAGGTGTAAACTTATGTGGGATTAATTATCAAGCCCAAGTAATTGGTTAATGAAGCCCAACTTGATTAATGCAAGCCCAACAAGGAAATAAGCTATTATTATTAGCAAGCCCAAGGGATAAGTTAATAGAATTAGCATTGAGCCCAAACTATGATCCATTAGCTAATGAGGATCCATGGGGCAACCCATGGGTAGACTTGATGGGAAAACCTTTGTGTGATGCCCAAGAACTTTATGTAGCTAGCAAGAAGACTTGAAGGTTAAGTAAGGAATAATAAGGAGGTGGAAATGAGGAGGTGAGAGGTTTAATGTCTAAAATGCCCTCACATTGCCAAGCCTATAAATACCAAGCTCATTTCTTATGTTGGTTGATCATTTTCATCCAACTTTTCTCTCAAACATAAAGCTACTTAGTGGTTAGGGAGAATAAGCAACTTAAGCACTTATAAGCCACTTCAACCATTGATAGTTTTCCAAAGCAAATAGAAGTCTTCAAGGGTAAGACTCCTCTCTTATATCTTCATCTCTTCTATAATAGGATTGATAGAGAAGGGGGAGGGTTGGATGATAGCATGTAATAAGTTACTAAAGAATGAACTTAAGCCGAATAAGTTGAAAAAGTAACTTGAACATTAATAAGTTTCTATAACCATGAAGAACCTATCATATGATGTTTAGTATGTGGAATATAGCATGAGAACTTTGATTGAAGGACTTAAGTTAATAATAAGTCATGAGCAAGAAGATTTCTAACCCTTAAGTTAAATAAGTTAATAACTTATGAGAATAAGTCAAAACCAACTTTGATTATAAGTTAGAGTAGTTAATAACTTATAATGATCTTATGTTGATTAAAATCCATTAAGAACGCTTAGTAATGAAGATTTGTCGGAATTCGCATGATTGAAATATTACCGTCGAATTCGTGAAATTCTCAGAATGGAAGTCGTATTTTGTGTTCGAAGTTGAAAACATTGGTTTTCGATGGAGACAAGTCATTTTAGTCATTATAGAGTTGTGGACTTGAAAATGACCGGATTCCGACTTAAAACGAGGAAACGAGCGTTGAACGTTCACGAACGTTTATTGTTTTAGTTAAAAATGAACTCGTGGGTGAATTTTGAGCAAACGAAGTCAAATAGATAAAATTTTTGTATGAACGCATATTATGAAATTTGTGAACCTTAGGCTTTTGAACGGACCAATTCGGACTTAAAACGAAGAAGTTATGCGTCCGGGAAGTTCGTAAAAATTTTCAAAGGCACAAAGTCTGCGCCGCGGCGCGACTCTAAGCCTAATTGCCCGCACTTGCAAATACATGAGGTGAACCATGGTACCTTCGCTAACTCAGGCCAAATCATGAAGTCACAAAGCAATCCTTGGCCACCGCGCCACCCATGGAAGTTGATAGTGAAGAAAGATTTCAAGTATGGAAGGAAAGAGAACTTAATAATAATGTATTAAGATGTAATCATAACATGGTTAAGATACTGTAAGGTACTTGTAAGACACTAATGCATGTTGATTAAGAGTTAATAATCAATCGAAGATTAGTGGAATGAGAATGACGTAACGAAAGCCGAAAACCCTAAATAACGAATCTAAATTAGGAATTACATTGAGATGAAGGGTAAGATATGATAGTAATCATACTTGATTGTGTATGACTTAATGTGGTACGTGATTATGAATTGTAGAATCATAAAGACTTAAAGTACTATACGAGTATTAACCAGTAATCAGACGCTAAAGGCAATTACTCTAACCCTTGTTCCAGTTAGATCCGGGCAATTCTTTGTGATTCATGTATTCTTCACATGAGTTAGTATTTGAGGAATGTCAAAGCCAATCCTTTCGGCTAGACGTATGCTATGTTATTCTATCAAGTGGTGTTAAGGATTTACCGAACTAATATTGTTGTGGTTTTTCAAAGGTAGATTGTGTATGCTCAAATTGTTTTGTCGTCAAACAACAGGCACGTGAGGTTGCCACAACTTAAACGTATACACGTTTAATGAATGTACTGTTGATCAACATAGAGTACTATGAGCTGATCACTCAGAAGTTCTCGTAAGCTATGTCGGACTTACGGACTTAGTGTCAGGTTGTCCTTTTCAAAAGAACTTATGAATGCTCATATACTTGAGCCATAATTATTATTCCATTAAGTATGGTTGTGTAAAACATTTTGAAGAAAAAGAAGTGCTATTTTGATTACTTCGTAACTATTGTTCAGTTATTGAAGATATATGAGTTCTATATTTCAGGCATGTTGCTTATTAGAATTGTAGTACTTGCTGAGCTAGTCATGCTCACTCTTGCTTGAACCATATGAACACAAAATAAGATCGAGCGTCTGTAAGTCTCGAAAAGGATAAAGGCAAGGCGAAGATGAACCCGTAGCATAACTATGTAATAGTATGGGAAGATTGTTTGTAATATATTGATATTATGACAAGAACAACTGAAAGGGTTACAAAGAACCTAGGGAATGTAATATTATTTTAAATATATATATATAAGCTATATTAGTCCTTTTGAGACTATTCAATGGAATGTATGAATGAATAGTAGTCTGAGTGTAACACCATCCGCCTCGGGTTGGAAGAGACCCCGGATTTGGGGTGTCACAGGTTGGTATCAAAGCATTAGGTTATAAAACTTAAGGGGGGAAGTAAAAATATTAAGTCATAACCTTAAGAAAAGTCAAAGAATAAAAGATGTAAGTTAACCTTATAAAAATGCATTATATATGTTATGTGTTTTTATTATTCTATTAACGTTTACTAATCAACTTTGTGTGTTATTGTAGATGTCAGGTGAAAATAGGGATGTACAAGTAGTCAGCGAAGGGTCGGTAAACTAGATAGAAATCATACCGAACCCCATAGAAGCAGATCCTGAGATAGTTGTGGTGGAGTCCTGAGACTCAAAGCTTGAACCTCATATGTCCAGATTTGACGGCATGATAGAATAAGAAGTGGAGGTAGTATCCTTCAATCCAATGGCTATAGCAGCAGAGATAACTCCAGGAGAGTCTATGATGTCACTGTTCATGTCAGTGATAGATAGGAACGTACATTATTGTCAGGAGGTCAAGGAGCTGAAAGCAGAGCTCCAAATGCTTAAAGAGGATAAGACTGATGTCGAGTCCATGTGGGAGCAGGAACATGACGAGAGAGTTTTGGCTAAGGACAAAGTCCATGAGCTAAAACAATAGGTCTTTGAGCTTAGGAATGAGCTAAAGACCAAGAAACAAAAGATAGGGAGAATGTCCTATATTCATAGGAGTTCTCATGAGGATTTCCAGTTGTAGGTGGCTGGGTATCCGGTAGAAATAGGGCAGACGCGACATACTATCAACCATGATATTATTATCGGTCTTTCCAAGACAGATTTCGAGAATGCCTTAAGGCAGATATGATCGAGTAGTTGTTAGAGTAGTTAGGTATGTACATATTTGTGTATCTAGTAATGACGTAAAGCCCTCTTTTGTATAATCAATGGTAGTCTTTTGTAATTCCCAATTTTCGGAAAGCAATAGCGAGAAAGTAATGTATCCAGCTTGGGCTGTGTAACCGATGTAGTATTATACTACATATAAGTTTTCATTTTCGAAAAATGTTGAGTAAGGAGTGTTTAAGTTATTGTTTAATTATGGAATAATAACTAGCTGGCAGGAAATGCATAATAACGAAATATGTGTTTATTGTGACAACAAAATGCCGCCAAGAAGAAGAGTACCCTGCACTCCAAGGCGCGACCACGAATCAACCGGAGGGAGGTCCGGTTAACCCCATGCAAGAATTTTTGAACCTTTTAACCGCAACCTTTAACCAAACTGGGGCTAATATCCCCGTGAATCCTGGTGTAGTATGAGCTACTACATTTAAGGACTTTAAAAGTGTGGGTCCGCCGGAGTTCAAAGGAACTACGGACCCTATCTAAGCCCAAACGTGGGTTAGGGAGATTGAGAAGGCATTTGTAATAGCAAATGTCGACGAGGCCCAAAAGGTTGCCTTTTTCAACCTACATGATGAAGGAGAGGCCAACTTTTGGTGGGAGGCCAATCAAAGTAGGGCCGGATAGATGCTTGCTAACGTGGGTGAGGTTCAAGGAAATATTCTACGAGAACTACTTTCCCACGAGCATGCAGGGAAGGATGGAGATGCGGTTTCTGGAGTTGGAACAAGGGGACATGAGAGTGCCCCAATATGCTGCCAAGTTCAATGAACTGGCGAGGTTCGCTCCACACCAAGTGGATACTGAGGTGAGGAAGGCACGACGGTTCGAGCAGGGCTTAAAACCCTAGCTCTATAACCGTATATCGGTATTCCAAATTACTTCTTTTGGAATCATTTTAGAGAAGGGAATAATTATCGAAGGTGGTAGTGAGGCGTTGAGCCAATACCACAAAGAAAAGAAGAATAAGGGAAAGGTTGACGGGAGAGTCAAGATTGAGGGAGCCAGTGGAAGTGGCGAGGGTCAGAAGAGGAAGGTATTTAGCTCTGGGAATATCAGAGTGAATCAAGGAGACTCGAAGAGAAGAATGGAGGTCTGCAAGACCTGTGGGAAGACTCATTTAGGAGTCTGTCTCAAGGGGAAGGTCGTCTGTTTCAACTGTGGACAAGAGGGGCATATTGCGCCTAATTGTCCAAGTCCGAAGAAGAACCATGGATGCTTTGTGTGTGGATCAACTGACCACATGGCAAAGAACTGCTCGAAGAAGGGGACGGATGGGAACTGGGGCACTAATAGCGGTAAGTTAGCTATTTGGGGTCCAGCGCAGCCAGGTAGGCCGATGGGTCGTACCTTTAACATGACAGTCCAAGATGCGGTTGCATCAAGGGACGTCGTCGCAGGTATTATTTTGATCAACGATATCAATGCGTATGTGATGTTTGATTCGGGTGCTACTTGTTCGTTTATAGCGTGCGATTTTGCTAGACGATTAGGATTACTTCCTGAAAAGTTGCCTATACCTTTAAATATTAAGGTAGCAAACGAAGAGATTATTCATGTTGAAAATGTTCACAAGAGTTGTTGTGTAGATATTCGGGGTTGTAAATTATCGGTAGATTTATTACCAATAAAGTTAGGAGAATTCGATGTAATTCTCGGAATGGATTGGTTGGTAAACCATGGGGCAATTATAGATTGTCAAAAGAAATGTGTGAACATTAAGACGTTAGAACAACCTCGGGTAGTATTTTATGGGAATAGATCGCCGGGACGTTCGTGTTGTCTAACCATGACATAAACTAGGAAATTATTGAGGAAGGGGTGTGTAGGCTATTTGTGTAATGTGGTTGATACCCAGAGAGTGGGATCGACCGTGGAACAAATACCTATAATGAGTGAGTTCGATGATGTATTTCCAAGTGAGTTACCGGGTCTTCCACCGGATAGGGAGACCGAGTTCATAATAGATATTGTGCCAGGAGCGGCACCAGTTTCCAGGGCACCGTATCGTATGACGCTAGTGGAGATGAAGGAGTTGATGGTACAGCAGCAAGAACTGTTGGATCGGAAGTACATTCAGCCGAGTGTGTCGCCGTGGGGAGCACCAGCACTGTTTGTTAAGAAGGACGGATCATTAAGACTCTGTATCGACTATAGAGAGTTTAACAAGTTAACAATAAATAATAAGTATCCATTGCCCAGGATCGATGATCTTTTTGATCAGTTGAAGGGGGCAAAATATTTTTCCAAAATAGATTTAAGGACGGGGTATCATCAACTGAAGGTTAGGGATGAAGATGTGCCAAAGACAGCATTCAGGACTCGTTATGGTCATTACGAGTTTCTGGTGATGTCATTTGGGTTGACTAATGCACCTGCTGCATTTATGGACATGATGAACAGGGTGTTCAAATAATATTTGGACAAGTTCATCGTGGTGTTTATTGATGATATTCTAATCTACTCTAAGACGCCAGAAGATCATGTTGAACACCTAAGAATAGTGTTGGAGACATTAAGAAAGGAGAAGTTATATGCGAAGTTCACTAAGTGTGAATTTTGGTTTGAGAGGGTTCAGTTTTTAGGTCATGTTATTGACCATGAGGGGATTTCAGTAGATCCAGCGAAGGTGGAAGCCGTGATGAATTGGGAACAACCGAAAATGCCGAATGAGGTACGGAGTTTCTTAGGGTTAGGGGGTTACTATCAGAGGTTCATTCAGGACTTTTCAAAGATAGCTACTCCGCTGACTAACTTGACAAGGAAGATGGTGAAGTACGTATGGACATAGAAATGCGAAGATAGTTTTCAAGAACTGAAGAAGAAGTTGAGTGAAGCGCCTGTTTTGTCATTACCCGATGACACAGGAAATTTGGTAGTTTATAGCGATGCTTCGCATAAAGGACTAGGTTGCGTGCTCATACAGCATGGAAAGGTCATTGCGTATGCGTCTAGGCAGTTGAAGGATTATGAGAAAGTTTACCCTACTCATGATCTGGAACTGGCCGCGGTGGTGTTTGCCCTAAAGATATGGCGATATTATCTTTATGGGGAAAAGTGTGAGATATACACGGACCACAAAAGTCTAAAATATATCTTCACGTAGAAGGAGTTGAATATGAGGCAGAGGAGATGGCTGGAGTTGATAAAGGATTACGACTGTGAAATCCTGTATCACCCGGGAAAATCCAATGTAGTTGTCGACGCCTTAAGTAGGAAGGGTCGGGAAAAGTTGTCTTTATTAACGGCTCAAACTGAGTTAATAACAGAGATGGCTAGAATGGAGTTGGAAGTGAAGCTGTCAAGTGAAGCGGGATAAATGTTGTTTGCGACGGAGATGCAATCTACCATCATAGAGAGAGTTAAGGAGGTGCAACTCAAAACTGATGAATGTAATCAGATAAGAGAGTGGCTAATCAATGAAAAAGATATTAAGTACAGTCTTGATAACGAGGGGTTATTGAGATTTGAAGGAAGAATTTGGGTTCCGAATGAAACGGAATTAAAGGAGCAGGTTCTACAAGAGGCTCATAGTTCAAAGTTTTCGATTCATCCTGGTAGTACTAAGATGTATCAAGATCTTTGTGAGTAGTTTACGTGGCCGAACATGAAGAGAGAGATTGCCGAGTACGTTAGTAGGTGCCTGACTTGTCAGAGAGTTAAGGCCGAACATCACGACCAAGTGGCTTGTTACAGTCATTAGAAATTATGGAGTGGAAGTGGGAGAATATCACGATGGATTTTGTGGTTGGACTTCCGACTACACAGAAGGGGTATGATGCGATTTGGATAATAGTGGACCGATTGACGAAGTCGGCTCACTTTTTTCCAATTAGGGTTAAGTATAACTTAGACCAGTTAGGTAAACTTTATATTAAGGAAATAATCTCTAGACATGGAGTGCCAGTATCGATTGTGTCAAATCGTGATCCACGATTCACGTTGAACTTTTGGAGAAGTCTACAAGAGCAGTTGGGAACGCAGTTGAAGCTGAGTACAGTGTATCATCCACAAACGAATGGATAGAGCGAGAGGACAATTCAGACGTTAGAAGATATGCTAAGATCTTGCGTCATGGATTTCAAGGGTAGTTGGGATGATCATCTACCATTAGTGAAGTTTGCGTATAACAATAGTTATCATGCAAGCATAGGTATGCCGCCATACGAAGCTTTGTATGGGAGGAAATGCAGAACGCCACTGTATTGGGATGAGATAGGAGAACGCCAGATGTTGGGACCAGAATTGGTACAACAGACAGAGGATATTGTTAAGAAGATTCAGATGCGTCTTCTAGCAGCTCAAGACAGACATAAGAAGTTTACGGATCCGCATAGAGAGAATCGAGAGTTTGAAGTAGGTTCGTATGTATTTTTGAAAGTATCTCCCTGGAAAGGAAAGATACATTTTGGAAAGAAGGAAAAGTTAAGTCCGAGGTTTATAGGACCTTTCGAGGTATTGAAACGGGTAGGTGAGGTAGCTTACATGTTAGCATTACCTCCAGACCTAGAAACGAATACATAATGTATTTCACGATCCGTGTTTACGCCCTTATAAAGCGGGATTATAAGCACGTGATAGAATACGAGCCTATTCATGTCGAAAAGGACTTAACGTACGAGGAAACTCCGGTTCAAATTGTCGATAGAAAAGAACAAGTTCTGCGGAATAAAGTCATACCTTCGGTGAAGGTGATATGGAAGAACCACGATGCAGAAGAAGCAACGTGGGAGTTAGAAGAAATGATGAAAAAGAATTACCCGCATTTATTTGTGTAATTTGTTTTTTATATAGCGAGATTCTGGGGACAGAATCCTTATAAGGGGGAGAGAGTGTAACGCCCCGAAAAATCGAACATTTTGTAATTACTTTTAATAATAAATAAAATATTATTATTTATTATTATTGTGTATTGAGAAGATGAATGTTGTTCTATAACTTAGAAATGTCGGAACGTCGTAGTATTTTAACTACGTGGAAGAATTAAAGTGTTTGAATTTCTAAAACGAAAATAAAAGTTTTTCGAATTTTTTTTCGAAAAACACTACTCATCGATTTCCGCTCGGGAATTATTTTTGAATTTCTGAGAAATATGTAATGTTATAATATCGAGGTGATATCAATTATGTAATAATAATCTAAGTATGGAAAACGTAATAAATCGCATGTGGACTTAATTTGGGATATAGGTATTAAAACCTAATGGAAGGAATTAAGGTAATATTGTATAAAGATCAAGTCCAATATGTATAAGGTGTAAACTTATGTGGAATTAATTATCAAGCCCAAGTAATTGGTTAATGAAGCCCAACTTGATTAATTCAAGCCCAACAAGGAAATAAGCTATTATTATTAGCAAGCCCAAGGGATAAGTTAATTGAATTAGCATTGAGCCCAAACTATGATCCATTAGCTAATAAGGATCCATGGGGCAACCCATGGGTAGACATGATGGGAAAACCTTTGTGTGATGCCCAAGAACTTTATGTAGGTAGCAAGAAGACTTGAAGGTTAAGTAAGGAATAGTAAGGAGGTGGAAATGAGGAGGTGGGAGGTTTAATGTCTAAAATGCCCTCACATTGCCAAGCCTATAAATACCAAGCTCATTTCTTGTGTTGGTTGATCATTTTCATCCAACTTTTCTCTCAAACATAAAGCTACTTAGTGGTTAGGGAGAATAAGCCACTTAAGCACTTATAAGCCACTTCAACCATTGATAGTTTTCCAAAGCAAATAGAAGTCTTCAAGGGTAAGACTCCTCTCTTATATCTTCATATCTTCTATAATAGGATTGATAGAGAAGGGGGAGGGTTGGATGATAGCATGTAATAAGTTACTAAAGAATGAACTTAAGCCGAATAAGTTGAAAAAGAAACTTGAACATTAATAAGTTGCTAGAACCATGAAGAACCTATCATATGATGTTTAGTATGTGGAATATAGCATGAGAACTTTGATTGAAGGACTTAAGTTAATAATAAGTCATGAGCAAGAAGATTTCTAACCCTTAAGTTAAATAAGTTAATAACTTATGAGAATAAGTCAAAACCTACTTTGATTATAAGTTGGAGTAGTAAATAACTTATAATGATCTTATGTTGATTAAAATCCATTAAGAACGCTTAGTAATGAAGATTTGTCGGAATTCACACGATTGAAATATTACCGTCGAATTCGTGAAATTCTCATAATGGAAGTCGTATTTTGTGTTCGAAGTCGAAAACATTGGTTTTCGATGGAGACAAGTCATTTTAGTCATTATAGAGTTGCGGACTCGAAAATGACCGGATTCCGACTTAAAACGAGGAAACGAGCGTTGAACGTTCACGAACGTTTATTATTTTAGTTAAAAATGAACTCATAGGTGAATTTTGAGCAAACGAAGTCAAATAGATAAAATTTTTACATGAACGCATAGATTATGAAATTTGTGAACCGTAGTCTTTTGAACGGACCAATTCGAACTTAAAACAAAGAAGTTATGCGTCCGGGAAGTTCGTAAAAATTTTCAAAGGCACAAAGTCCGGCCATGGCACGTGACTCTAAGTTTAATTGCTCATGGCCAGTAAGCGCGAGGTCAAACCATGGTATACATCGCTAACTTTCATGGCTGCAAATATGAAGTCACAAGGAAATCCTTGGCGCCGCGACGTCAATCCATGAAAGTTGATAGTGAAGAAAGATTTCAAGTATGGAAGGAAAGAGAACTTAATAATAATGTATTAAGATGTAATCATAACATGATTAAGATATTGTAAGGTACTTGTAAGACACTAATGCATGTTGATTAAGAGTTAATAATCAATCGAAGATTAGTGGAATGAGAATGACGTAACGAAAGCCGAAAACCCTAAATAACGAATCTAAATTAGGAATTACATTGAGATGAAGGGTAAGATATGATAGTAATCATACTTGATTGTGTGTGACTTAATGTGGTACGTGATTATGAATTGTAGAATCATAAAGACTTAAAGTACTATACGAGTATTAACCAGTAATCAGACGCTAAAAGCATGTACTCTAACCCTTGTTCCAGTTCGATCTGGGCAATTCTTTGTGATTCATGTGTTCTTCACATGAGTTAGTATTTGAGGAATGTCAAAGCCAATCCTTTCGGCTAGACGTATGCTATGTTATTCTATCAAGTGGTGTTAAGGATTTACCGAACTAATATTGTTGTGGTTTTTCAAAGGTAGATTGTGTATGCTCAAATTGTTTTGTCGTCAAACAACAGCACGTGAGGTTGCCACAACTTAAACGTATACACGCTTAATGAATGTATCGTTGATCATCATAGAGTACTATGAAACGATCACCGTAAGTTCTCGTAGCTATGCTCGGACTTACGGACTTAGTGTCGTTGTCCTTTTCAAAAGAACTTATGAATGCTCATATACTTGAGCCATAATTATTATTCCATTAAGTATGGTTGTGTAAAACATTTTGAAGAAAAGAAGTGCTATTTTGATTACTTCGTAACTATTGTTCAGTTATTGAAGATATATGAGTTCTATATTTCAGGCATGTTGCTTATTAGAATTGTAGTACTTGCTGAGCTAGTCATGCTCACTCTTGCTTGAACCATATGAACACAGCTAAGATCGAGCGTACAGAAGTCTCAGGCAAGGATAAAGGCAAGGCGAAGATGAACCCGTAGCATAACTATGTAATAGTATGGGAAGACTGTTTGTAATATATTGATATTATGACAAGAACAACTGAAAGGGTTACAAAGAACCTAGGGAATGTAATATTATTTTAAATATATATATATAAGCTATATTAGTCCTTTTGAGACTATTCAATGGAATGTATGAATGAATAGTAGTACCGTGTAACACCATCTGTCGGGTTGGAAGAGACCCGGATTTGGGGGTGTCACAGGTTGGTATCAAAGCATTAGGTTATAAAACCTAAGGGGGGAAGTAAAAATATTAAGTCATAACCTTACGAAAAGTCAAAGAATAAAAGATGTAAGTTAACCTTATAAAAATGCATTATATATGTTATGTGTTTTTATTATTCTATTAACGTTTACTAATCAACTTTGTGTGTTGTTGTAGATGTCAGGTGAAAATAGGGATGTACAGGTAGTCAGCGAAGGGTCGGTAAACCAGATAGAAATCATACCGAACCCCATAGAAGCAGATCCTGAGATAGTTGTGGTGGAGTCTGGAGACTCCGAAAGCTTAGACCTCATGTCTGTATTTGACGGCATGATAGAATAAGAAGTGGAGATAGTATCCTTCAATCCAATGGCTATAGCAGCAGAGATAACTCCAGGAGAGTCGATGATGTCACTGTTCATATCAGTGATAGATAGGAACGTACACTATTGTCAGGAGGTCAAGGAGCTGAAAGCAGAGCTCCAAATGCTTAAAGAGTATAAGACTGATGTCGAGTCCATGTGGGAGCAGGAACATGACGAGAGAGTTTTGGCTAAGGACAAAGTCCATGAGCTAAAACAAGAGGTCTTTGAGCTTAGGAATGAGCTAAAGACCAAGAAACAAAAGATAGGGAGAATGTCCTATATTCATAGGGGTTCTCATGAGGATTTCCAGTTGCAGGTGGCTGGGTATCCGGTAGAAACAGGGCAGACGCGACATACCATCAGCCATGATATTATTGCCGGTCTTTCTAAGACAGATTTCGAGAATGCCTTAAGGCAGATATGATTGAGTAGTTGTTAGAGTAGTTAGGTATGTACATATTTGTGTATCTAGTAGTGACGTAAAGCCCTCTTTTGTATAATCAATGGTAGTCTTTTGTAATTCCCAATTTTTGGAAAGCAATAGCGGGAAAGTAATGTATCCAGCTTGGGTTGTGTAACTGATGTAGTATTATACTATATATAAGTTTTCATTTTCGAAAAATGTTGAGTAAGGAGTGTTTAAGTTATTGTTTAATTATGGAATAATAACTAGCTGGCAGGAAATGCATAATAACGAAATATGTGTTTATTGTGACAGAAAAATGCCGCCAAGAAGAGTACCCGCACTCAAGGTATTTAACCACTTAATCAACCTAGGGAGGTCCGGTTAACCCCATGCAAGAATATATAAGTTATATGTTTCAAGCATGTTGTTTATTAGAATTGTAGTACTTGCTGGGCTAGTCATGCTCACTCTTGCTTGAACCATATGTACACATCTAAGATCGAGCGTACAGAAGTCTCAGGTAAGGATAAAGGCAAGGCGAAGATGAACCCGTAGCATAACTATGTAATAGTATGGGAAGACTGTTTGTAATATATTGATATTATGACAAGAACAACCGAAAGGGTTACAAAGAACTCCGGTAATGTAATATTATTTTAAATATATATATATATATATATATATATATATATATATATATATATATATATATATATATATATAAGCTATATTAGTCCTTTTGAGACTATTCAATGGAATGTATGAATGAATAGTAGTACTGCAGTAGCACCATCATGCCGGGTTGGAAGAGACCCGGATTTGGGGCGCGCCATCCAATATATTAATAGGTTAATGGAATGATATATGTATATATAAAATTTATAATCATAATTGATTATAACTATTGAGTTTATTAAGGATAATGACAAATTAAGCGATCTATAGTGTATTGAAGATTGAAGAGAGAGTATTATTGAGTTTATTGAAGATTATGGCAAACTAAGAAAATGCTACTTAGTTTATTTTACCAATTAAAAACTAAGTAAATCCTACTTAGTTTATGAGAATTATTATTAGAATATGGGGACTACTATTCAACATTCACTCTTACTTGTCAAACGGGTTTCTAAGTTCTAAAGTATAATACATATATGTATATATACATATAGTACTTATTCAGTTTATTATAATTGTGACGCCCCCAAATCCGTGTAACATCGATTACAGAACATGGTGCTCACGGTACAACATACATCATCATCTATCTAAGTAAACTCCAACAATAATAATAATATTATTAAATATTACATACTTATTCAAAATAAAATCCCAAGTCTTTACAACCTTTAATAAACCGAAACTTAAACTTATCGTTTATCGCTACATTACATCATATGCAGAAATAAATAAACTTATTACATAATTAAATCTCAACATTTCATCTTAGACTTTCCCTTGTCCTTGCCCGAGCCCTCATCCTTTTCATCCTTAACTGAAAGGTTTAGCAAGAATGAGCACAAATTGCCCAACAAGTATATAAAATAGCTGGAAATCATATGTCAGGAGTAAAATTATCTGAATAGCTAAATCTCAATAGTTGAAAAAAATATCAAGTGTTAAGCAGGAATATCAACAATAAGATTTGAAGAATTCTCAATATCATACTAAGGGGTGTAGAATACCCTGAACATTACATTGTTTCATCGAAAAACATCAGACGGTTTAACAATCAAATTGATTGCAAATAGTCTTTGTAAGTACTCCAGGTGATCAGCCTATCATACCCTACATTGTGCACAAGTATTAAGTTTAAACTGCAT
The DNA here is from genome assembly GCA_020205605.1 of Panax ginseng. Classification (NCBI taxonomy): domain Eukaryota; kingdom Viridiplantae; phylum Streptophyta; class Magnoliopsida; order Apiales; family Araliaceae; genus Panax; species Panax ginseng. Next base: position 7,582,963 of record CM035147.1, read on the forward strand.
AAGCATAAATGGTACTATTTGCCCGACATTTGTTTGCCCATTTATTCGGGTTGTTCATCTTAGTAATCATGCGAGACCGCGCCAAAGAAGTTTGGATTGGTAGACATTAAATAGCTTCAAAGGATTTGAATTGTTTAAATAATATACTATGTTTGCATCAATAACACCTAGCTGGAACGAAAGCTAGAAAGCATACTTGAATATAGTTCATTAAGGGAATAAGAACTTTAAAGCATAACAGTTGCAATAGGAACTAAATAATCATCAATAACCTTTCGCAAAATAATTGGAGTTATAGAACTTTACAATAAAGGAGCTTGCACGAATGATTAATTAATCACAAGCCCGAACTTACCCTCGCTGCAATCAACTGAGTAAGAGTTGAATAAATTCATAATGAAAAATAGGGTAAAAAACTTGTCTGATAAGTCTTCTATAGTTAAAGCTATGTACTAGTTCTTCACGTAACATATTCATATAAGCCATATTAAGCAACTAAGTATTCAAATACTAGTTTTAATGATAAATGATTCTTTTCATTTCAATTAGAATATGTATTTAATTCTCATTCTATTATCAATACAAATTAATCACACAACGTGTCGCATCACATGGGTAGAATTGTACAATTTTAAAATCTGAGAAAAAAGAAAAAAAAAATTGACCCGACATTGAAATTTTCATTTTCTTGCAGCCACTTTTGCGATTTTATTCCCACTAATTTACAGATGATATGACCATTATACTTGGACACAATAAACTTCATACATCAAGGTATTTTACAAAAATATAACATTCATGAAGCTAGCATGTTAAGCCAAAAACAAACTGCATAGATAAGCGTGCGCGAACTATTTTCAGAGTTAGAAAATTTTCTGGGTTTTCCAGATTTTTCCAGATTTTGATTATTTTCTTGCTAGTTCCCAAAATTCATATCTTGCTTGTTTTAATTCGAATTACCTTCAAACTTGGTCATGTTAGACATCATGCTACCTAGTATTTTACAAAATTAATACATACATCAAACTAGCATATTAAGACCACAAACGAGATGCCTAGATAAGTGTGCCAGTACTGGTTCTATACTTGGAAGAATTCTAAAAATTTCCAGAATTCTGCTGATTTTTATTTCCAACATGCATGCTTACGATTTTCATAACTTGCTCAATTTAACTTCTTTTCTTATGAAATTTGGACAAGTTGTACCTCATGCTACATACAATTTTATAAAAATTATTACATACACTAATCGGGTCATATAAACCATGATTCCGAGGCTCCGAAAAACCCGAAGAGTCACAGATTTCACATTCAACCAACTTTGACAAATTTTGTGATTTTGATTCTAGCATGAATGGGCTCGACTCCTACTGTCCAGATCACTTCTACCAATATATATGAACATGTTACAACAAACAAACTCACTAAATTACCATGATTTGAGCAAATTGACAACTAAGAGGTATTTTATCAAACATATCGCATACATACATGAAATCTTTGATTCTCTATGTAATTGCAACATGTTTAAACCAGAATTTTCATTCCTTATCATCCTCATAACAGAACCAAACATTAGCATAGCCTCACGAAATCAACATAAACCATTTACCATGGCTATACATGTTTTTTCACTATTTTTCTTCAAGAACATGAAAAGAGAGTTTCATGGCTTACCTTTTTGGAAAAATTTCCCTTGTGTTAATTTGATTATTTCTCTTCCTTGCTTGTTAGTTTCTATGTAATCTCCAGAATTCGTTTTCCCACTCTCAAGCTCTCATTCTCTCAATTTCTCTCTTTTTTTGCTCTCTTGGTGGAATTTTGCAAATGAGAGGAATATAGGAGTGGAGAGTATATATGTATATGATATTAGCATAGGCTTCCCTTGCCTATTCCATTCCCAAATCATCAGTTATGTATATATTGCTCATAATGCATAGGTTTAGTATGGAGAGGGGAGTTAAGAAAATGAAAAGTTTTGGTTTATTACACAAGTATAACTCCCTCTCCCTCAATATCTTGCAATACGTATACTTCCTCCTCCCTTGTCCCAATTCGTGAGCCACAGGGTCCCACCAGTTGCTAACCAATTAAATAAACACATTATAATATTATTTTAATCCTTTAAATGCCCATTTTGACCATTTTGCCCTCCGTAGCCAAACATGTTTGATACTTATATCGTTTCCTACAAAAGTCAACTTTTCGGACGTCATGGGACTATCCGCTTCGTCAAAATCATCTCCGAAATTCGTGGTTGACTTTTTCCCCAAAAAAAGTCAATCGATTGACTTTGACCAAAAATTCAACCGTGTCACATTTTTGTGGTTACAGTCTATCTTGACTAATTTCGACGTCCCGGACTCAAATACGCAGTCCGCGTCTCTAAATTCCGCTCCGAACTCCAACTCAAGTTGTAATGCCATTCCACGAAAGTAATAGAATTAATTCCATACTTAACCAATTTAAATAGTTAAATTAAACTAAACCAACCATTTAAATACCTCTCATCACATATCTTAAAATAACACATATACATCTAATAAATGAAATCACACAACAGTTTCACATAAGTTCGTTTATTGAAAATTATTAAATTGCATAGAAAATCTCGGATATTACAGTAATTGTGGAAAACTAAGCAAATACTACTTAATTTATTTTTTCAGTGATAAACTAGGTAAATGCTACTAAGTTTATGAGAATTATTATTTGAATATATAATACTATTTTTACATTACTATTTTGTATTATATTATATTATTTAAATTAATTATTTTATTTTACTAATTTTTATTATTTTAAGTTATATTACTTATTTTATTTTATATAATGTATATGTTATTATATTTAATTTAATTTAATTAATTTTAAGTTATTCATTTTATTTTAGTTTATTATATATTGTATTATATTATATAATAATGGATATTAAATTATATAATTTAATTTATGTTATTTTATTTTATTGTATTCATTTTATTTTAGTTCCTTATATTAATTATTTATTTTATAATATATTATTTTAATTTAAATTAAATTATATTTTATAATTTAATTTTTTTGTTATTTTATTTATTTTATTTTATTTTAATTGATTACCTTAAATTAATTATTGATTTTACAATATATTATTTTAATATAATTTAAATTAAATTAATTAATTAATTTATTTATATTAATTTAATTTAAATTAAATTAAATAGTTAATTATATTTATTTTATTTTATTTTATTTACTTTAATTTATTTTGTATTATATTATATTATATTATATTATATTATATTATAAGTCCAGCATTATTATTTCATGTATACATTTAGAGCCATTTTATTTTATTTAGTTGTAGGAGTACCAAACTATGTAAATGTTACTTAGTATTTATATTATATTATTTTTATCATTTTTTCTTACATTATTTATATTTATTATAAGATTTATGTATGATATAGTTAGTTGTAATTTTTTATTTTATTTTAGTGATACTCAACTAAGTAAATGCATGCTACTTAGTTGTTTAGTTTAAATTATTTTATATGGCAAAATAAATCCTAATTGTTTTTTATGGTTAAGTATTGATTTATTTATTACATTATATAACTTCTATAGAATTTTCGTCGAAAATTTCGTCAGAAATAAATCTATTGAGGAAAAAAATAAAAATTGGTGCAATTAACAGTTTTAATACACTAACTAACAGAAGCTGCAATTGCACAAATTAAACCTAATTTCAACAAGTTCAGCAGATTTTAGATTCTACAAAAAAATATTCCCAATGTCAAATGATCAAGAACAATTAATAGCGAATTTCATATTCTTAATTTCAGATTCAAATAAAAAACAATTCAAATTCAAGTCAAGAACAATTTCAGTTTCAATTCCAATTTTAGTTTCAAATTAATAACAATTTCATATTCTAAATTTCAGATTCCATAATAACATGCACCAATTTCAGTTTCTCCATTAATATTCCCAATTTCAGAATTCGCAAATTAAAACAATATACATTCCTAATATTAGATTCTACAACATCAATTAATTAATAACGAATTTCTTCTTCATCAAATTTAACCCTAACTATTGAATGACAAATTTCAAGTTACGTTATGTATTGACAGAGAGTGAGATAGAGAGATGACGTAAGCAGGGGCAGTAGTCAGGCGGGGACTAGGAACGAGATGAGGTGCACCGGCGGGGAGAGGAGGCAGTGAGAGGTGGTAGTTGTTGCGACATGAGGAGGAGGTGAGAGATGAGAGTGAGAGTGCAGAGATTAGAGTGAGAAAGTGAGAGATGATGTAAGACCCCAACTTTTATGAATAAAGAATAATTTTCTTGAAATATATTTTTAAATATTATGGTGTAGATTTGATATAATGTTATAGTTGTGAGTAATATTTACAAATTTTTCAAAGTAAGCAAGTTGTTATATAATATGTAGATTTGATATAATGTTATAGTTGTGAGTAATATTTACAAATTTTTCAAAGTAAGCACGTTGTTATATAATATTCGATTGGTCGGGGAATATTCATTTTAATAGGGAATATTCGTACGAAGGCACAATCATTGGTGGACCCCACAATGGAAGTATTGTCGTAGTTAGAAAACGCTATGTAATTATCATTTTATAAAAATAACTACGAAAGTGTTACCAATAAAACCGTTGAACTACCCTAAGAGTAAAAGTACGATGTCTGGCGTGGTTGCATTGTAAAGACACCAAGGTATTGATTATTGATGCTTATGTGAGAAGTCACCAGTTATACTCAATTATTGCTAAAGTAATTGTTGCATCATATCTCTCATATTATTGATTCAATTATTGTTACAGTATCATCTGCATAATATGATATATTATTAAATCAATAATTGAGACGACAAAGTTATTCATATTATTATTTGCAATATTGACAATGTCTAGAAGTTCTGTCAAGGAGAGGTTTGGTCACCTAATTGCGCGCCATAGGGAGAAATCCTTATCGGAAAGCCCCATCTTTCCTAGGAACGACCTAGTTGTTAAATATTATGAAATATAATATTAATGATGAATAAGTTCGTGTTGATTAAAGATGAATTTTATAGTTCCATTGTGTTAGAATTATTTGTGTTAGTGGAACTCGATATTTATTTCGATAATAATTTATGCCTGGAGGTTATATTGACCAGTCGGATATTCGGGGCACTTTTTGTGTCGAAGTACTATTCATGAGTTACTATTCACGGGGTACTATTCACCCATAAGATATATTTCTTTTCGGTCCAAATCATTTTTGGGTACAATATTATTTCATGAGGAGATGTGCTAATTTTTTAGACCGTTGGTTGAAGATATAATAGTAAATCAATATGGACCGCTGGTGGAAAGTTATAATAGTAAATCAATATGGATCGCTGGTTTAAAGTTTTAATAGTAAATCAGTATGGATCGTTGCTTTAAGTTTTAATAGTAAATCAATATGGACCGTTCGTTTAAAAGTAAATCAATCTGGACCGTTCATGAATTAGTTACTATTCAATCCATTCTCGTATAAATAGAAGTTCATTCCTTCATTATTTCTTACGAATTCACTGAAACTCTAGAGACAGAAACTATAGAGAGAAATAAGAAAAGTATTCTACTACTTCACTACTCCAATATCCAGTTTCTTCTAAGGTAGGGGATATTATTTGTTGTACTCGTAAGGGGGTATTATTTCTTTCTTATTCATGAAGAGAACTTCACATTATTCCATTCTTTATTATTATGTTGGAATAACTCAGACACGCTGGATACCATATACTTGGTGAAATTCTTCATTATTTCATTCTTATTATTCCATTAGAATAACTCGCTTATCGCAAGTACTGCATACATGGTGAAATTCTTCTAATATTCCGCTTCTTTATTATTACGCTTTAATATCCTCGTCTATGCGCTACGCCTGGACCGATTCCATTATTTATTATTCTGTTGAGAATAACATGTCTGTGCAGTCTATCGTACGCATGGTGAATCCTTCTGTTATTCCATTCTTTATTATTCTTTTGGAAAAACATGTCTATGTTGATTACCACATGCATAGTGAATGATCCTTCGTATTCATTCCTTATTAAATTGTGAAAATGATCTGTCTACGTGGATTACCACATGGCGGGCGAAAATCCATTGGCAGTTTCATATATTCTATTTTACTCAGTTGGTTAAAGCTTTGGCTTCTATACTCCATAAAATTAGTGGAATATCCTTGATATTTGTGCTTCATCCAGTATCTTTTCTTGAAAATATTCTTCTGAGCATTCTTGAATTTTACTTCACAAAGCAGTATCATGTTGACTATTTGGACGTTATTGAGTTCAGGATAAATTAACTTAAAAATCTTTAAAATTTATTCTTGAACTTGTTTTATTGAATTGTCATCATCCTCATGTTCATATTATGTTGAAAGTCATCTTTGGCTTACGTGCATAGATGGACTTGGAATAATTATGACCAGGGATTATTCGATATAATCTTGACCGTAATGTGACGAATGATGTGGTAAAAGTCCTCATTAGCCTGTAGTTCATTGGTGGACAGTTGTTGGTATAATTATGACCAGGGATTATTCGGTATAGTCATGACCATTGATGATTACATGAATATCCTTGGCCGTGGAGGAGGGATGATTCGATTTTATTTATTAAGCTGAGTCTCAGCGATAAAGTTGATGAAAAACTTTTTAAATCATAGAAGATAGTATATTTTATACCTTACTTAACTCTTCTAATAGATTGCATGATCCGCTACAGTTAAACTTGTTGTCTATTATATTCTATTAGTTTAACATTGTTGAAGGCTAATGATAATTTATTCTGCATTATCTTAGTCATAATATTTCTTACTGGGCTAGTTGAGCTCACCTTTTCTTAGACCTTTCTTCTTGAAAATGAGAACGTAGTTAGGATTAGTCGAGAACAGGTGATGGTCCTAGATGGTGCATTAGTAGTCCTCATTATTCTGTGAAATAGTGTGATAATAAATGTAATGAGGACTCCATTGAGTGTGGATATTGTCTAGATGACAATATTTGTATTAAAACTCACAAATTATGTTTTGTCGTATTTTACACATTTCGTTGTATAATTAAGTTGTATTTGTATTCAGTACCTTGTATCTGACGACTCAAGATGGGTGATGTATACCGCTTTGGGGCGTCACGGTTGGTATCAAAGCTTAGGGATATGATCCTGGTCGAGATATGAGACAAGAACTAGGAGTGGAGATCGGAATTCCTTCGCTAGTATGACCTACCTAAGTTTATTTGGTATTTAATCTGTGGAATCGAGTATAGGGATAATATGTGATATATTAATTAACCCTTGTTTTGTGATAGTATTGGAAAATGGCATCCGAAAAAGTTGAGATAAGCAATGAAGCACATGAGATCGTGGAGTCACCACAGATTAATACCGAGGATAATGTGTAACAGGAAGATAATAATACTCATGTGAACAACAACACTGACCAAATGGCGAACGACGAAATGTTTAGGAGCTTTCTGCAATTCTTACAACATCAGGAAAGAGAAACTCATGTCCAAAATGTAGGTGGAAACACTGAAAACTCTCGGACGGTCACCGCTAAACAGTTCAAGGAGCTGGGACCACCGGAGTTTATTGGAGAGCCAAAACCACTTAAGGCGGATGCATGGATAAAGCAGATCACCAAGATATTGATGTCTTGGGATGCTCCGAGGAGCAAAAGGTTCCTTTTACCACCTTTATGTTGCGAGGAGAGGCAGATTACTGGTGGCAATCAGTAAAGCATACTAAACATGTCGTACTGAAGATGTCTTGGGAGAAGTTCCAAGAACTATTCAATGACAAGTACTTTCCCGAAAGTATTCGTCACATTAAAGAGGTAGAGTTCATCAAGTTGGAGCAGAACAATATGACCATGGCGCAGTACGAAGCTAAGTTTACCGAGTTATCCCGGTTTGCATCCCACTTGGTTGATAATGAGGAGAGAATGACGTGGATGTTTTTAAAAGGTTTAAAACCGGAGATATGTTAATATCTTATTTCTCTTAAACTATGTTTGTATTCAGATGTTATAAATATGTCTCAGTTATTAGAGCGCGATAACGGGTCAACACAACCAAGAGAAAGCAGACGACAGAATTAAAATACCAGTGGTAACAGTCATCGAAGCGGTGACAACAAACGTGGAGGGAATCAACATGCAAGAAATGGTAACCACTTCGGTGGTAATCATGGCCAATACAATAAAAGTGGGAGTTTCAAGAAGAAGAGATTTAATAATGATGGAAGGACGTCAGCACCAGCACCTGTTGTTAAGGAAGGAGAACGACCGACGGCCGTATGTTACAAATGCGGAGGGGAGGGACATATCAGTCCAAACTATACGTAGCAGTCCAAAGCATGTTATAATTATGGAAAAGAAGGTCGCCTAGCCCGATTTTGTCATTCACTGAAGTCAAGTCCAGCTGGGATGGAGGCATCAAAGTCTGTCCCAGACAAGACAAAACTGGTAGTTCAAGAGAGAGTGTTTGTTGTAACTTTCCAGAAAGCAAGGAACCCGAACGAGGTCATCACGGGTAAGCTTACCATAAACTCTAGTAAAGTATATACCTTATTTGATACCGGCTCTACCCATTCTTTTATTTCTCCTACTTGCGCTCAACATTTAAATTTTACTCCGGAGAAATTAGACTTTGACTTATCGGTTGAAACTCCGTTGGGAGAAACCTTCATTACATCCACGGTTTATAAGTCTTGCTTGATTCAAATCGGTAACCGCACATTACTTGTCGATCTTATTTCTTTAAAAATACTTGCGTTTGACGTAATTCTAGGGATTGATTGGTTAACTACTCATCATGCAAAAATTAATTGTTTCCGTAAGGTTGTTAGTTTTCATATTCCTAATCAACCTATTATGCGAATTCAAGTGACCAAACCATTAAAATCAATCACGGTCATTTCAAGCCATAAAGCTATTCGTTTATTGAAAAATGAATGTCAAGCTTTCTTAGCTCATGTCACAGATTTAAACAAAAATACGTCAGTTTTAAATGATATTTCTATTGTTAATAAATTTCCTGACGTATTCCCTGAAGAACTTCATGGCCTACCCCTAGAGCGTGAAATTGAATTTTGTATCGACCTTGAACCTGGTACAAAACCCATTTCCAAATCCCCATATCGAATGTCTCCTATTGAACTTCAGGAGTTAAAGACCCAATTGCAAGAATTGTTAGACATTGGTTTCATTCGTCCTAGTACATCTCCTTGGAATGCTCTTGTTCTATTCGTGAAGAAGAAAGATAGGAGTATGCAACTTTGTATTGACTACCGAGAATTGAACCATGTCACCATCAAGAATAGGTATCTATTACCTCGCATTGATGACCAGTTTGACCAGTTTCAAGGAGCACAATTCTTTTCAAAGATCAATCTTCGTTCTGGATATCATCAGCTGAAGGTTAAAACTTAGGATATTCCAAAGACTGCCTTCAGAACTCGGTACGGTCATTATGAATTCTTGGTCATGTCTTTTGGATTGACTAATGCTCCTGCTGCCTTCATGGATATGATGAACCGAGTATTCAAGGAATATTTGGATCACTTTGTGGTTGTCTTTATTGATGACATTCTCATATATTCCAAAAGTCGTGAAGATCATAAGCAACACTTGAGGCTGATACTCTAAAAGCTTCGTGAAAACAAGCTTTATACCAAGATGAAGAAATGTGAGTTCTGGCTTGAGGAAGTTGCATTCCTTGGGAATGTGATATCAAATCATGGAATATCTATTGACCCAGCGAAGATTGAAGCAATTCAAAGCTGGGAGCAACCAAAGTCAGTGACCAAAGTACGTAGCTTTCTAGGCTTAGCTGGTTATTATCGGAGATTCGTGGAAGGATTTTCTCGAATCGCTACTCCATTAACTCAGCTGACTCGAAAAGATACAAAGTTCGGTTGGAGCGAGGAATGTGAGAAGAGTTTTCAAGAACTCAAGGGAAGACTCCTTTCAACACCTATTCTGACAATACCATCTGGCTGAGAGGGATTTGTCATCTATAGTGATGCTTCAGGCAAAGGGTTAGGATTTGTTCTCATACAACATGGGAAAGTCATAGCATATGCCTCTCGGCAACTCAAAGAATATGAGAGGAATTATCCTACTCATGATCTAGAGTTGGCAGTTGTTGTCTTCGCACTTAAGATTTTGAGGCATTACCTGTATGGAGAAAATGTGGAGATCTATACGGATTATAAAAGCCTCAAATATTTCTTCACCCAAAAGGAACTCAACATGCAACAACGACGTTGGCTTAAACTGTTGAAAGATTATGATCATACCATTCAATACCTTATGGTAAAGCGAACGTAGTAGCTAACGCATTGAGTAGAAGATCATATACGGGTACGAGTGTAATATTGTCAACCCAAAGGCCCATTTTGTGTGACTTACAAAGGATGGAGATAGAGTTAAAGAATCCAGGGACCCATGTGATGATGGCGAATATACGAGTAGAATCGACTCTAATTAATAAAGTTAAAGCTGCTCAAGCTACAGACCTGGAGCTGATACGTATGAGGAAGAAAGTGCAAGAAGGTGCTATTCTGGAAGCAAGAATCGATGAAGAAGGAATACTTGCAGTCAACTCCAGACTTTGTGTTCCTAACGACCCTAATTTAAAGTATAAAATCATGATGGAGGCGCACAACACAACGTTTACAATCCATCTTGGGAGTACCAAAATGTATCATGATCTTCGACATACATTTTGGTGGAGCAATATGAAGAGAGAGATAGAAGAGTTTATGTCAAGGTGTTTAACTTGTCAACGAGTCAAGGCGGAGCATCAAGTACCAAAAGGTCCATTGCAACCACTTGAAATTCTAGAATGGAAGTGGGAGCACATTACCATGGATTTCATTACTGGTCTTCCCAAGGTTTCTCAAGGCATAGATGCAGTTTGGGTCATTGTTGATAGATTGACCAAGTCTGCTCACTTCTTACCTATACGAGAAACTTATACACTTGAACGTCTTGCTCGTATATACATAAATGAGATTGTAAGACTGCATGGTATGCCAGTATCCATAGTTTCTGATCGAGACCCAAGATTCACTTCACGGTTTTGGGTTAGTTTGCAGAAAGCTATGGGCACAGATTTACGATTTAGCTCGACATATCATCCTCAGACGGATGGATAGTCGAAGAGGACTATTCAAACTCTTGAAGATCTATTAAGACTCTGTGTCCTTGACTTCAAAGGATGTTGGGGCAAGTTCTTACCGTTGGTGGAGTTTTCCTACAACAACAGTTATCAAGCTAGTATAAGTATGGCTCCATTTGTGGCGTTGTATGGGAGAAAGTGTCATTCTCCAGTATGCTAGGATGAAGTGGGTGAAGCAATGTTGTTGGGACCGGAGTTGGTACGTATGACTACAGAAAAGATTCAAACGATCCGACAACGTATAAAACTTCACAAGATTGACAAAAGAGTTATGCTGATCTTCATCGAAAGGATGTAGAATTCGATATTGGAGTTCATGTGTTGTTACGTGTTGCTCCATGGAAAGGATGTAGCACACAGTATTGATTATTGATGCTTACGTGAGAAGTCACTCAGTTATACTCAATTATTGCTACAGTAATTGATGTATCATATCTCTCATATTATTGATTCAATTATTGTTACAGTATCATCTGCATAATATGATATATTATTGAATCAATAATTGAGACGACAAAGTTATTCATATTATTATTTGTAATATTGACAATGTCTAGAAGTTCTGTCAAGGAGAGGTTTGGTCACCTAATTGCGCGCCAATAAGGATAAATCCTTATCGGAAAGCCACCTCTTTCCTGGGAACGACCTGGTTGTTAAATATTGTGAACTATAATATTAATGATGAATAAGTTCGTGTTGATTAAAGATGAATTTTATAGTTCCATTGTGTTGGAATTATTTGTATTAGTGGAACTCGACATTTATTTTGATAATAATTTATGTCTGGAGGTTATTTTGACCAATCGGGTATTCGGGGCACTTTTTGTGTCAAAGTACTATTTACGAATTAATATTCATGAGTTACTATTCACGAGTTATTATTCACAGGATACTATTCACCCGTAAGATATATTTCTTTTTCGATCCAAATCATTTTTGGGTACAATATTATTCTATGAGGAGATGTGCTAATTTTTTAGACCGTTGGTTGAAGATATAATAGTAAATCAATATGGACCGCTGGTGGAAAGTTATAATAGTAAATCAATATGGATCGTTGGTTTAAAGTTTTAATAGTAAATCAGTATGGACCGTTGCTTTAAGTTTTAATAGTAAATCAATATGGACCGTTTGTTTAAAAGTAAATCAATCTGAACCGTTCATGAATTAGTTACTATTCAGTCCATTCTCCTATTAATAGAAGCTCATTCCTTCATTATTTCTTACGAATTCACTAAAACTCTAGAGAGAGAAACTATAGAGAGAAATAAGAAAAGTATTCTGGTACTTCACTACTCCAATATCCAGTTTCTTCTAAGGTAGGAGATATTATTTGTTGTACCCATAAGGGGTATTATTTATTTCTTATTCATAAAAAGAACTTCTGTTATTTCATTCTTTATTATTCTGTTGGAATAACCTGTATACGCGGGCTACCCTATACTTGGTGAAATTCTTCTCATTATTCCATTCTTATTATTCCGTTGAATAACTCACATGCTTATTATCAAGTACCGCATACATGGTGAAATTCTTCTAATATTCCATTCTTTATTATTCTGTTGGAATATCCTGTCTTGCAATGCGTTCTACGCCGACCGGGTTCCATTATTAATTATTTTGTCGGAATATCCTGTTTGTGCGCTTACGTGGGACTGATTCCATTATTTATTATTCATTGAGAATAACCCGTCTGCGTGGCAATCTATCGCATTTATGGTGAATCCTTCTATTATTCCATTCTTTATTATTCTGTTGGAATAACCTGTCTATGTGGATTACCACATGCATAGTGAATGATCCTTCGTATTCATTCCTTATTAAATTGTGAAAATGATCTGTCTACGTGGATTACCGCATGGCGGGCGAAAATCCATTTGCAGTTTCATATATTCTATTATACTCAGTTGGTTAAAGCTTTGGCTTCTATACTCCATCAAATTAGTGGAATAACCTTGATATTTGCGCTTCATCCAGTATCTTTTCATGGAAATATTCTTCTGAGCATTCTTGAATTTTACTTCACAAAGCAGTATCATGTTGACAATTTGGACGTTATTGAGTTCAGGATAAATTAACTTATAAATCTTTAAAATTTATTCTTGAACTTGTTTTATTGAATTGTCATCATCCTCATGTTCATATTATGTTAAAAGTCATCTTTGGCTTACGTGCATAGATGGACTTGGTATGATTATGACCAAGGTTTATTAGGTATAATCATGACCGTAATGTGATGAATGATGTGGTAAAAGTCCTCATTGGCCTGTAGTTCATTGGTGGATAGTTGTTGGTATGATTATGACCAGGAATTATTCAGTATAGTCACGACCATTGATGATTACATGAATATCCTTGGCCATGGAGGAGGGATGATTCTATTTTATTTATTAAGCTGAGTCTCAGCGATAAAGTTGATGAAAAACTTTTTAAATCATAGAAGAGAGTAAATTTTATACCTTACTTGACTCTTCTAATTGATTGCTTGATCCGCTGCAGTTAAACTTGTTGTCTATTATATTCTATCAGTTTAACATTGTTGAAGGCTAATGATAATTTATTCTGCATTATCTTAGTCATAATATTTCTTACTGGGCTAGTTGAGCTCACCCTTTCTTTCACTGTTCTCTTCAGGAAATGAGAACGTAGCTGGGACTAGTCGGGGAATAGAGTGATGGTCCTAGATGGTGCATTAGTAGTCCTCACTATTCTGTGAAATAGTGTGATAATAAATGTAATGAGGACTCCATTGAGTGTGGATATTGTCTAGATGACAATATTTGTATTAAAACTCATAGCCTATGTTTTGTCGTATTTTACACGACTGTTGTATAATTAAGTTGCATTTGTATTCAGTACCTTATATCTGGCGACTCAAGATGGGTGATGTATACCTGTTTTGGGGGCGTCACAGATGAAGAGAGAGAGAAATGAATGATATGTTAGGCGGCTGAAGAGAAGACGATACCTATTATGTTTTATAAGTTATTTTAGATGAAATTTCTGTTAGCAATAAATCCCTCAGAACTAGATTAATTACGACGAAAATTCCCTCGAAAATAAACACAATCACTACAAAAAAATGGTCCATCAACGACCAAATATTTCTGCGACCACCATAATTGGTCGTTAATGATAGACTTGGCGACCACTATTAGCGACGGGTATCCAAACTAGTCTCTATTTTATATTAGCGAGCGACTTGTGGTCGCTAACTAGTCGCTAATTTGAATTTGACGCCTTTAATTTTTGCGCAAGCGTTAGCGGGTAAAACCAATAAATATCTACGACTGCATGCGGTTGGTTATTGCGGTCGCAGATCGTTTTGACTTCCTCAAAAGCCCGACCGTCAAGTCAATTAAAATCAGTGACCGCATGTAGTCACAAAACACGGTCGCTAATCGTTTTAAAATCAATCAACTCCTGAACCGTCTTCCAGAAGACGTGAAAGAAAGAAAAAGAAGAAGAGAGAAAAAGAGAAGAAGGAGAAGCCGCTCGCCGTACGTTGTCCGCCGCCTGCCACCCCACGTAGGTATCCAATCTATCTCTTTCATCTATATATAGTTTTCAATTAGGTTTTGATCATTTGGAATTATATATTGCATACTTATATGTTTATATGACTTTGATTTGGCTATTTAATTTGAATTTGGGTTAGATTTATGAAATGGCAGCTAGCATGTTGATTACATAATAACAGGGTGATATTTAGTGTCTATTTAGCTTTAATTTGTGAAATTTCAGGGCATGCATGGTCATAATTTGGTATTGAGGCTTATGTTAGTGTATTGAATCAGATAATTGCTTCAATTTGAGTTTTTTTTGCCTATTGTATAAGTTTATGGTATAATTTATAGGTTGTTTATAGTGGTTAGACATAATTATAATTAAAATAATATAATGTCCATTATTATATAATATTTCTAAAATACATAAATTAAATATTAAACTAAATAAAATTAAATATAATAACATATAAATAATTTAACAAAAAATAATACAAAGTAAAGTAAAGAAAATATAAAAAAAAATTCCTTAATTTACTTAATTTTCCCCTACTAAAATCAACTAAGGAGTATTTACTTAGTTTTCACAACTAAATTTATATCAACTAAGTAGTATTTACTTAGTTAATATTACTTAGTGTAAGACCCCAACTTTTTAAAAATAAAATCGAATTTTCTCTAATTATTATTTTGAATAATACGGTGTTAATTTGATATAATGCTTTGGTTATGGGTGAAATGTGCAAATTTTGCAAAAATAAGCAAGTGGTTATAAAATATTCATTGTTGTCGGGGAATATTCGTTTGGTCGTGGAATATTCTTGCTGTAGGGGAATATTCGTACGATGGCGCGGCCATTTGTGGGCCCCATAACGAAAAACAATCGGATGAAGAAAACGAGAAGTTTGAGTTTTTATAAATAACGGCGTAGTTGTTACTGCTTAACAATCGTTGGAATACCCGGTGGTTAAAAATACGATGTCTACGCTATTGTTGCACGAAAGAGTTAGATGGTATTGCACAAGATTTTTTTGAATTATTGATTTTTACGTAAGAAGACACTACTCAATAATTGTTACAGTAATTACTGTTCAATATTTTATTTTATTGATTCAATAATTGCTATATTGATATTTTATATTATTGTTGTTTCAATAATTGTCACTGCACAATATTTCCCATTATCAGATCAATAATTCATATTATTTGAATAATATTATTAGATAGTATTATTGGCAATGTCTAAGAAAGTTCTGTCTAGGAAAGGGGTTTGGTCACCTAATTGCGCACTAGTACGGAGAAATCCTTATCGGAAAGCCGCCTTTTTCCTGGGAATGACCTAGTTGTCATAATTGTGATTCTGTAATATTATTTGTGAATAATTAATTATTGATTTATATGATAATGAAATATTTATTTTTATGTGTGTTGGAGAGTGCATATTTTGATTTGATGTTTAAAGTAAATGCTCATGATTATATGTAAAGTCCTTCAAGGAATATACGTACAAGGACTTAGTGATAGATCAAAATTGTTAGGTGGATCTAAGCCTTTAATAGTTAGCATTCTGTAATTGAATGTATAGATAAAGAGATCAAAAATGTTAGGGTTGATCTATGTCTTGAAATGTAATAGATAGGCTTCAACCAGATCGCAGTCTATCGAACTGATCAGAAGATTACAGAAGCCAAGGCAGAATCGTAAAGCATTGAAGATCGTAGTGTGACTGCCTTAAAGGGCCTCTCTAGAAATCGTAGAGTGGTCCAGACGTTTGCCGAAGCCAACTCAGAGATCGTAGAGTGCCCTCGGAAATGTAGAGTCTGCAAGACAAACAAGTGAAGATCATAGTGTGCCAATCCTTAAGAGAAATCGTAGTGTTCTCATTTGATTACATCAGATCAGGCACCAAGGTGGCAAGACACCACGATCTAAATCGTAGAGTATCATCTGCCTATGTCAGAAGCACTGAGCCCTTACCATTTGTTTAAAGATAAATCTCAGCAAATGTGGAATGGGTTATAAACGTTGAAGTCCTCACCAGTCCCAATGACATAAAAGATATCCTCAGTATACAATGAAGGAAACATATTGAAGAAGCTAAGGAAAGGACCATGGGTCAAAGAAAAAAACTTTTTCAGGTGTTAGGTGAGAAAACAGTCTGCTGTGTCAGTGGGCCAACATGCAATTCAGAAGATGTGCAGAAACGTCTCCATCAAAGTTCAAAAACGTTAAACGCATTTAATGCTTCAACGAATGGCTTCAACGGATAGATTTCAAGGATCATATATATGCAAAACATCTAAAGATGATTAAACTAAGCAAGTATTGAACAAAACGTTGAAGAACACTCAACGCTCAACTCTAAGATCTGAGAAAAAGAGAAAGCTTGCTCAGCTACTCAGTTCTTTCGAACAAGTGCTTAATGGCAACTAAGTAGCACCAACCAAGAACTCAACAACTATCAATCAACTGAAGTAAGAGTTTCAAGTCATAAGGACTAGAAGAGTTCTAAGTGAACTGTGAAGAACCAAGCGTGACGCCCCCAAAATATGTAGACATCACCCATCTTGAGTCGCCAAATACATGGTACAAAATTCAAATACAACTTAATAATACAACTGTCGTGTAAAATACGATAAAACATAAAATCGAGAGTTGTGTACTGAATATTGTCTTCTAGACAGTATTCAACTCAAATGGAGTCCTCAATACATTTATTATCACACTATTTCATAGAATAGTGAGGACAACTAATGCTATCATCTGGATCGTCACTCCGTTCCCCGACTAATCCTAGCTACGTTCTCATTTCCTAAAGAGAACAATGAAAGAAAAAGGGTGAGCTCAACTAGCCCATTAAGAAATATTATGACTAAGATAATGCAGAATAATTTATCGTTAGCCTTCAACAGTGTTAAACTAATAAAATATAACAAACATCAAGTTTAACTGCAGTGGAACAAGCAATCCATTAGAAGAGTCAAGTAGAGCATAAAATCTACTATCTTCTATGATTTAAAAGGTTTTTCATCACTTTTATCGCTGAGACTTAGCTTAATAAATAATCCACATCATCGAATCACCCCTGCACTACGACCAAGGATATTCTTTAGTATCACGACCACAAATTATCCATGCACTACGGGCCAAGGATATTCGTGTATTCATCAATGGTCATGATCGTACCAATAAATGTCCATCAATGCACTACTAAATTTATGAGGACTTTTACCACATCATTTGTAACATTACTAGTCATGATTATACCGAATAATCCTCGGTCATAATCATACCAAGTCCATCTATGCACTACAGGCCACAGATGACTTTCAACATAATATAAACATGAGGATGATAACAATGATATAAGAATTCAATAAAACAAGTTCAAGGATAAATTTTTAAAGATTTATAATTTAATTTATCCAGAATTCAATATTGTCCAAATTATCAACATGATACTGCTTTATGGAGTAAAATTCAAGAATGATAATGTATCAAAAATTATTTGGACCGAAAAGAAATCAATTTTTGTTATGAATAGTACTCCGAGTGAATAGTACCCCATGAATAGTACTTCGAGAATAGTACTCCATGAATAGTACTTTGTGAATAGTACTCGTGAATAGTACCCGTGAATAGTACTTTTGTGAATAGTACCGTATAAATGAATAGTACTTATGGACAGTATTCCGGCATGAAAAACTTAAAATTTAACAAGAATGTGCAGAAAATATCCTTGTGAAGCGATACTAGATGAAGCGCAAATTTCAAGGATATTCTACTAATTTCACGGAATATAGAAGCAATACTTTAACCGAATGATGGTATAATTAGGAATACGAGACGAAATAATATTATTCACATACTACAGAGTATGGAAGAAAATATTATTCCTATGAATACTAAACAAAATAATATCCCTTACAACTGTTGAACGAAAATAATATTCCAACGAATATTTAACGAAGATAATATTCCAACGAATATTTAATGAAGATAATATTCCTACGAATATTGAATGAAGATAATATTCATACGAATACGAAAAATAATATCTCTTTAGAATATCAAATAAATAATACCCCTTACCTCAGAAGAAGACTGAATACTGGAATAATGAAGTAGCAGACTTCGCTTCTTCTTTCTCTCTAAAGCTTCTCTCTCTATAGCTTCTCTCTCTATAATTGCTCTTGTGAGACTTAGTGAATTGGTGAGAATAAAAGAAGAATGAGCTTCCATTTATAGAAAAACATAGTTTCGATAATTGCACGTTTTGGGCTCAAAATATTACGGTATAATACCTTCATCTTTTTCTTCATTTTTTAATTTAGTCCTGCAAGTATTATCAAACTTGTACCACCTCCCCTAATTGTATATCATGTGAATCAATAGTACAATCATGTGACTCAATAGTTCTATACATGTGAAAAAAATAATTACAATACAGTACCTTCATCTATACCTCCATTTTTAATTTAGTCATGCAAGTATTATCAATCTTGCACCACCTCCACTAATAGTACATGCATGTGACTCAATAGTACACACATGTGAACAAATAGTTATAAGCATTTGAATTAATAGCAATTAATTGCTCATTTATCCAATTAATTACCCGATTGATCAATATAACCTCCAAACATCCATTATTATCGAAATAGATGTCGATTTCCACTAACACTAATAATCCCAACATAATGGAAATATCAATTTCATCTTTAATCAACACGAACTTATTCATCATTAATATTATAACTCACAATATTTAACAACCAGGTCGTTCCCAGGAAAGTGGGGGCTTTTCGATAAGGATTTCTCATTATTGGCGCGCAATTAGGTGACCAAACCTCTCCTTGACAGAACTTCTAGACATTGTCAATTTTATAAATAATAATATGAATAACTTTGTCGTCTCAATTATTGATTTAATAATATAAAATATTATGCAGATGATACTATGATAATTATTGAATCAATAATATGAAAGATATTATCGCAAAAATTCTTCGTAGTAATAATTGAGTATAACATAGTGACTTCTCAATGTAAGCATCAATAATCAATATCGTAGTGCTACTATGCAACCAATGCCATTCTCGCACTTTTTTACCACCGGGTAGTTCAACAGGTTTAACGGTAAAACTTTTCGCCGTTATTTTTATAAAAGATAACTCATGTTGTTTTCTCTATACGACAATACTTCCGCTAGGGGTCCACTTAATGATTGCTTAGCCGCATTTAATATTCCTTGTTAAAACGAATATTTCCCGACCAATCGAATATTATATAACCACTTGTTTACTTTGCAAAATTTGTAAATAATACCCACAACTATAACATTATATCAAATCAACACCATAATATACAAAAATATATTTCGAGAAAAATTAATCTTTATTCATAAAAGTTGGGGTCTTACACCAAGTCTGCTGGACTTGAAGAGTTCAAGAGTGAACTAAGAAGTTCCTAGACTGCTGGTCTAGAAGGAATCTGTGAGATTCAGAAAGTGTAAAAGATATCCTTAGTGGATTTCCTACTCGAGGAATAGAAGAGTGGACTAGGAGCTTTAAGTGCTCTGAACCACTTAAAACTATTGTGTCTCTTACATTCTTGCTATAACTATTATAATTGCCTCACTTTCATCAACTCACCATATCTAAAAGGGAGATTAAATAAATCATAATTCCGCTGTGTTTTAATCATTATCAAACTAACAAAGTAAAATGAAAAGAATTTTAAATATCTATTCAACCCCCCCTTCTAGATAACTATTGTGCCTCCAGGAACTAACAATTGGTATCAAAGCAGGTTCTATTATATAGCCTATAAAGCTTAAGTAGATCCAATGGCACACTTACCAAGCGAATCAAAGATCGGAGGAGGCGTTAAGAAGCCACCTATGCAAAAACAAAGATAAATTCGCTTAACCGGAAAGTTCGGATGCAAGCATACATGGATTCAATAGATGAAGATCTATTTGAAATTGTTTAGAATGGGCCCAACGTTCCTACAAAGTTTGCACCAACTACAAACGACCCAAACAGAATACAGATCAAAGTCAAAGGAGAATGGACAGACAACGAGAAAAGAGCTGTTCAACTCGACCAAAAGGCCAATAACATTTTGTTTCAATCCTTAGAAGATGATATGTTCAAAAAATGTGGTCAACAGCAAAACAGCAAAGGAGGTTTGGGAAGTACTGCTCATCATGCATGAAGGAACAGAAGAAGTCAAAGAAAACAAATAATCTCTCCTAACACAGCAATATGAAATGTTTGCACACGTTCAAGGAGAAAACGTCACTGCCACCTACGAGAGATTCAACGTTCTGCTCAACTCTCTACGAGCCTATGGAAAGATTTATCCAAACAAAGATCTAATCATAAAGTTCATGAGAGCCTTACCAAGCAAGTGGGATGCCAAAACAACTACTGTTAGAGAGTCAAAGAATCTCCATGAGATGACTGTTCAGCGATTATATGGGAACCTTCTTACATACAAACTGGAGCTGACTCAACGAGCAGAAACTCTATCCAAAGGAAGAAAGAAGGATAAGGGTGTTGCTCTCAAAGCAACTGAAAGCAATTTCAAGGTCAACACTGAAATTGACTTTGACTATAATGAAGATGATGATGAGGACTTTGTAATGCTGGTGAAGAGACACAGAAGGTTCATGCGTCAAGGCAAAACCAGCAAGCCAAAGAAAGTCAAACCTTCAAAGCAAAGACCTGAGAGCAAATGAATGATCTATGCTACAATTGTAAGAAACCTGGCCATTTCATTGCTAACTGCAACAAACCTCTCAGAGAAGAACTAAAGAAGAAATCACATCCAAAGAAGGAATACAAAGGCAACAAAAGGCCTCAGAAGATAGACAAAGGCCTTGTAACTTGAGGATCATGGAGTGACTTAGACAATGACTCAACTCCTAAATCTGGAGATGATGAAGATCCTCAAATGGCAAATCCTTGCCTAATGGCCAAGAATGCAAAGGACAAACAGAACTCCAACATACATGAAGTAAGTATAGATGAGGTATTTGACTTCAACTCTTCTGATATAGAAATTGATGATTTAAGAACTGTACTGCATGGCATAACATCTGATATGCATCAATACATGAAATGGATTAGAGTTCTGTCTAAGGACTATTCACTTCTTCAAAAAGAGAAAGAGAAAGTTCAAGAAGAACTAGAAACAACCCTTCTAAGTACTTACTCTCTCTCCAAGTTTGAAGCTGAGAATAAGCTCTTAAAACAGACCAATGAGCTCAATGCACAAAGAGAGTCAAGTCTAACCTCTAAATTTGAGGAACTAGAAAAGACAATATCTACATGGAATAAATCCTCTTCATCCATGGACTCCCTGATCTCTAGCCAGAGAAGTGTCTCTGACAGAACAGGTTTAGGCTTGGGAAATCTACCTCAGAGCCATGTGTGGAAAAGGTAAAGGAAACTAGCACTAGTAATGCTTCAAGTTTTAGTTGAGGCATTATATTTGTGAAATCCTCACAGAAGGATAAGCCAGTCAAACCCTGCTCTACTGATTCAATCCATATTCCAAGGAATAAGGGATCTCATGTTGGCCTGGGTTTCAGAAAAGAGAAGAGTAACCCAGCCACTACTCACTAACCTCGAAGGATTGTAGAGTCGCGTAAGACCATCTCTACGAACCAACTGGGAAGGTACAGTAGAGGTAAGGTACACTCCTCACAAATCATTAAACACCAGGACACATGGACGAAGGAAAATCAGTTTAACAGAAGAATGACTAAAGATCCATAAAAGTCCAAATGGAGGAAGAATTCTCACACAATCACAAGCATTCATCATATTAGCTATTTTGTGTGCAATAAAGTTGGTCACAAGGCTGCAAAATGCTATTATAATTCTATGCATGTGAGACCCAAAATAAAGCAGATTTGGGTTCCCAAGGGTACTAACAAAGTAGAACCCATGCAAGTATGGGTACCAAAATGAAAGTTTAATGTTACCAAAGGAAAAGAGCTCCACGATCACAACCTGGTATCTGGACAGTGGATGCTCAAGGCACATGACTGGGAACAAATCCATTCTATATAACTACATAGAGAAGGAAGGTCCCTCAGTCATCTATGGAGACAACGGCTCTGGCAAAACAAGAGGATATGGCTCAACTGGAAATAGTGTAGTGTCCTTCAGTAGAGTGGCCTATGTGGAAGGACTACAACACAATCTTCTGAGCATTAGCCAACTCTGCAACAAGGGACATCAAGTAACACTCCTCAACAATCAATGTCAAGTCAGAGACCTGAAGACATCTGCTGTAAAGCTAACCGGAACAAGAGAAGGAAATGTCTACACAGTAAATATTGGACAACTAAGGTTAGACGAGACAATATGTTTTCTGGCTAAAGCATCTGAAGAAATGAGCTGGTTATGGCATCGAAGACTGTCTCATCTTAACTTCAAGAGCATGTCCAAACTAGCCTCAAAAGATCTAGTTGTAGGCTTACCCAAGTTCATCTTCGTTAAAGATAGGTCGTGCAATGCCTATCAGCTTGGAAAGCAGACCAGAAGCTCATTCAAGAGCAAAACTGCCAACTCAATTGACAAGCCCCTGCAGTTGCTCCACATGGATCTATTCGGGCCAATTCCTACAACGAGCCTCGGAGGGAAGAGATACTCACTGGAGATACTCACTGGTCATAGTCGACGACTACACCAGATTCACATGGGTGTTCTTTCTCACCTCAAAGGATGAAACAAGCTCCCAACTGATCAAGATGTTCAGACTAGTGATGAACGAGAAAGGGGAAAAAATCAAGGTTATAAGGAGTGATCATGGCAGGGAATTCGACTTCTCAAAAATGGACCAGTTCTGCACAGACAATGGCATCAGTCATAAATTCTCAGCTCCACGAACTCCTCAACAAAATGGAGTAGCTGAGAGAAAGAACAGGACATTGATAGAGGTTGAAAGAACTCTACTAGCAGCAGCCCATCTACCTGAATACTTCTGGGTAGAAGTTGTCAACATTGTATGCTACACTCAAAACAGATCACTCATACACTCTACGATTTAGAAAACTAGCTCCCTACGAACTGTGGAAAGGAAGAAAGCCAAGTGTCAGCTACTTTCATGTATTCGGCTGTGCGTGCTACATTCTCAACAATGGAAAGCAGTATTTGACAAAGTTTCAACCCAAGTCAAACGAAGGAATCTTTCTTGGATATGCCACAGACAGTAAGGCCTACAGAGTGTTCAACAAGAAGACACTGAGTGTTGAAGTCTCGATTCACATCATCTTTGATGAGACAGACTTAGACAAAACAGTGCTTCAAGACACTATGACTGACTGTTCAGACACTACGAACGAGGTCGTCGAGCTCAACACTACGATCGTAGTTCCAGATAGTAAATCATTGAGCAAGGAAATGAGATCGTAGAGAGGCATATGCAAGACAACGAACCTCCACACCAAGAAGTAGGAATAGATCTTGAAGACCTCAGACAAGAAGGCATCAGGACAGATGTCCCAACAAGAAACATATGGGCCAGAGATCACACTCAAGATTTAATCATTGGAGATCCGAGTGCAAGAGTCAAAACAAGAGCTGCCACCAAAAATGAATGTTTTTATCTAAGCTTTCTGTCACAAATGGAACCTAAGAAGATAGAGGATGATATGGAAGACTCCAGCTGGATAGAAGCCATGCAGGAAGAACTTAATCAGTTTGAAAGAAGCAAAGTATGGAGATTGGTACCAAGACCAAAAAATCATCATGTCATTGGAACCAAGTGAGTCTTCAGAAACAAGATGGATGAAGATGGAGTAATAACCAGGAATAAGGCAAGACTAGTAGCCAAGGGCTACTCTCAGGAAGAAGGCATTGACTACGATGAGACATTTGCACCTGTTACCAGACTAGAAGCCATCAGAATATTCCTTGCCTTTACTGCTCATATGAAATTCAAGGTCTTTCAGATGGATGTCAAAAGTACATTCTTGAATGGTGAACTTCAAGAAGAAGTCTACGTAGAGCAACCTCCAGGTTTCATCAATCCATCTCTTTCTAATTATGTTTATAGATTAGACAAAGCCTTATATGGTCTTAAACAAGCACCTAGAGCATGGTATGAAACACTAACTAACTTTCTTATTGAAAATGGGTTTACTAGAGGTAGAGTAGATACCACACTATTTCTTAGAAAGCATAAAGACAAAGTCTTATTAGTTCAAATATATGTTGATGACATTATTTTTAGATCTATTGATGAAAAGTTATGCAAGAGATTCTCCAAGCTTATACAGAGCAAGTTTGAATTGAGCATGATGGGTGAGCTGAACTTTTTCCTTGGACTGCAAGTAAAGCAGACTGATAAAGGAATCTTCATAAACCAAGCTAAGTACATTAAAGATTTACTTAAGAAGTATGGCATGGAATCATCTTCTCCCGTGAAAACCCCAATTTCTCTTGCAACCAAGCTTAACAAAGATGAAAAAGGGAAAAGTATTGATTTAGCTCAATACAGACGTATGATAGGATCTCTTCTATACCTAACTGCAAGTAGACCAGACATAATGTTTGCAACATGCATATGTGCTAGATTTCAGGCTAATCCTAAGGAATCACATTTAACTGCGGTAAAGAGGATTTTCAGGTATCTCAAGGGTACACCTCACTTGGGGCTTTGGTATCCCAAGGAGTCTTCATTTGAACTAACAAGCTACACATATGTTGATTTTGCAGGCTACAAAATAGATAGAAAGAGTACCAGTGGCACCTGTCAGTTGTTAGGAAACAGACTTGTGTCCTGGTTCAGCAAGAAGCAAAACTCAGTATCTACTTCAACCTGCGAGGTTTAATACATTGTTCTTTGGCGACTCATCGTGTTCGAGATCCTATGGATGAAAAATCAGCTAGCAGACTATTGGTTTGAATTCAAATCCATACATGTTCACTGTGATAACACAAGTGCCATAGCAATAACTCATAATCATGTCATGCATTCTAGGACTAAGTATATATAAATAAGGTTTCATTTCATTAGGGTTCATGTGCAAAATGGAACCATATCTTTACAATATATCCCTACTAAAAATCAACTTACTGATGTCTTTACAAAGCCTGTAGATGAATCTAGGTTTAACAAATTAATAAGTGAGGTAGGCATGCTTAATTTACAACCATGAAATATATGCTCGAGTTTGTGCTAACCATACAGATATAAAGGCTATGTTCGAAATCGTAGCCATGATCAAGGGAAGTCCACGATCATAGAGCTGCAGTTACATGGAAGACAACGATCGCAGTGCAGACTCAACGATCGAAGTGCAGACTCAATGATGGCAGAGCTTCATCAACAAAACAAAGGAGTATCCTATGATGATAAAGTTCAAAACCAAGTAATCTCTCTGATAAGCGCCTCAGGAACAAACATGACCCTTTATTAATTCTATGAGGTTAGCCCTTCCTGAGCTACCTTAAACCGAGAAGAATGCTAAGTTAAAAGTCCATCACAAGGACCCGAGCAGACTCGACGATCGCATTTCAGACTCGAAATTGCCGAAAGCGGAACCACGGCGATCACGATTGAGACTCGACGATTCTTTGAAAGCGTACCACGGCGATCATAATTTAGACTCAACGATTGCAGTTTAGAATCGATGATTGCTGAACAGACTCGACGAACGCAGAGCATACTCGATAATCATAAAGGCTACCTCAACGATCGCAGTCCTCCCTAAGGACACATTAGCTCAGAAGGATCTAAGGGCAAATCAGTACAATCCTCCTCAGTCAAATTTGTAGAGCAAAACAGAATTCGACACCTGCCCCAATAAGTAAAATAGAGAGAGGGATGTTATAAGTACAATTTGAAAATGCCTTTTTGAAATCAGAAGTTCAAAAAGCTCATCTCTCTCTTTCTCTCTACGAGCAGAAATCCTAACCTTCAGAAAAGCTCAAACAATCACACACAGTGAAAAGGAATCAATGGCTGCTTTAAAACGTCATCTCTGGTTACAGACTCTGCTTTGATGAGTTCAAGACAGCTGACCCCAAATTTCTCAAAACTCTGTCTCTAATAAAGAAGGTTGGTCTTGAAGAGGCTCTGGGTACGAGCACATGGATCAACCCGAAGCTCAAAAAAAGAATTCTACAAGAATGGGGTGTTCAAAAATGAAGTCATTACAACAAGGGTCAAGGACGTGGAAATCAAGATCAAGGCTGAGAACATCAACATAGCCCTAGGTTTCAAATCTAAAGGGTTTTCGTTCATAGATAGCATCGATTTCCATGAAGGATTTAAAAGGATGCATCACAAGAAATTCCCCACTGTCAAAGGATACAAGAAGAAGAAGTTTCCTCAGAGGTACGAATTTCTGGCAGACATTATTGGAAAATGCATATGCTACAGCAGCTCAGGCCACGATTCTGTAAACGAAGTACAGCTCAAGCTCATGATAGCCATCAGTTGTGGAATACAACTTAACTATTGAGTTATGCTACTTGAATGGATTGGGAAGTGGATTCTCAGCTCGAAGAAGTCAAAGAGCTCTGGAAAGATGCTCTACGGGCGATTCATCAGTATCATCCTACAGTCTGCTTTGGACGATAAGATAGGGGATGATGAAGGAGAATCAATCAATCCAAACAGACGAATGACCCAACAACTGTTCGAGAACTGGAAAAGGAATCTAGCTGAGAATGTACGAATGATGTCTGAGTCCAGTGGTAGGACTACTGATGCAAAGGAGTCAGTGATTCTTGGAAACATGTCTGTGGTCAAGGAAACTAAAGAAGATGAAGAAGAAACCAATAAAGAAGAACCCACTGCCCTAGTCAGAAAAAGCAAGGGCAAGAGAAAGCTAAAGGCTCGAATGGAAGAAGAACCCCAGGGGTCAACTACTGATATACCTGTAGAGTCTTCTGACATTGAAACTCTGAGGATCCTAAGAAGAAAAGAGTAGCAAGCTGAGGTAGATGAAGACAGAGCTACCATCTCACAGCTGCTGAAGAAGAACAAAAACAGTCACAAGTCCAAGAGGCCATCTATCTCCCCGATCGTAGAGTCTCTACAGATCGTAGAGACCAGATTGGACGCCTCTCCCAGAGAAGTTGCTGCAACAGATTCTCTGGCTGATCAACAACCCAGAATTTAAACTGAAGAAAGTCTTAAGGCTGTGACCAAGCCTAGGAAACCAAGAAGGAAATTAGTCAAAAAGTACATCCTTGTCAATGAAGGATTACTTAAAGAAGAAGACAAAAAGATAGCCACTGAGAATGGGCTATCCGAAGAAAGACAAGAGGACACTGTTCAAGCTGAGGGGGAGCCACCTCAAGTCTTCACTATAGAGAATGCTCCAGTTGAGGGGGAGGTACATGAATCTCTCACCCTAGAAAGTGCTAGAGCTGAGGGGGAGCCACTGGAAATGCAAATGGGTGATCATGTTAAGGGGGAGCCTCATGATATCCCCATGACAGAAGAAGCTGCTCCTGCAGAAAATGAGAGAGAATAAGAACAAGAACAAAAAGAGGTCATTGATGTAGTGGAATCCTTGAACGAAGACAGAGAAGAGGACGAAGATGATGAGGTCGAGATCATAGTTATAGGTTGTGATGGGTATAGGAAAGCTAACTACGATTAGCTATTCTCCTATCTACCCATGATGCCTTTTCATCAAGCTCAAATTCTAAACTCCTGGAATCACATGTTTTGGAGCTTTAAAGAATATCCAGCCATCTCTGTGCTAGCTCATGGATTTCCAGGCAACTTCAACTTTGCCAAACAGCTAATCATAAATGGTCCCTCTTCAAAAATTGTGCATGAGGTATTATTTATCCCAATCATTTTTAGAGTTAATCACTATCCACTATCTTTTTTAGCCAATTTTATGAATTCCAAGCTGGTTGGAAGTGGTCCTTAATCCACTAAACCAATTCCCAGTTGCAGAATCCCAAAATTCTATAACTGATGAAACAAATATGCCCAACTTCATATTGATCCCAAGTACTCCTCTCATCTCTATGATTATTGACTCTAGCCCTATCGTAGAGTCTCACGCTCAAATCGTAGAGCCACCTACTCCAGACGCCCAAACACAGGCCCCTCTATCCAATATTCCCTCCTCGTCCACAAATGAATATTTCAACCTTGATCTTGCCCTCTACTCTTTAAAAGATCAATACAAGAGAACACCCCCTCCTCCACACATTCCCCAACTCAGTGAACTTCTTTCAGAGCTGCCAACCAAAATTGAGTTGTCAGACGTATCAAAGAAAGTGATCAAGGACATCGATGATAGTCTTGAAGCTCACACTGAACTCATCCAAATAAGACTAACAAAAATGATCAATGCTGCAAATAGTCTCCCAAGCACCCTAAGCTCTGAGCTCACAAAGAAGCTTAGGGAGATCATCAAAGAAATGATCCAGAGCATAAATGACAGGGATCAGATACACTTACAAGCAGCTAAAAGACATCAGGATGTTGTTCTCGTCTTACAAAAGACTCAAGAGGCCCAGAACAAACTTATGTTGGAAAGCATCATCAATTTACAAACTGCCGTAATAGAATTCTAAAAATTTTACGTAAGCCAAGGACAGCAGACTGACAATGTTTTAGTCGTCCTCCAACAAAGGGAAGCTCGATCTGATGCTTTGATCAAAGAAAATAGAGAGGACATTGCTCAAACCCAAAGTCAACTCAACGAGTTTGTCCAAGGAGTGACTCGCCTCTCAGAAGACATTCGAACCCTTGATGCTAACATAAAGGGGGAGAATAAAGGGAAAGGAGATCAAGGCAAAGGCAGAGGCAGAGGCAGAGGCAGAGGCACATTCTTAGCTCAATCATCACGGAGTCCTCCTCTAAGGTAGTATCATACTCAACGATCTGATGGTGAGCCAATTATCATGGCTCAACCATTAAGAAGTCTAAGGCCAACTCCTAGCTCACAAGAAGTAACTACCACGGGCCTAAGAATGCCAATTGGAGATCCTGCATTCATGAATAGGCATGATCACAATCCAAGACTAAGTTAAAGTGAGATGGAAGATCTAGCCAGGAGAGACGAAACCAGCAGGAAAAGGAGAGCTGAGGAATATGCAAATCCTCCTCCAAGCAAAATGTCGAAGAAATAGAGATAAGTTGAAATTTATTTCTTATTGATGTAACTGAACTTAAATGTAATATCTATCTTCAACATTAATAAATTCATGCTTATTCTCTAGAAATTTCAGCTGCTCACTAAAATATTAAGTCATATTTACTTTCCAGCAATTACATCTAGATTTTGATAATCATGACAACAAATCTCCTTGGTTATGTCAACATCAAATAGGGGGAGATTGTTAGAGAGTGCATATTTTGATTTGATGTTTAAAGTAAATGCTCATGAGTATATGTAAAGTCCTTCAAGGAATATATGTACAAGGACTTAGTGATAAATCAAAATTGTTAGGTGGATCTAAGCCTTTAATGGTTAGCATTCTGTAATTGAATGTATAAAGAGATCAAAAATGTTAGGTTGATCTATGTCTTGAAATGTAATAGATAGGCTTCAACCAAATCATAGTATATCGAACTGATCAGAAGATTGCAGAAGCTAAGGCAGAATCATAGAGCATTGAAGATCGTAGTGTGACTGCCTTGAAGGGCCTCTCTAGAAATCGTAGAGTGGTCCAGACGTTTGCCGAAGCTAACTCAAAGATCGTAGTGTGCCCTCGGAAACGTAGAGTCTGCAAGACAAACAAGTGAAGATCGTAGTGTGCCAATCCTTAAGAGAAATTGTAGTGTTCTCATTTGATTACATCAGATCAGGCACCAAGGTGGCAAGACACCATGATCTAAATCGTAGAGTATCATCTGCCTATGTCAGAAGCACTGAGCCCTGACCATTTGTTTAAAGATAAATCTCAGCAAATGTGTAATGGGTTATAAACGTTGAAGTCCTCACCAGTCCAAATGACACAAAAGATATCCTTAGTATACAACGAAGGAAACGTATTGAAGAAGCTAAGGAAAGGACCATGAGTCTGAGGAAAACACCTTTTTAGGTGTTAGGTGAGAAAACAGTCTGTTGTGTCAGTGGGCCAGCATGCAATTCAGAAGATGTGCAGAAAAGTCTCCATCAAAGTTCAGAAACATCAAACACATTTAATGCTTCAACGGATGGCTTCAACGGATAGATTTGAAGGATCACATATATGCAAAACATCTGCAGATATTTCAACTAAGCAAGTATTGAACAAAACATTGAAGAACACTCAACACTCAACTCTACGATCTGAGAAAAAGAGAAAGCTTGTGTAACTACTCAGTTCTTTCGAACAAGTGCTTAACGGCAACTGAGTAGCACCAACCAAGAACTCAACAACTACCAATCAACTGAAGTAAGAGTTCCAAGTCAGAAGGACTTGAAGAGTTCTAAGTGAATCTGTGAAGAACCAAGTCTGCTTTGGACTTGAAGAGTTCAAGAGTGAACTAAGAAGTTCTGAGACTCTCGGGTGCAGAAGGAATCAATGAGATTCGAGAAAGTGTAAAAGATATCCTTAGTGGATTTCCTACTCGAGGAGTAGAAGAGTGGACTAGGAGCTTTAAGTGCTCAAACCACTTAAAAGCGTCATATGTCTCTTATATTCTTGTTATAACTGCTATAACTATTATAATTGCCTCACTCTCATCAACTCACCATATCTAAAAGGGAGATTAAACAAATCATAATTCCGCTGTGTTTTAATCATTATCAAACTAACAAAGTAAAACGAAAAGAATTTTAAATATTTATTCAACCCCCCCTTCTAGATAACTATTGTGCCTCCGGGAACTACCAATGTGGATTTAAATGAAAGAATTAATGCTGAGGTGTTTTATCCGTATTTTGTCGGAATGGAGGTATTAAAAAATGTCTGAATGTGGATTTCGGGCATTTTCTGTTTGGAATTTGGAAAACATTTCTTCTACAAAGTTGTAGAGAATTAAATTTCCTATGTGATAGATATGAGATTCAAATTTTTCTGATAGAAGGGCTATTTTTTTATGAATTATTAAAGTTTTAGAAATAAATATTTTTATTTAAAACATGGTGGGCCCCACTTTTGGTTGGTGAAAAATGTGCTGAAATTTTATTTCAAAAGTGGTGGGCGTGAATAGTAGCAGGTAAAGCCATCAGGTAGCATGTAACGCCCCCAAAATAGGTATATATCACCTATTCTGAGTCGCCAAATACATGGTATAGAATACAAATACAAACTTAAATATATAACATGAGCTGTGACTTTTAATACAAATATTGTCTTCTAGACAGTATTCAAACTCAAAGTAAGTCCTCATTTATTATCACACTATTTCACAGAATAGTGAGGAATACTAATGCAAACATCTGAATCGTCACTCCGTTCACCAACTAGTCCCAGCTATATTCTCATTTCCTGAAGAGAACAATGAAAGCAAAGGGTGAGCTCAACTAGCTCAGTAAGAAATATTATGACTAAGATAATGCAGAATAAATTATCGTTAGCCTTCAACAACGTTAAACTGATAAAAAATATAATAAACATCAAGTTTAACTGCAGCGGAACAAGCAATCCATTAGAATAGTCAAGTGGAGCATGATATCTACTATCTTCTATGATTTAAAAAGTTTATCATAAATTTTATCGCTAAGACTCAGCTTAATAATTAATCCACATCATCGAATCATTCCTGCACTACGGCCAAGGATATTCATTAGTATCACGACCACGAATTATCCATGCACTACGGGCCAAGGATATTCATGTTTTCATCAATGGTCGTGATCATACCAACAACTATCCATCAATACACTACGGGCCAATGAGAACTTTTACCATATCATTTGTAACATTACGGTCATGATTATACGAATAATCCCTGGTCATAATCATACCAATCAATAGTAAATCTATGCACATAAGCCATAGATGACCTTTATCACAATATAAGCATGAGGATGATGACAATGATATAAGAATTCAATTAAAAGAAAGCAAAGGATAAATTTTTAAATATTTATAATTTAATTTATCCAGAATTCAATAATGTCCAAATTGTCAACATGATACTACTTTGTGGAGTAAAATTCAAGAATAATATTGTATCAAAAATGATTTGGACCGAAAAGAAATCAATTTTTGTCATAATAGTACTCGAGTGAATAGTAACTCAGTATAAAAAGTACCCTAAATCCTCAGGTGAATAATATTTGAGTGAATAGTAACACGTGAATAGTACCCCGGATGAAAATATTGATATTTAATAACAAAGTTCAGATCAATATTCCAATGAAACGATACTGAATGAAGCGCAAAACTCAAGGATATTTCACTAATTTCAGGAATTATAGAAGCAATACTTATCATAGTAAGTTTAGATTTAAGAATATGAAAAGAAATAATATACAAAACTGCAAATGGATT
This sequence comes from Panax ginseng, assembly GCA_020205605.1. NCBI lineage: Eukaryota > Viridiplantae > Streptophyta > Magnoliopsida > Apiales > Araliaceae > Panax > Panax ginseng. Next base: position 7,616,122 of record CM035147.1, read on the forward strand.
TTCACCTATCATGCGGTAGTCCGCATAGACAGATCATTTCCATAATTTAATAACAATTGAATACGAAGGGTTATTCACCAGGCATGCGGTAGTCTGCGTAGATAGGTTATTCCCACAAAATAATAAGAATGGAATAACAAAAGATTTCACCATGCATGCGGTAGTCCGTGTAGACAGGTTATTCCCATAGAATAATAAAGAATTGAATAACAAAAGATTTCACCATGCATACGGTAGTACGCGTAGACAGGTTATTCCAACAGAATAATAAAGAATAGAATAATAACCCTTACGAGTATTGAAAGAAAATAACTCTCTTCATGAATATGAAAGAAATAATACCCCTTACGAGTATTGAACGAAGATAATATTCCTTACGAATAAGAAAAATAATATTGTAAGCGAAAATGAAATAAATAACAACCCTTACGAATACAACAAATAATATCCCTTACCTTAATAGAAGAGTGAACACTGAAGTAGGGTAGTAGCAGAATACTCTTCTTCTTGCTCTCTATAGTTTCTCTCTCTAGAGTTTCAATGAATTCGTAAGAAATAATGAAGGAATGAGCTTCTATTTATAGAAAAAGGATTGAATAGTAACTAATTCATGAACAGCCCAGATTAATTCACTTTTAAACGGACGGTCCATACTAATTTACTATTAAAACTTTAAACCAGCGATCCATATTGATTTACTATTATAACTTCAACCAACGGTCTGAAAAATTAGCACATCTCTTCATGGAATAATAAGCCAAACTTATAACAAATACCTCATAACAAACCCCTTTATTTATATCAAAAACTGAATAAATATTTATCACAAATCACTTATCTTTAATAAACACATTTTTAATCTATTAACAATTATTCATCATTAATATTATAACTCACAATATTTAACAACGGATCATTCCGGAAAGAGGGGCTTTTCGATAAGGATTTCTCCTATTATGTATGCCGCAATTAGGTAACCAAACCTCTCCTCGACAGAACTTTCTAGATATTGTCAATATTGCAAATAATATGAATAACTTTGTCGTTTCAATTATTGATTTAGTAATATAAAATATTGTGTAGATGATATTGTGACAATAATTAAATCAAATAACGTGAGATACTATGTAGCAATAATTGAGTATAACTGAGTGACTTCTCACGTAAGCATTAATAATTAATACCGCTGTCTTCTTATGTAACATCACATATTCTTATTCTTTTACCACCGGGTATTTCAACAGTTTAACGGTAAAACTTTCGCCGTAATTTTTATAAAAAGATAATTCTGTCGTTTTCTAACTCCGATAGTTATTCAATTGTGGGGTCCACCAATGATGGTGTCGTCGTACGAATATTCCCTGTTAAAACGCAAATTTTATAATCACTTGCTTACTTTGCAAAATTTGTAAATATTACCCAGAACTATAACATTATATAAAATCCACACCATACTATTCAAAAATATAATTCGAGAAAAATTAATCTTTATTCATAAAACTTGGGGTCTTACATAACAGGTTAGTCTGCTTTGGCATTCTAGCATTTTCTTATAAATAGGGTGCTTAGTTAGAATTCAAAATCACACCAAAATCATAAGTTTTCTCTCTTTATATTATCGAGCGTATTTTGCGAGTATTTAGATACTTTGAGAGTTCTTTATTCAAAGGCAAGTTTCTTTCAAATATATATCCTATATTTCAGGTGTATACTATTCTTTTGAGGTAAGGGATGTTATTTTCTTCGTAAATGATGTTATTTTGTTCAATATCATTAACCCGAAATATTGGTATGAACTTTATTATGAAATTTTTACCTTTTTATGATGAGGTTACTATTCACGTATACGACACTATTCACGTATACGGCGCTATTCACGAATACGGTAATATTCACGAGTACTATTCATGAAGTATGAGTTTTCTTGTGGAATTTCTACCTTTTCGTGTCGGGATTACTGTAAGACCCCGAATTTTATGAAATGAAAGTATTCAATTTTTATAATTATTATTCTATTTAGTAAATGGATAAAATGAGAAAGGGTTAAAGTTAAGGGTGACATGTAATTTTTTTTTAAAGTAAGCAAGTTGATATAAAATATTCGTTGTGTCGGGGAATATTCGTTTGGTCGGGGGATATTCTTTTTATCAGGAAATATTCGTACAACGACACCATCATTGGTGGACCCCACAACGGAATAACAGTCAGAGTTAGAAAATGACATTATTATCTTTTTATAAATAACGGCAAAAGTTTTACCGTCAAACTATTGAACTACCCGGTAGTAAAAGTAAAGTAATACGCGTGGTTGCATTGTAGCACATGATATCGATTATTGATGCTTACGTAAGAATTCACTCAGTTATACTCAATTATTGCTACAGTAATTGCTGCATATCTCTCATATTATTGATTCAATTATTGTTATAGTAGCATCTGCATAATATTTTATATTATTAAATCAATAATTGAGACGACAAAGTTATTCATATTATTATTTGCAATATTGACAATGTCTAGAAAGTTCTGTAAAGGAGAGATTTGGTCACCTAATTGCGCGCCAATAAGGACAAATCCTTATCGGAAAGCCTCCTCTTTCCTAGGAACAACCTGGTTGTTAAATATTGTGAGTTATAATATTAATGATGAATAAGTTTGTGTTGATTAAAGATGAAATTGATATATAGTTCCATTGTGTGAGAATTATTAGTGTTAGTGGAAATCGACATTTATTTCGATAATAATTGATGTCTGGAGGTTATATTGACCAATCAGGTAATTAATCGGATAAATGAGGAATTAATTGCTATTAATTCACATGCTTATAACTATTTATGCACATGTGTATACTATTGATTCACATACATGTACTATTAGGGGAGTTGGTGCAAGATTTATAATACTTGCATGACTAAATTAAAAATAGAGGTATAGATGAAGTTACTATACTGTAATTAGTTTTTTCACATGATTATACTATTGAGTCACATGATTATACTATTAATTCACATGATTTACTATTAGGGGAGGTGGTGCAAGTTTGATAATACTTGCAGGACTAAATTAAAAATGAAAAAAAAGAAGAAGGTATTATACTGTAATATTTCGAGCCCCAAAACGTACAATTATCGAAACTATACTTTCCTATAAATAGAAGCTCATTCTTCCTTCATTCTCACCAATTCACTAAGTCTCACAAGAGCAATTATAGAGATAGAAGCTATAGAGAGAAACAAGAAGCGAAGTCTGTTACTTCACTATTCCAGTATCCAGTCTTCTTCTGAGGTAAGGGATATTATTTGTTGTATTCGTAAGGGGTATTATTCTTTCGTATTCATGAAGAGAGTTATTTTCTTTCAATAGTCGTAAGGGTTGTTATTCCATTCTTTATTATTATGTTGGAATAGCATATCTATGCTAAGTACCGCATACATGGTGAAATTCTTCTGTTATTTCATTCTTTATTATTCTGTTAGAATAACCCGTCTGTGCGGTCTATCGCATGACTGGTGAATTATGTTGTTATTCCATTCTTTATTATTCTGTTGGAATATCCTGTCTGTGCGGATTATGTGAGACACCGAATTTTATGAAATAAAAGTATTCAATTTTTTTATTTTGGTAAATAGTTAAATTGATAAAAGTTTAAAGTTAAGGGTAATATGTGAATTTTTTTTTGCAAAGTAAGCAAGTTGATATAAAATATTCGTTTTGTCAGGGAATATTCGATTGGTCGGGGAATATTCTTTTTGTCAGGGAATATTCTTACGACGGCACAATCATTGGTGGACCCCACAACGGAAGTATTGTCGTAGTTAGAAAACGACAAAATTATCTTTCTATAAAAATAACGCCGGAGGTATTACCGTTAAAACTGTTGAACTACCCGGTAGTAAAAGTACAGTGATACGTGTGGTTGCATAGTAGCACACGGTATTGATTATTGATGCTTACGTGAGAAGTCACTCAGCTATACTCAATTATTGCTACAATAATTGCTGCATCATATCTTTTATATTATTGATTCAATTATTGTCACAATATCATCTGTATAATATGTTATATTATTAAATCAATAATTGAGACGACAAGTTATAATATTAATGATTAATAATTGTTGAAAGATTAAATATGTGTTGATTAAAAATAAAATGATTTGTGGTAATATTTATACAATCCTTGATGTATATAAAGAGTCTATTATGAGACGTTTGTGGTAAATTTGGTTATTCTATGGGGGCCCATATGTCATCATCTAAGAGTCTCTTTTGCCAATAGTAATTACCTTTACCAGACGTCAAACCACTTGTCGTTTCATATTACAGGCGTCGAACCAATTGTCGTTTCACATTACAAGCGTCGAACCAATTGTCATTTCACATTACAGGCATCAAACCACTTGGTGTTTCACATTACAGGCGTCAAACCACTTTTCTTTTCACATCACTAGTCGTCAAGCCGCTTGCCTTTTCACATTGCAAGTGCTAAGCTAGAAATCTTCTATAAATAGAGGCCTAGTTCTTCTTATTTTTCACGAATTCATTTAAGCTATAGAGAGAAAAGTATAGAGAGAATAAGAGAGAAAGAAGAAGAGTATTCTACATTACTACCTACTGCAGATTCAATCTCCTACTAATGTAAGGGTGTTATTTCTTTTGTATTCATGAAGAGAACTTCATTATTTCATTATTTATTATTTTGTTGGAATAACTCAGATATCGCTGCTACCCTATACTTGGTGAAATTCTTCTATTATTCCATTCTTTATTATTCTCATTTTAATATCACGTACAAGTGCGCTTACGCCTTTAACTCGGTTCTATTATTTGTTATTATGTTGGAATAACCTGTTTATGCGAAGTACCGCATACATGGTGAAATTCTTCTGTTATTCCATTCCTTATTATTTTGTTGGAACATCATGTCTATGCTTTACGCATGACCTGGTTCCATTATTTATTATTCTGTTGGAATAACCTATCTGTGCGGTCTATCGCATGCCTGGTGAATTCTTCTGTTATTTCATTATTTATTATTCTATTGGAATATCATGTTTGTGCGTTTACGCATGACCTAGTTCCATTCTTTATTATTCTGTTAAAATAACCTGTCTATGAGGATTACCGCATGCATTGTAAATGATCCTTCGTATTCATACGAATAGTATTTTCATTAAAAAGAGGTTTCTGCCAAGGGTAGTTTCATAATTTTTCTGACCCTCAAAAATTCTGGAAAAATTTGAAATGATAATTTGATAAGTTTTCTAGATTGTGTCCAAAAATGGCGATTTTTGGATGTATAGATTAAGAGTTATGGATTTTATGGGAAAAGACTATTTTAAAAGTAAACCCTTATAACGCCTTGTGGTTAACTCCAAAATTGGTGAAATTTTTATTGGGAGTACATGTATATAACAAGAGTATACCCTGTAAATTTTGGAATTTTTGGACAAAAGTACAATTTATGATAAATGTCTAAATATTCAGCAGTTTTAGCCATATAAAAAAATAGTAAATGAATTTTAAAAAATTTGAGAAAAATATATGTTCAAGATGGGACTATATTCTGCTAAATCCCGGAAAAGAAATATTTTGGGACTGATTTGATATTTTTTATAAAAATGAACTATTTATGAGTAAATGAATTAAATATGTTATGTGAAGTAATAAAATTGGAAAATAAGATTTTATGGCTTGAGAATCCTATATAAAGGTATATATCTGATTTTTGATGAGGGATTTGATCATTGATTATGAAATCTTATGAGTATGGCATTTTGAATGATTAAATGCATTATTTGATAAAGTGTAAACAATTGAAATAAATTATTTATAAGTTTAAGAAATGATTAAAATATTGTTATAATATTAATGATATTAGATTATGAGATTATTAAGTGATTGATAACATTTGGTTATTATTGAACGCTGGATAAATTGTATTATAAATATTTAATATTTCTCCTTTATCTCATTTGATTAATTCTTATATCATTGTCATCATCCTCATGCTTATATTATGTTGAAAGTCATCTTTGGCCGTAGTGCATAGATAGACTTGGTATGATTATGACCAGAGATTATTCGGTATAATCATGATCGTAATGTTACAAATGATGTGGAAAAAGTCCTCATTGGCCCGTAGTGCATTGATGGATAGTTTTTGGTATGATTATGGCTATGGATTCTCTTCAGCCAAGGGTGCAAAGATGAATTGTTTTATGGCATGATTATGACCGTTGATGAAAACATGATTATCTTTAGCCATAGTGTGATGCCCCCAAAATAGGTATACATCACCCATTCTAGGTCGCCAAATACATGGTACAGAAAAAACTACAACTTCATTAATACAATTGTCGTGCAAAATACGACAACACATAAACTGTGAGTTTAAATACAAATATTATCTTCTAGACAATATCCACACTCAAATAAGTCCTCATTACAATTATTGATACACTATTTTACAAAATAGTGAGGACTACTAAAACAACTGTCTTGAACCATTACTCCATACCCCGACTAGTTCCCGCTATATTCTCGTCTCCTAAGAAGAAAAATGGAACAAAAAGGAAAAGGGTGAGCTCAACTAGCCCAGTAAAGAATATTATGACTAAGATAATGTACAAAAAATTATCTTTGGTCTTCAACAGGGAAAAATCTAATAGAATACAATAGACAACAAGTTTTAGATCAACAACAGCAGCGGAAACAACAATTCATTAGAAGAGTTAAGTAGAGAATGAAATCTACTATCATCTATGAATTTAAAAGTCCATCATCGATATTTTATCCTCAGAACATCAATCAATATACATCTTGAATCAAATAGTCATCTTTTGCACTACTGGGCCAAAGATATTCATCATTAGTCATGTTCATCTCAACACACCGCTCATCTTTTCACTACGGCCAAAGATATTCATCATTGGTCATGTTCATCTAAACACTGCTTATCTTTGCACTACGGCCCAAAGATATTCATCGAAAATCATTCATCTTTGCACTACAAAGCCAAAGATATTCATTATATCATCATTTAGGACTGAGGATGATGAAAAATATTTTAAAGAAAACGAATCCAGTGAAACAAAAGAACAAGTATTAAGGATTCGTACTTTACACAATCCAAGTTCAAAAATACTTCATAAATAATCAAAGTGGAGTAAAATTCAAGAATGAAGACCAAAACATAGATCTAATCAAAGATAGGAACTATAACAGACAATCTTGGACATAGAAAAGAAAATTTAATTTTTCTGTGAATAGTTTCGTATACGTGAATAGTGCCGTATACGTGAATAGTAACTCCGACACCAAAAGATAGAAATTTCACAAAAAACATCATCATACTTCGTGAATAGTACTCATGAATAGTAACTCGTGAATAGTAACTCATGAATAGTAACTCGTGAATAGTAACCCCGACATGAAAAGTTCAAAATTTGATAAAAATTCCAACAAATATTTCGGAATAATGATATTAAAGAAATAATATCATTTTTGAATAAAATAACATCCCTTACCTCGCAAAAAACAAGATTTACATCGGAATAATGGATATAGTCTTGAAAGAACTTGCAATCAGATAGCAATACTCAAAGTACTAAAATACTCACAAAAATACACTCGATAATATAGAGAGAGAAAGAGAGAGAAGATTTCAGTTTCTGGTGTGATTTTTAATTCCAACCTAAGCACCCTATTTATAGGAAATTGCTTAGAACACCAAAGCAGAAAATTTAATAAAATATTAATATATATATTATAAATTCTTACGCACGCCTTCATTGATCCAAATTATCAGCCACACATGTGCCAAACTTGCCAAAAACGTTTTTCATATAAAAGTTATTTAAAACTCCAAAAAAAATAATAATCAATTAATCCGGAACTTCAATAATTCATAATAAATAGCCCTTTTATCAGAAAATTCGAATCTCGCAAATTTTTATAGGAAATTCAATTCTCTACAACTTTACAGAAGAAAGTTTTTCCAAATTCCAAACAAAAATTGACCAAATCCACATACTGACGATTTTTTACACAGCTATAATCAAATTTCACCAAAAATGGGGTCCACCGACACACAAAACATGTGTTAATCATTTAATGCAACAAAAATACTCTTCTTCCTCATATACTCGTATATCCCACATTCATTGCAAAAAATATCATCATTATTATATTATAATAATATAATAAAATATTATTTTATCAGAAAAGATAAAATATTAATTTTTAACAATTGTCACTTTAAAAATTTTCTCCATCTAAATCCACATAAAATCAATAATTGGTGCAATACAGTGCCATACATCTTTGTGCAACAACGCTGTATAATCGTGTTTTAACCAATTTTATTCCAACAATGATAATTTGTAACAATCATGACGTTATTTATAAACAACTTATACTTGTTGTTTTCTTCATCCAATCGCTTTCCGTTATGGGGCCCACAAAAGACTGCACCATCGTACGAATATTCCCCGACAGCAAGAATATTCCCCGACAACAATGAGTATTTTATAACCACTTGCTTATTTAAAATATTTGCGCATTTTACCCATAACTAACCACATTAATCAAATCAACCCCTTACTATTTCCAAATAATAATTAGAGAAATTAAATCTTTATTTATAAAAAGTTGGGGCCTTACACATAGTGCATGGATAATTCATGGTCGTGATATTAACGAATATCCTTAGCCGCAGGGCATGGATAATTCAGTGATATGGATTGATTAACGAGCTGAGTCTCAGCGATGAAATATAAATTCATGGATGTGATATTAACGAATATCCTTGGCCGTAGTGCAGGGGTGATTCGATGATGTGGATTATTTATTGTCGAGTATCGCCGATAAAATATTTATTATACACTTTTAATTCGTAGAAGATAGTAGATATGTGACGCCCCCAAAATAGGTATACATCACCCATTCTGAGTCGCCAAATACATGGTACAGAAACAACTACAATTTCATTAATACAATTGTTGTGCAAAATTCGACAACACATAAACTGAGTTTAAATACAAATATTGTCTTCTAGACAATATCTACACTCAAATAAGTCCTCATTACAATTATTGATACACTATTTTACAAAATAGTGAGAACTACTAAAACAACTGTCTTGAACCATTACTCCACACCCCGACTAGTTCCCACTATATTCTCGTCTCCTGAGAAGAAAAATGGAACAAAAAAGAAAAGGGTGAGCTCAACTAGCCCAAGAAGAATATTATGACTAAGATAATGTACAAAAATTATCCTTAGTCTTCAACAGGAAAAATCTAATAGAATACAATAGACAACAAGTTTTAGATCAACAAGCTGCAATGAAACAACAATTCATTAGAAGAGTTAAGTAGAGAATGAAATCTACTATAATCTATGAATTTAAAAGTCCATCATCGATATTTTATCCTCAGTAACATCAATCAATATACATCTTGAATCAAATAGTCATCTTTTGCACTACTGAGCCAAAGATATTCATCCGCTTAGTCATGTTCATCTCAACACTTGTTCATCTTTGCACTCTGGCCCAAAGATATTCATCGATTAGTCATGTTCATCTAAACACTGTTTATCTTTGCGATGACGGCCAAAGATATTCATCATAAAATCATTCATCTTTGCACTACAGGGCCAAATATATTCGGGCTATATCATCATTTAGGACCGAGGATGATGAAAATATTTTAAAGAAAACGAATCTAGTGAAACAAAAGAACAAATATTAAGGATTCATACTTTAAACAATCCAAGTTCAAAAATACTTCATAAATAACTAGAGTGGAGTAAAATTCAAGAATGATCAAAATATAGATCCAATCAAAGATAGGAATCATAACAGACGATCTTGGACACAGAAAAGAAAATTTAATTTTTCTGTGAATAATGTCGTATTCGTGAATAGTGTCGTATACGTGAATAGTGCCGTATACGTGAATAGTAACTCTGACACTAAAAGATAGAAATTTCATAAAAAACATCATCATGCTTCGTGAATAGTAACTCCTGAATAGTAACTCGTGAATAGTAACCCCGACATGAAAAAGTTCTAAATTTGATAAAAAATTCCAACCAATATTTCGGCATAATGATATTGAAGAAATAATATCATTTTCGAATAAAATAACATCCATTACCTCGTAAAAATAGTACTTCTGACTGGAATAATGGATATAGTGCTGAAAGAACTTGCACCGTATAGCAATACTCAAAGTACTAAAATACTCACAAAATACGCTCGATATTATAAAGAGAGAAATATAGAGAAATCTTTAGTTTCTGGTGTGATTTTCAATTCTAACCTAAGCACCCTATTTATAGGAAATTACTTAGAACACCAAAGCAGAAAATTTAATATAATATTAATATATATAATCAAATTTCCTACGCCCACTTCCTTAGATCTGAATTCAGCCATTTACATCACATGCAAGACCCACAATAATGACAAAAACATTTTTCATATAAAAAATAATTAAAACTTCCAAAAATCAATTCTCTACAACTTTGCAGAAGAAAGTTTTTTCAAATTCCAAACAGAAATTGACCAAAATCCACATACGGACGATTTTACAAGCTATAATCAAATTTCAGTCAAGAAATGGGTCCACCAACATGTTTAACATGTTTTAAACAACTTTTACAACAAAAATACTCTTCCTCTTCATATACTCATATATCTGCATTCATTATAAAAATATCACCATTATTATATTATAATAATATAATAAAATATTATTTTATTAGAAAAGATAAAATATCAATTTTTAACAATTGTCACTTTAAAAATTTTCTCCATCTATATCCACATAAAATCAATATTTTCCTCATCATATAAATCAATAATTAATTATTCACAAATAATATTACAGGAATCACAATATTGATAACGAGTGGCTTCCTCAGGAAAGAGGGGCTTTCAATAAGAATTTTCCCTTCGGCATGCAATTAGGTGACCAAACCTCTCCTTAGATGAACTTTCTAGACATTGCCAATAATGTTTTCTAATAATATTATTCAATAATATGAATTATTGCTTCGATAATGGAAAATCTTGTGTAGTGACAATTATTGAAATAACAAAGAATATAAAATATCAAAGCGTGAATTATTGAATCAAAATAAAATATTGAATAATAATTCATCGTAACAATTATTGAGTAGTGCCTTCTTACATAAGAATCAATAATTGGTGGAATATCGTGTCTTCTTGTCTGACAACGCAGACGTATTCTTTGTGTTTTAACGATGGGGTATTCCAACAAGATTACTTGTAACAATCTATAGTTATTTATAAACAACTTATACTTGTCGTTTTCTTCATCCAATCGCTTTCCGCATGGGCCCACATTTAAAGGTCGCGTACCATTGCATTTAATATTCCTCGACAACGAAGAAGAATATTCCACGACCAAACGAATATTCTCCGACAACAACAATGAGTATTTTATAACCACTTGCTTATTTAAAATATTTGCGCATTTTACCCATAACTAACCACATTAATCAAATCAACCCTTACTATTTCAAAATAATAAATAGAGGAAATTAAATTTCATTTATTAATAATTTGGGGTCTTACAAGATATCATGCTCTACTTGACTCTTCTAAAATACAGTTGTATATCTTTGGCATGTAGTGCAAAGATGAATTGTTAATGAAAATCGTTAGTAGTAGTGCAAAGATGAATTTATTAGTATGATTATGAAATGGAATTACGATTTGGTATACCACGATTTTGATGTTTCGGTGAAGATAGGTGATGAAAATTATCTTAAATCCTGGCAGTTAAGAAGAGAAATTTAGAACCACAATTATGATTTTGAGTTATTCATATGATTGTGGGCCGAGAACTGTTGATTTATTTTACATGGATAAAAACAATATTGGTGGACTTTTAACATAGAAGAAGATATAGACCTTATGGTCTATTTGACTCTTCTAATGGATTGCTCGTTCATTTATGACTATGGTTGAAAAGTTTTATCATCTACTATATGTTCTAAATCTATGATTTATTATTGATGAAATCTATTGATAATTTAATTATCTTTATTCATGATATTCTTTACTGGGCTAGTTGTGCTCACCCTTTCTGCTTCACAATTCCTTTCAGATAATAAGAGTGTTGTCGTAAGAGTGTTGCCGAGTCGAGTGGGGATAACAGGGGAATAGAACAGTGGTCTCTAGCTGTGGAGATCCTCCCTAAACAGTATAGAAAAGTGTTTTGTATTCTATACAACATTTAGTAGTTATATTTGGTGAATCAAATAGGGTGAGGTGAACCAAACTTTGGAAGGATGTTTTTCCACTATCATACAAGATTTCTAATGACATACAACCTCGTGTTCTCATAAGACATGTTTGTGAACATCCACTAGCTGAATATATCTACGAGCACTACCTGTATGATCTTGGAGTTTATTTGAAACATAATTTTCACTTGGAGACAACGGAGATATTTTTATGTCAAGAGAAGACTCACCATTAGAAAAAAGATGATAGTAATCTTCTCGTTTTTCTTTGGGGTCTATTGGGTCAACCAAGGATAATTCTGTGGCCAGATGATATTTATTATAACCTAGACGCATGGCCTCCCAAGTACGAAGGTTTCCTTGAGCACTTCCCAAAGATTTTAATTTCTAAAACAATTTTTAACTATACTTTTATGTAAAGTACCATTATAAGGTTGTGGTCGAGGCACCATGAGAGTTACATACATTTGTATTAAAACTCACAGTTAACTGTGGTCGTATTCTAAACGACAGTTCAACAGTTGTATAAATGAAGTTGTATTTGAATTTTGTACCATGTATCTGGCGACTCAGAATGGGTGATGTATACCTAATTTTGGGGGTGTCACATTTGGTATCAGAGCCATAAGTGTGAAGAACCTCGAGCCTCTCATTGGTAACTTCCAAGTCCTGGAACGTACCGAAGCCAAACTCTCCGTAGGGGACGCCGTCTTTCGGTGGCAAGCTGATAAGTATCATTGTGAGGTGCTATCCAAGTAAAGGGATTAGAGTCACATTTGGTATCAGAGCTTAGGGATATGGTCTCTGGCGGAAATAAGAGTCTAGAACTAGGAGGAGAGAGACGAGTTATATACTTCGCTAGTGTGTAACTTACCTAAGCTGAAATTGTTTACTTGATAAGTTGACAAATTGTGATATGTCAATTAACCTTTGTTTTGAAGATATATTCTATAATGATATCTGAAATACAGGAGATGAGCAATGGAAAAATCATGATATAGAGGAAATTACCGGGAAGATACAATCTGAAAAGAAAGCAAGGTATTTTCATCTCTTCGAATATCAGGTACGTACGTAAATTTTGAGGGCGAAATTTAATAAGGAGGGGTGATTGTGAGACCCCGAATTTTATGAAATAAAAGTATTCAATTTTTTTTTATTTTGGTAAATAGTTAAATTGATAAAAGTTTAAAGTTAAGGGTAATATGTGAATTTTTTTTTTGCAAAGTAAGCAAGTTGATATAAAATATTCGTTTTGTCGGGGAATATTTAATTGGTCGGGGAATATTCTTTTTTTCAGGGAATATTCGTACGACGGTACAATCATTGGTGGATCCCACCACGGAAGTATTATCGTAGTTAGAAAATGACAAAATTATCTTTCTATAAAAATAACGGCGGAGGTATTAATGTTAAAAGCTGTTGAACTACCCAGTAGTAAAAATGCGATGTCGTGTGGTTGTATAGTAGTACACGATATTGATTATTGATGCTTACGTGAGAAGTCACTTTCGGTTATACTCAATTATTACTACGATAATTCTTTGCATCATATCTCTTTTATTATTGATTCAATTATTGTCACGATGATCATACAGATAATATGTTATATTATTAAATTAATAATTGAGACAACAAGTTATAATATTAATGATTAATAATTGTTGAAAGATTAAATATGTGTTGATTAAAAATAAAATGATTTGGGGTAATATTTATTCAATCCTTGATGTATATAAAGAGTCTATTATGAGATGTTTGTGGTAAATTTAGTTATTCTATGGGGGCCCATATGTCATCATCTAAGAGTCTCTTTCTTTCGCCATAGTAATTACCTTTACCGGACGTCAAACCACTTGCTTGTTTCATATTACTAAAGGTCCGAACCAATTGTCGTTTCACATTACAGGCGTCGAACCAATTTTTGTTTCACATTACAGGCGTCAAACCACTTGGTGTTTCACATTACAGGCATCAAACCACTTGGTGTTTCACGTTATAGGCGTCAAACCACTTTTCTTTTCACATCACCAATCGTTAAGCCACTTGCCTTTTCACATTGTAAGTGCTAAGCTAGAAATCTTCTATAAATAGAGGCCTAGTTCTTCATTATTTTTTACGAATTCATTCAAGCTATAGAGAGAGAAAGTATAGAGAATAAGAGAGAAGAAGAAGAGTATTCATTACTACACTCTCCGCAGATTCAATCTCCTACTAATGTAAGGTGTGTTATTTCTTTTGAATTCATGAAGAGAACTTCATTATTCCATTATTTATTATTCTATTGGAATAACATATATGCGCAGCTACTTTATACTTGGTGAAATTCTTACATTATTCCATTCTTTATTATTCTTGAATATCCTCGCGTATGCGCTTCATGGGACCTAATTCCATTATTTGTTATTATGTTGGAATAACCTATTTATCGCAATCACGCCCACATGGTGAAATTCTTCTATTATTCCATTCCTTATTATTACGGTTGGAACATCATATACATGCTTTCTGTACATGACACGTTCCCATTATTTATTATTCTGTTGGAATAACCTATCTGCATTGATCTATCGCATGCCTGGTGAATTCTTCTGTTATTTCATTATTTATTATTCTGTTGGAATATCATGTCTGTGCGTTTACGCATGACCTGGTTCCATTCTTTATTATTCTATTGAAATAATATGTCTATGTGGATTACCGCATGTATTGTAAATGATCCTTCGTATTCATACGAATAGTATTTTCATTAAAACGGGGGTTCTACGCTAGGCCGATTTAAGTAATTTTTCTGACCCTCAAAAATTCTGGAAAAATTTGAAATGATAATTTGATGAGTTTTCTAGATTGTTTCCAAAAATGGTGATTTTTGGATGTATAGATTAAGAGTTATGGATTTTATGGGAAAAGACTATTTTAAAAGTAAACCCTTATAACGCCTTGTGGTTAACTCCAAAATTGGTGAAATGTTTATTGGGAGTACATGTATATAACAGGAGTAGACCCTGTAAATTTCGGAATATTTGGACAAAAGTAAAATTTATGATAAATGTCTAAATATTCGGCAGTTTTAGCCATATAAAAAAATAGTAAATGAATTTTAAAAATTTTGAGAAAACTATATGTTCAAGATGGGACTATATTCTGCAAAATCCCAGAAAAGAAATATTTTTGGGACTGATTTGGTATTTTTCATGAAAATGAACTAGTTATGAGTAAATGAATTAAATATGTTATGTGAAGTAATAAAATTGGAAAATAGGATTTTATGGCTTGAGAATCCTATATAGGGTATATGAAGATTTTTGATGAGGGATTTGATCATTGATTATGAAATCTTATGAGTATGGCATTTTTGAATGATTAAATGCATTATTTGATAAAGTGTAAACAATTGAAATAAATTGTTTATAAGTTTAAGAAATGATTAAAATATTATTATAATATTAATGATATTAGATTATGAGATTATTAAGTGATTGATAACATTTGGTTATTATTGAACGCTGGATAAATTGTATTATAAATGTTTAATATTTCTCATTTATCTCATTTGATTAATTCTTATATCATTGTCATCATCCTCATGCTTATATTATGTTGAAAGTCATCTTTGGTAGTAGTAGTGCGTAGATGGACTAGGTATGATTATGACCCGTGATTATTCGGTATAATCATGGTAGTAATGTTACAAATGATGTGGAAAAAGTCCTCATTCACCTGTAGTGCATTGATGGATGGATTTTGGTATGATTATGGCTATGGATTCTCTTGAAGGGTGCAAAGATGAATTGTTTTATGGCATGATCATGACCGTTGATGAAAACACGATTATCATTAGCTATAGTGCATGGATAATTCGTGGTCGTGATATTAACGAATATCCTTAGTCGTAGGGCATGGATAATTCAATGATATGGATTGATTATCGAGCTGAGTCTCAGCGATGAAATATAAATTCATGGATGTGATATTAACGAATATCCTTGGTAATAATGCGGGTGATTCGATGTTGTGGATTATTTATTAAAATTTGAGTCTCAATGATAAAATATTTATTATACACTTTTTAATTAAGTAGAAGATAGTAGATATCATGCTCTACTTGACTCTTCTAAAATTCAGTTGTATGTCTTTGGCATGTAGTGCAAAGATGAATTGTTAATGAATATCTTTGGGTAATAGAGTAAAAAGATGAATTTATTAAATATGATTATGAAATGGAATTATTTGGTATAACCATGATTTTGATGTTTGGTGAAGATAGGTGATGAAAATTATCTTCGTCACAGTTGCGAAGAGGAATTTAGAACCACAATTATGATTATGAGTTATTCATATGATTGTGGATGAGAACTGATGATTTATTTTACATGGATAAAATAGTATTGGTGGACTTTTAACATAGAGAAGATAATAGACCTTATAATCTATTTGACTCTTCTAATGGATTGCTTGCGTTCATTCGCAACTATGGTTGAAAAGTTTTATCATCTACCATATGTTCTAAATCTACGATTTATTATTGATGAAAGCTATTGATAATTTAATTATCTTTATTCATGATATTCTTTCTTTGGGCTAGTTGTGCTCACCCTTTTCTGCTTCACAATTCCTTTCGGTAATAAGAGTATTGCCGTAAGAGTGTTGCTTAGGGTTCCCAGTGGGGATAACAGGGAATAGAACGATGGGTCTCTAGGTGTGGAGATCCTCCCTAAATAGTATAGAAAAGTTTGTTGTATTCTATACAACATTTATTAGTTATATTTGGTGAATCAAATAGGGTGAGATGAACCCAACTTTGGATGGGTGTTTTGCCACTATCATACAAGATGTCTAATGACATACAACCTCGTGTTCTCATAAGACATGGTTGTGCACATCCACTAGTTTGAATATATCTACGAGCACTACTACCGTATGATCTTGGAGTTTATTTGAAACATAATTTTCACTTGGAGACAACGGAGATATTTATATGTCAAGAGAAGACTCATCATTGGAAAAAAGATGATAGTAATCTTCTCATTTTTCTTTGGGGTCTATTGGGTCCTGTGGCCATATGTTATCTATTATTACCTAGACGCATGGCCTCCCATGTACGAAGGTTTCCTTGAGCACTTCCCAAAGATTTTAATTTCTAAAACAGTTTTTGACTATACTTTTATGTAAAGTACCATTTTAAGGTTGTGGTTGAGGCACCATGAGAGTTACATACATTTGTATTAAAACTCACATTAAGCTTAATCGTGGGTCGATTCTATATCTGACAGTTCAACGATTAATATAAATGAAGTTGTATTTGAATTTTGTACCATGTATCCAAGACTCAAAATGGGTGATGTATACCTAATTTTGGGGTGTCACAGATTCACGCATGACTTCGTTCCATTCTTTATTATTACATTGGAATAACTTTGTCTCACGCGACTACTGTGATGCATGGTGAATGACCTTTCGTATTCATTCTTTATTAAATTGTGGAAATAATCATACATGTGGATTACTGCACGGCGGATGAAAATCCATTTGTAGTTTCAGTATATTCTATTATACTGTATGAGAAATCATTTCTTTTATACTCGTCATGAAATATCATTTTATTTGGTATTTTATTTACGATTACTATTCATGGAGTTCTTATTCACCCTTTAATATTCACTCTAGTATTATTCACTCCGGTATTTGGGGCACTTTTCATGTCGGAGTACTATTCACGGGTTATTATTCACCCGATTACTATTCACTCGGGTATTCAGGACACTTTTCGTGTCGAGGTACTATTCACGGGGTACTATTCCCGAAGTACTATTCATGGGGTACTATTTACCCAAAAAAATATATTTCTTTTCTGTCCAAATTATTTTTAGTACATGAATATTATTCTTGAATTTTACTCCACAAAGCAGTATCATGTTGACAATTTGGATATTTTTAAACTCTTGATAAATTTAAAGTCTTTAATATTTATCCTTAATTCGTTTGATTAATGCTTATATCATTGTCATCATCCTCATGCTTATATTGTGATGAAAGTCATCTTTGGCTTACGTGCATAGATGGACTATTGATTATTGGTTTTACAGTTGTATTTTTTTGGCTTACGTGCAAAAATGGACTGTTGATTATTAGTTTTATAGTTGTATATCTTTGGCTTACGTGCAAAGATGGACATGTGTATGACATGATCATAACCACTAGTGATAATAACGAATATCTTTGGCCCGTAGTGCATGGATAATTCGATGATGTGATTGGCAGGATCATGACCATTAGTTAACAGTTGAATGTCTTTGGTCGTAGTGCACTGATAGACAATTGATTGGAATGATCATGACCATTGGTTTTATAGTTGAATATCTTTGGCCCGTAGTGCAAAGGTAGACAACTGATTGGTATGATCATTGTTATTACATTTGAATATCTTTAGCCTTTGGGGTAAGGATATTGAATAAAAGTTCTATTAGGCCTTTGTGGCATGGAGAAACTGTTGATTTACATGATTATAAATATGAATTGTGGATTTAACTATAATCTTTGGTGGTTTAGGTGAAGACGGTGATGATAGTTCTTTTTTATCTTGGGTATAACAAAGAACTGTTGTTGAGTATTACAGAATGAAATATTAACGATGGACTTTTAATCTGAAGAGATAGTAGACATTATGTTCTACTTGACTCTTCTAATGGATTGCTTATTCCACGCAGCTTGTTAATCTAAAACTTGTTGTCTATTATATTCTATCGGTTGTTATCTTTGTTGAAGGCTAAGGATAAATTATTACTCGCATTATCTTAGTCATAATATTTCTTCTTCGCCTAGTTGAGCTCACCCTTTTCTTTTCATTGTTCTCTTGTGAAATGAGAACGTGCATGGGACTAATCGGGAAGCGGAGTGATGATCCAGATGATGATAGCATTAGTAGTCCCTCACTATTCTATGAAATAGTGTGATAATAAATGTATTGAGGACTCCATTTGAGTTGAATATTGTCTAGAAGACAATATTCGTATTAAAACTCTCGATTTATATTTTGTCCAATTTTACACGGTGATTGTATTATTAAGTTGTATTTGAATTTTTGTACCATGTATTTGGCACTCAAGATGGGTGATGTATACCTATTTTGGGGTGTCACAGTTAGTATCAAAGCTTAGGATATGATCCTAAATTTGAGATGTGAGACAAGAACTAGGAGGGAGAGACGGGAATTCTTTTCGCTAGAATGACCTACCTAAGTTTGTTTGGTATTTAATTGGTCGGTCAGAGTATAGGGATAATATGTGGCATGTCAATTAACCCTTATTTTGAAACTATATTCTAGAATGATATCTAAAATACAGGAGATGAGCAATATGATACATAGGAAATAATCGGGAAGGTACAATCCGAAAACAAAGCAAGGTATTCTCATCTCTTCGAACTACCAGGTATGTAAATTTCGAGGGCAAAATTTCATAAGGAGGGTGTAAGACCCCGAATTTTATGAAATGAAAGTATTCAATTTTTATAATTTTTATTCTATTTAGTAAATGGTTAAAATGAGAAAGGGTTAAAGCTAAGGGTGACATTTGAAAATTTTTCAAAGTAAGCAATTTGATATAAAATATTCGTTGTGTCGGGGAATATTCGTTTGGTCGGGGGATATTCTTTTTATCAGGGAATATCCGTACGACGACACCATCATTGGTGGACCCCACAACAGAATAACAGTTGGAGTTAGAAAATGACAGTATTATCTTTTTATAAATAACGGCGAAAGTTTTACCGTTAAACTGTTGAACTACCCGGTAGTAAAAGTACAATAATACGCGTGGTTGCATAGTAGCACACGATATCTTTTATTGATGCTTACGTAAGAAATCACTCAATTATACTCAATTATTGCTACAGTAATTGCTGCATATCTCTCATATTATTGATTCAATTATTGTCATAGTAGCATCTGCATAATATTTTATATTATTAAATCAATAATTGAGTCGACAAAGTTATTCATATTATTATTTGCAATATTGACAATGTCTAGAAAGTTCTGTCAAGAAGAGGTTTGGTCACCTAATTGCGCGCCAATAAGGACAAATCCTTATCGGAAAGCCCCCTCTTTCTTGGGAACGACCTGGTTGTTAAATATTATGAGTTATAATATTAATAATGAATAAGTTTGTGTTGATTAAAGATGAAATTGATAGTTCCATTGTGTGGGAATTATTAGTGTTAGTGGAAATCGACATTTATTTCGATAATAATTGATGTCTGGAGGTTATATTGACCAATCGGGTAATTAATCGGATAAATGAGGAATTAATTGCTATTAATTTACATGCTTATAACTATTTATTCACATGTGTATACTATTGATTCACATGCATGTACTATTAGGGGAGTTGGTGCAAGATTGATAATACTTGAATGACTAAATTAAAAATGGAGGTATAGATGAAGTTACTATACTGTAATTAGTTTTTTCACATGATTATACTATTGAGTCACATGATTATACTATTAATTCACATGATTTACTATTAGGGGAGGTGGTGCAAGTTTGATAATACTTGCAGGACTAAATTAAAAATGAAGAAAAAGATGAAGGTATTATACTATAATATTTCGAGCCCCAAAACGTGCAATTATCAAAACTATACTTTTCAATAAATAGAAGCTCATTCTTCCTTCATTCTCACCAATTCACTAAGTCTCACAAGAGCAATTATAGAGATAGAAGCTATAGAGAGAGAAGATATAGAGAAAAAGAAGAAGCGAAGTCTGCTACTTCACTATTCTAGTATCAAGTCTTCTTCTGAGGTAAGGGATATTATTTGTTGTATTTGTAAGGGGTATTATTCTTTCGTATTCATGAAGAGAGTTATTTTCTTTCAATACTCGTAAGGGTTGTTATTCCATTCTTTATTATTATGTTGGAATAGTGCATACATGCAAAGCTACGCATACGTGGTGAAATTCTTATGTTATTCCATTCTTTATTATTCATTGGAATAACCTATCCGTCAAGATCTATCGCATGCCTAGTGAATTTTGTTGTTATTCCATTCTTTATTATTACATTGGAATATCCTCATATTTATGTGCGAATTACGCATGACTGGTTCCATTCTTTATTATTCGTTGGAATAACTTTTGTCTCTGCGGACTATGGCATGCATGGTGAATGACCTTTCGTATTCATTCTTTATTAAAATATGGAAATGATCTGTCTACGTGGATTACCGCATGGCGGATAAAAATCTATTTGTAGTTTCGTATATTCTATTATACTCGTATGAGATATCATTTCTTTTGTACTCGTCATGAAATATCATTTTATTTTGTATTTTATTTATGAGTTACTATTCATGAGTTACTATTCACCTGGTTACTATTCACTCTAGTATTATTCACTCGGGTATTCGGGGCACTTTTCGTGTCGGAGTACAATTCACGGGTTACTATTCACCCGATTACTATTCACTCTAGTATCATTCATTTGGGTATTCGGAAGACTTTTCGTGTCGGGATACTATTCACGGGGTACTATTCCCGATGTACTTTTCACGGGATACTATTCACCCAAAAAAATATATTTCTTTTCTGTCTAAATTATTTTTGGTACATGAATATTATTCTTGAATTTTACTCCACAAAGCAGTATCATGTTGACAATTTGGATATTTTTAAACTCTTGATAAATTTAAAGTCTTTTCCTTGATTTTGTTTGATTAATGCTTATATCATTGTCATCATCCTCATGCTTATATTATGATGAAAGTCATCTTTGGCTTACATGCATAGATGGACTGTTGATTATTGGTTTTACAGTTGTATATTTTTGGCTTACGTGCATAAATGGACTGTTGATTATTGGTTTTATAGTTGTATATCTTTGGCTTACGTGTAAAAATGGAAATGTGTATGACATGATCATAACCACTGGTGATAATAACGAATATCTTTGGCCCGTAGTGCATGGATAATTCAATGATGTGATTGGCAGAATCATGACCATTAGTTAACAGTTGAATGTCTTTGGTCGTAGTGCACTGACAGACAATTGATTGGTATGATCATGACCATTGGTTTTATAGTTTGAATATCTTTGGCCCAGTAGTGCAAAAGTAGACAATGATTGGTATGATCATTGTTATTACATTTGAATATCTTTAGCCTTTAGGGTAAGGATATTGAGTAAACGTTCTATTAAGCCTTTGTGGCAAGGAGAAACTGTTGATTTACATGATTATAAATATGAATTGTGGATTTAACTATAATCTTTGGTGGTTTAGGTGAAGATCGGTGATGATAGTTCTTTTGTCTTGGGTATAACAAAGAAGCTGTTGTTGAGTATTACAGAATGAAATATTAACGATGGACTTTTAATCTAGAAGAGATAGTAGACATTATGTTCTACTTGACTCTTCTAATGGATTGCTTATTCCGTTGTAGTTGTTAATCTAAAACTTGTTGTCTATTGTATTCTATCAGTTGTTATACTGTTGAAGGCTAAAGATAAATTATTCGGCATTATCTTAGCCATAATATTTCTTCTTGGGCTAGTTGAGCTCACCCTTTTGCTTTCATTGTTCTCTTGAAAAATGAGAATGAATCGACTAGTCGGGGAGCGGGTGGCGGTCCGATTATAGCATTAGTAGTCCTCACTATTCTATGAAATAGTGTGATAATAAATGTATTGAGGACTCCATTTGAGTTGAATATTATCTAGAAGACAATATTACGTGATTAAAACTCTCGGTTTATGTTTTGTCGTATTTTACACGACAGTTGTATTATTAAGTTGTATTTGAATTTTGTACCATGTATTTGGCGACTCAAGATGGGTGATGTATACCTATATTGGGGGTGTCACAATTACTATTCACGTATACAATACTATTCACGTATACGATACTATTCACAAATACGACACTATTCACAAAAAAAATGATGTTTTCTCTTCTTTGTCCACTACAAGAAATAGGACTATTTCTGACGAAATTAAGGTCGACTGAATTCATTCGCTCAGAATTAATGTATTGTCGACGGAATATTCAGTCGTTCATCAATCCCTCGAGGATAGTATAAAATCGACTGAATTCAGTCGATCCTATACCATGCTTGTGGCGCAAAAGTTTCCCTCCAGCGCCAATAACAACCTCGACGGAAGAGCTATTAATATCGACTGATTGTTTATCGAGGATACCGTAATGTCGACGAAACTAATCCTTACGGATCCGTCGGAAATAGTCCTTAAAACCTAATCAATAACAGCCGCGAGCCTCACTTCTGCTGCTAATTTTTTTTCCTTTTCTCTCTCTGCTCTGCTGCTGCGTTCTCTCCCCCTCCTCCCACTGCTCGTCTCGTCCCTCTCCTCGTCAGCCGCCGCACCTCTCCTCGTTGGCAGCCCCATCTCCGGCCAAGCCCTCGTCGCAACACCTCTCCCTCTCCTCGTCGGTAGCCTCACCTCCGGCTCCCTCTGCAGCTCTCTCTCTAGTCCCTCTCTGGTCCTCCTTCTCTCTCAATTTAAGGTTAGTTTTATCAATTAATTTTAAATTTAGAACCCTAAATTTTTAGATATGTATATGGTATGCATAGATTTGGGTATAAGTACTTAGAACCCTAAATTTTCTATAGAAATGTTGTTGAAAGTGTTGAAATGTTGTTGAAAGTACATAGATTTGGACGTCCAAGATGTCTATTATGGTTACTATCTTTGATTGTATCCATGTTTTGATCTTCATTCTAGAATTTTACTCCACTATGGTTTATTACGGAGTATTTTTTAACTTGGATTATCTAAAGTATGAATCCCTAATCTTTGTCCTTTTATCTCATTGGATTCGTTTCTTTACAATATTTTCATCATCATCGGTCTTAAATGATGATATAACTGAATATCTTTGGCCAGTAGTGCAAAGATGAATGATTACCTGATGAATATCTTTGGCCCGTAGTGCAAAGATGAACATGTGTTGAGATGAACATGACCAACTAGTGATACAAATGAATATCTTTGGCCCATAGTGCAAAGATGAATATTTGATTCAGGATTTATATTGATTGATGTTACAGGGATAAAATATTGATGATGGACTTTTAAATTCATAGATGATAGTAGATTTCATTCTCTACTTAACTCTTCTAATGAATTGTTATTTCCGCTGTGAATATTGATCTAAAACTTGTTGTCCATTATATTTTATCTAATTTGTTGAAGGCTAACGATAATTTGTTCTATATTATCTTAGTCATAATATTCTTTACTGGGCTAGTTTAGCTCACCCTTTTCCTTTTTGTTCCATTTTTCTTCTCAGGATGCGAGAATATAGTGGGAACTAGTCGGGGTGTGGAGTGATATTTCGAGACAGTTGTTTTAGCAGTCCTCACTATTTTGTAAAATAGTGTGATAATAATTGTAATGAGGACTCCTTTTAAGTTTGAATACTTTCTATTAGACAATATTTGTATTTGAACTCATAGTATATGTGTTCTCGTATTTTGCACGACAATTATAATAATGAAGTTGTAGTTGTTTCTGTACTTTGTATTTGGCGACTCAGAATGGGTGATGTATACCTATTTTGGTGGCATCACAGTTGGTATCAGAGCTTAGGGATATGGTCTCTGGTGGAGATCGGGGAATAGAACTAGGAAGGGAGAGATGAGTAAATCCTTCGTTAGTGTATCCTACCTAAACTTATTTGGCATTTAATTGGTCGATCAGAATATAAGGATATTATGTGGTATGTCAAATTCTTTAATTAACCCTTGTTTTATGGCAGTATTTGAGAATGGCATCTGAGAATGTTAACAATGGAGTGAATGAGACCGTGGAGACACCTTTAATCACTAACCAGGGGAACGTGCAACAGGAAGGCAATATTCCTCCTGTAAACAACACTACTGAACAAACGATGAATGATGGGATGTTTAGAAACTTTTTGAAGTTCATGCAAAATCGGACGAGGGAGACTCGTGTACAAAATACGCGTGGAAGTGATAGCAACGCGTGGCTTGTCACAGCCAAGCAGTTCAAAGAAAGACCACCAGAATTTGTTGGAAAGACAAATCCGATCAAGGCGGAAACGTGGGTTAAGAAAATTACCAAGATATTTGATGTCTTAGGATGCACGGAAGAACAGAAGGTTCCATTCGCCACCTTTATGTTCCATGGTGAGGCAGATTACTGGTGGAAATCTGTGAAGCGTACCCAGCCAGCCGCACTCAAAATGTCTTGAAAAAACATTTCAGAAACTGTTCAATGACAAGTACATTCCTAAAAGTATTCGTTATATGAAGCAGGTAGAGTTTATTATACTGGAACAGAACAATATGACGGTGTCCCAGTACGAGGCTAAGTTTGCAGAGTTATCCAGGTTTGCACCTCATTTAGTAAAGAATGAGGAACGTATGACGCGGATGTTTTTGAGAGGTCTGAAAACTAAAATTCGGCAATATCTTATTTTTCATAAATTTTCTCTATATTCAAATGTTGTGAACAGGGCTCAATTAATAGAGCGAGATAATGAGTATGTTCAACCGAGGGACCACAACCAAGGTCATACCGGTGGCAGCAGTCATCGGAGCAATGACAACCAGCGGGGAGGGAAAAATACGGACAAAAGCGATAACAACTCTGGTGGTAATCGTGGCCATAATAGTAGAAGAAGCGAGTCGGGGGGAGATTTCAAAACGAGAAGGTACAACGATGATAACGTGAAGACGTCTGCACCAACTGTTTCTAGGGGAGGAGAACGACCACCGGTCATATATTATAAATGCGAGAAAGAGGGACACATCAGCCCAAACTGCCCACAACAATCCAAGGTATGTTATAACTGTGGAAAAGAAAGTCATATAGCTAGAGATTATCTTGTATTGAAACCAAGTCTAACTGGGATGGTAACTCCAAAGGTTGTCCCGGACAAGTCAAAGTCAGTGGTTCCTGGAAGAGCGTTTGTCGTGACTGCCCAAAACGCGAGGAACCCGAACGAGGTGATCACGGGTAAGCTAATCATAAACTCTTGCGAAGTTTATACCTTATTAGATACCGGTTCTACCCATTCTTTTATATCTCCTACTTGTGCTCAACGTTTGAACTTGACTCCAGAGAAATTAGACTTTGACTTATCAGTTGAGACTCCGTTAGGAGAAATTAACTTTCATTACATCCACTATTTCTAAATCGTGATTGATTCAAGTTGGGACCATCACATTACCTACCGATCTTATTTCTTTGAAAATACTTGCATTTGATGTGATTTTGGGGATTGATTGGTTAACCACTCATTATGCTAAACTTGATTATTTTCGTAAGGTTGTTAATTTTAATATTCCTAACCAACCTATTATGCGAATTCAAGCAACCAAACCACTAAAGTCAATCACTGTCATATCAAGCCATAAAGCCATTCGTTTATTAAAAAACGGATGTCTAGCTTTCTTAGCCCCCATGTCATGGACTTGAACAAAAATACGTCTGATTTAAATAATATTTCTGTTGTTAGTAAATTTCCTGACGTATTTCTTGAAGAACTTCCCGGTCTACCCCCAGAACGTGAAGTTGAATTCTTTATTGACCTTGAACTCGGTACAAAACCCATTTCTAAAACCCCATATTGAATGGCTCCTATTGAACTTCACGAGTTAAAGGTCCAACTACATGAGTTGTTGGACATCGGTTTCATTCGTCCTAGCACATCTCCTTGGGGTGCTCCTGTTTTATTCGTAAAGAAGAAAGACGGGAGTATGCGACTTTGTATTGACTATCGGGAATTAAACCATGTCACCATCAAGAATAGGTATCCACTACCTCGCATTGATGACCTGTTCGACCAGTTGCAAGTAGTACAATTTTTTTTAAAGATCAATCTTCGTTTTGGATATCATCAGCTAAAGATTAAAACTGAGGATATTCCAAAGACTGCCTTCAAAACTCGGTACGAGCATTATGAATTCTTAGTCACGTCTTTTGGATTGACTAATGCTCCTGCTGCTTTCATGGATATGATGAACCAAGTGTTTAATGAATATTTGGATCAGTTCTTTGTTGTCTTTATTGATGACATCCTCATCTATTCCAAAAGCCGTGAAGATCATGAGCACCATTTGAAGCTGGTACTGCAAAAGGCTTCGTGACAATAAGCTATATGCCAAGATAAAGAAATGCTAGTTCTGGCTTGAGGAAGTAGCATTCCTTGGGCACGTGGTATCAAAATATGGAGTATATGTTGACCCGACGAAGATTGAAGCAATACAAAGTTGGTAACAACCGAAGTCGGTGACCGAAGTACGTAGCTTTCTAGGCTTAGCTGCTTATTATTGGAGATTCATGGAAAGATTTTCTCGAATTGCTACTCCGTTAACTCAGCTGACTCGTAAAGATACAAAATTCGTATGGAGCGAGGAATGCGAAATGAGTTTCCAAGAACTCAAGAGGAGACTCATTTTGGCACATGTTCTGACAATACCATCTGGTTCAGATGGATTTGTTATCTACATCGATGTTTCAGGCAAAGGTTTAGGATGTGTTCTCATGCAACATGGGAAAGTCATAGCCTATGCCTCGCGACAACTCAAAGAATATGAGAGGAATTATCCTATTCATGATCTGGAGTTGGCAGCAGTCGTTTTCGTGTTGAAAATTTGGATACACTACCTGTATGGGGAGAAAGTGGTGATTTATACGGATCATAAAAGCCTCAAATATTTCTTCACCAAAAAGGAACTCAACATGCGGCAACGACGTTGGCTCGAGCTGTTGAAAGATTACGATCATACCATCCAATACCATCCTGGAAAAGCAAACATGGTAGCTGACGCATTGAGTAGAAGATCATATGCGGGTATGAGTGCGCTATTGTCTACGCAAAGGCCCATTTGGTATGACTTGAAAATGATGGAGATTAAGTTAAAGGCTCCAAGTACCCACGTGATGATATCAAATATACGAGTAGAACCGACTTTAATTGATAAAGTTAAAGCTGCTGAAGCCATAGACCCAGAGCTGATGCGTATGAAGAAGAAAGTATAAAAAGGTGTTATTCCAGAAGCAAGAATCGATGAAGAATGAATACTTCAAGTCAACTCTAGACTTTGTCTTCCTAACGATTCTGACTTGAAGCATATAATCATGATGGAGGCACACAACACATCATTTGAAATCCATTCTGGGAGTACCAAAATGTATCATGATCTTCGACATACATTTTGGTGGAGAAATATGAAGAGAGAGATCGTGGATTTTATCTAGAGGTGTTTAACTTGTCAACGTGTAAAGGCGGAGCATCAAGTGCCAAAGGGTCCATTGAAACCACTTGAGATTCTGAAATGGAAGTGGGAACACATTACCATGGATTTTGTTACGGGTCTTCCCAAGGTTTCTTAAGGCATAGATGCAACTTGGGTTATTGTTGATAAATTAACCAAGTTTGCTCATTTCTTGCCGATACAGGAGACTTATTCCCTTGAACATCTTGCTCGTATAAACGTGAATGAGATTGTGAGATTGTATGGCATTCCAGTATCCATAGTTTCGGATCGTGATGCAAGATTCACTTCACGATTTTGGGTTAGCTTGCAGAAAGCTATGGGCACAAATTTACGATTCAGTTTGGCATAACATCCTCAAACGGATGGGCAATCAGAAAGGACTATTCAAACTCTTGAAGATCTATTAAGACTATGTGTCCTAGATTTCAAAGGGAGTTGGGATAAATACCTACCATTGGTGGAATTCTCATATAACAACAGTTATCAGGCAAGTATAGGTGTGGCTCCATTTGAAACATTGTATGGACAAAAATGTCGCTCTCTAGTATGTCGAGATGAGGTGGGAGAAGAAACGTTGTTGGGACCAGAGTTGGTACGAATGACTACAGAGAAGATCCAAATGATCCGACAAAGAGTTATGCGGATCTTCATCGAAAAGATGTGGAATTTAATATTGGGGATCATGTATTGTTACGTGTTTCTCCATGGAAAGGAGTTACAAGATTTGGGAAGAGAGGAAATCTCAATCCACGATTTGTTGGTCCATTTGAAATTATTGACCGAATAGGAAATGTGGCCTATAGACTCGCATTACCTCCAAGCATGTCTCATGTTCATAATGTTTTTCACATATCTGTGCTTCGTGAATATGTGAAAGACTCAAACCACATTATTGAGTTAGAACCAGATGAGATAACCAAAGATTTAATGTTAGAGGAGGTACCTGTCAAGATCTTAGATAGGAAGGAGCATGTCCTACGCACAAAGATTATACCACAAGTTAAAGTTTAGCGGAGGAACCGTGCTATTGAGGAAATGACCTGGGAGTTAGAATCAGAAATGAAAATGAGGTATCCTCATCTTTTCGAAAAACCAGGTATGTACGTCAATTTCGAGGACGAAATTTCATAAGGAGGGGAGGTTGTAAGACCCCAACTTTTTATAAATAAAATCCAATTTCCTCTAATTATTATTTTGAATAATATGGTGTTAATTTAATATAATGCTTTGGTTATGGGTGAAATGTGCAAATTTTGCAAAATTAAACAAGTGGTTATAAAATATTCATTGTTGTCGGGGAATATTCGTTTAGTCGTGGAATATTCTTGTTGTCAGGGAATATTCGTACGACGGCGGAACCATTTTGTAGGCATCATAACGAAAAAACGGTCGGATGAAGAAAATGACAAGTTTGAGTTTTTATAAATAACAATGTAGTTATTCACAATTAACACTTTGTTGGAATACCGGTGGTTAAAATACGATGTCTGGCGTGGTTGCGATGCTTTACGGTATTGCACGATATTTTTTGAATTATTGATTCTTACGTAAAAAGGAACTACTCAATAATTGTTACAGTAATTATTGTTCAATATTTTATTTTATTGATTCAATAATTTCTACGTTGATATTTTATATTATTGTTGTTTCAATAATTGTCACTGCACAGTATTTTCCATTATCAGATCAATAATTTATATTATTTGAATAATAATATTAGATAGCATTATTAGCAATGTCTAAGGAAGTTCTGTCTAGAAAAGGAGTTTGGTCACCTAATTGCGCACTAGTAAGGAGAAATTCTTATCGGAAAGCCCCCTCTTTCCTGAGAACGACCGAGTTGTCATAATTGTGATTCTATAATATTATTTGTGAATAATTAATTATTGATTTATATGATAAAGAAATATTTATTTTTATGTGGATTTAAATGAAGGAATTAATGCTGAGGTGTTTTATCAAAATTTTGTCGGAATGGAGGTATTAAAAATCGTCCGAATGTGGATTTCGGACATTTTCTGTTTGGAATTTGGAAAACCTTTCTTCTACAAAGTTGTAGAGAATTAAATTTCCTATGGGATAGACAAAATATTCGAATTTTTCTGATAGAAAGGTTATTTTTTATGACTTATTGAAGTTTTAGAAATAAATGTTTTTATTTAAAACATGATGGGCCCCACTTTTGGTTGGTGAGAAATGTGCTAAAATCGGGAAACATCCTCGATTTTAAAGCCCTAGGTGTATCAGTTATTATTCCTGTTTTTACAAAATAAACTACGATAGAGTGAAGGGTTGCCAATTGAAGATATTTTTTACTCATAGCTTTATTTGACTCAAGGTTTGCATGTACTAAATATGCAGTAGAGATTATACCATAGGTATCATTGATCAGCTAAGTTATCAATAAATAACTTATTGATTTCTTGCAAAATCAGAATGAAAATAAATTTTTCCCATACATGTTGTACTTCCTCTTGAATTCCTGAACAAAGTGGTGAACCATTTTGTTCAAGAATTCAAGAGGAAGTAAAGTACGGTTAAACACTTATTGGGAACTTTTGAATTTCCTACAACTCTAATTTTGTTCTCTTATTTCCCAATAAGTTTGAGTTTGCAGGAAATTCAAAAAAAATTTATTAATAAGCCTTCTAATCAATGATACCTTGGGTACAATATCTACTGCACATTCATTACATGCAGACCTTGAGTCAAATAAGACTATGAGTAAAAAATATCTCAGTTGGCAACCCTTCACTCTATGGCAGGTGATTTTGCAAAAATAAGAGTAACATCTGAAAGGCATAAGGCTTTAAAACTGAGGATGTTTCCCGATTTCATGGAGAGGTGGGTCACAACTAGCTTACACTTCTCAAGGAATACTGGGGACAAACTTTATCGATGATGACTGACTATTAAGATTGTATAATCTTCTTCTTGCACTTGGCGGGCATTTGCAGTCTCCAAGTTTTGAGGATTTAGCTTAATTATACAGTGGTAAGAGCAACACAACAGTATGATGATGATGTCGATGTAATCTTATCATTATTTAGCTTTATGTTTAGTTTTGTATGTTTATTTTAGCATACTTTAGACATGACACTTAAGAAAGTATGATGAATAAACCAAGTTAGTTTTAGTCGGACGGTATTTGTTTATGTTTATACATGCATTAATGTTATATATTGTGTTGGTTTTTAATTATATATATATATATGGATGGATCTCGATGGATTTTGTAGAGATGTTGGAATCTTTAGCGAGATCGTATAATCTTATTCTTACATTTCGCGGGCATTTGTAGTTTCCGAGTTCTGAGGAGTTAGATTATGCAGTAGCGAGAGCAACACAATAGTGGGATGATGATGTCGAGGTAATCTTTTCATTATTTAGCTTTATGTTTAGTTTTGCATGTTTATTTTAGCAAACTTTAGACATAACACTTAAGAAAGTAAGAATGAAGAAACCAAGTCAGATTTAATTGGATGGTTTTTGTTTATGTTTGCGTACGTGGATGTTTATATATTTTGTGTTGGTTTTTAATTATATATATGGATGGATCTCGATGGATTTATAGGAATGTTGGTTTATATATAGATACTGTTGTGTGTTGGGATATAAATTAGGTACAAACAGGTACAATTTTGTTTTGGGAAATCCACCAAACAACCAATTTTTTTTTTTAAAAAAAATAGAAATCGATGTTGCGTGTCTGATTGCTAATGTTTTTACGATGACGGTTTATGAACCTGTGGATGTTAGTACCGAATTGTGTACGCTTTAGTAGTGGTCGCGGACACGTGGACCACGTCACCAATGCGATCTAGCTCACGGTGACTCAACTTAGCGACGAATTCGGTCGCTATATGGCAGTCGTGAACATGCCCGTCGCTAAAAGTTGTCGTTGTTATGCAGACAGCGACCAAATTACATGCGACCACTATCAGCAACCGAAGTCGGTCGCAGATATCTATCAGCAAGCTTATGCGGTCGCGGATAAGCGGTCACTGATAAGCCTTTTTCTTGTAATGAATTTCGTCGAAATTAGGGCTTGCACTGGCGAAAAACTTGGCGCCACCTAGGGCCTTCTAATTTCAACAGAATTCCATCGAAAATGACTTATTTACGAGGAACGTATGACCGACGGAATAATTCGTCGAAATTAGCTTATAATCAACGAAATGAGTCCCGTCGAGATTAATTTTGTCGATCGTAAAGCTTTTTTCTTGTAGTGTAAAGAACTCACTTTACAAATCTTTAAGGGGGGTTTTCAAAGTATATTTCGTTGTGCATAATTAATCTTGATTAACTAATTATCTGGTAATACATCTTTAAATAAGAATTTTTAAATAAAAATCTATTCTACCCCCTTCTAGATCTTTATTGTGCCTATAGGAAACACCATATTATATAAATAAATGAACTATAATAATAATAGTCTTACCTACAGTTGCATAGTTACA
The DNA here is from genome assembly GCA_020205605.1 of Panax ginseng. NCBI lineage: Eukaryota > Viridiplantae > Streptophyta > Magnoliopsida > Apiales > Araliaceae > Panax > Panax ginseng. The sequence continues at coordinate 7,649,126 of CM035147.1, forward strand.
TTCAGTGTTGCAAATTTCACCTAAATTTATTTAATTTTTCATAAATAAGTTGGGGTTAATTACACTTCTATTACATAAAATACCATCAACTTCATAATTCGGCCTTCAAAGAATTTGATATTAGAATTTACTACATCAAGTGTCTAATTTGATATAATTTAGACCCCAATTTCAAACTCTGACCAATTTTTTCTGAAATACCCAACTTGCCCAAGAATCCGATCGGGTATTGTGTATTTAATACTAGTTAACCGTATAAATATAAAATTTGACTTAATTTAAGAAAGGGCTATTTACAGTTCGGTTACATCAAGTACCACCATATTCATGATTCGCCCCCAAAGAAAAAAAAATTATAATGATAATTGTTTTTATAAATATAATAATTTTTAGCCCTTTTAAAAAAAGTAACTAATACCGAAGAAATACATTATAAAATTACAAATATAATTTAAAATTAAAAATATTTATAAATAAAATTTAAAATTATAAATACAATTTGTAAAATTTAAGTTGTGATATAATTTATAAAATTTAAGATGTAAAATTTATAATTTATGATATAATTTATAATTTGCATGATTTAAGTTGTAAAATTTATAAATACAATTTGTTAAATTATAGATACAATTTTAAAATAATTTTTTAATATATATATATATATATATATATATATATATATATATATATATATATAAAACTATTGTTTGTTTGAAGAATAAAAGCGGAAAATGGACCGGAAAGAAAGTGTTGTTGGATAAACTAATAATTAAACACTATTTGTTTGAAGAATCTTTTAACAAATTAAATAACAACAACTCACTTTTCAAATCCAAAATACATTACATATGTCGTTTTATGTACATTCTCTCTTTGCAACTCACTTTTTGCACACCATCTCCTCTCTCTTCCTCATTCAATGGCGATAATCAGTCTTTTTTCGTCAGAAAAGTCTTTGAATTAACATAAAATTTCAGGTTATTTTATCCTTAAGTCGATCAAAGCTATTGGACAGAATCCAATCCAAGGCGCTGAAATTTTCATATTTGAAGTAACAAAACAATTTGAAAGATTAGAAAAGAGGGAAAGAGAATAGAGAGCAAATGAGTCATTGTTTTTCTTTTTCCTTTTTTCTTTTTTCCTCCTCCTTTTGTATGCTCTTCCAATATAATAAGGGTATTGTTTAATTAAATAAATTTTGGGCACTTTTGTCAATTGTTTAAAAGTTTAATATTATTCTTGTTAAAAATATAATTTGTATGTTTAAAAGTTTATTGATTTTTTTTATAATTAATTCTTTTTTAATTTTAAAATAAAAAAAACTATATTTTGGTAATCTTTATTAATATTTAATTTTAATAATTTAACATATAATAATTATTTATAAGGATTTATACATATTTAATACATCAAAATAAGTATTTATATAAATTTAATTTATACGAATTAGGTACTTGATGTAGTAAATTGTGAATTTGGTGGTACTTGATATAATATAAGTGTTATTAGTCAGTATTCTATATGGTTAAACCGTATACAATTCTAATTATCTGGCCGAAAAATTAGATATTCCGGCCAACTTTGGTTGGATTATGAAATTAGGAGCTAAATTGTATCAAATTAGACACTTGATGTAGTAAAGTATAAGCCTAAATTCTTTGGGGGCCTAATCATAAATATGATGGTACTTCATGTAGTAAAATGTATTTAGCCCAATAATTAGTTATACATTATTTGTTAAATACTATATTTTAAAAGGAAATAATTTTTTTATAAAAATGTTTTAGACAATATTACTCTATTATTATTATAATTAATATAATAGTATAGTAATATATATATATATATATATATATATATATATATATATATATATATATAATTCAATAATTTTATAGCAAAACTTGAGTGCTTTGCACGGATCATCATTTAATAGCACAAAATGATCTCTCAAACTTACGATTTAGAAAAGATCCTTCAACCCTAAAATTTAGGGGAAATCAAATATTTTTTTCAACTTATATTTGATTTCACAATCTTTTCATCTACATTCCTACTTACTACTATCTCTTATCCTTATACATTTTTAAATCTAATTATTGCTCTTTAAAATTCATATTAGTTATAACAATAATATTTAATTATATAATATTTTATTATTACTAAATTATATAAGTATAACAATTTGAGGTTAAACAAGATTTTACTATTACATAATAGATTAATATACAAATCGATAAATCATTAATTTAAAGATGAATACTATCATTTATATTACATAAATAGATGGACTATTATTGTAAATTTTATTTTATTTAAGTTTTTTTATCAATAATTAGTTATACATTATTAGTTAAATAATATATTTTAGAAGGATTTTTTAATAAATATTATAAATACCACAATATTAATCTATTATTATTATTATAACAGATGCATAATTAATACTCCCTTCGTCCCGTATTAAATATCCTAATTAGTTTCGGCACACTAATTAATAATATATATATATATATATATTTACCTAAATTGTAAGACCCCAACTTTTTATAAAGAAAGATTTAATTTCTCTAATTATTATTTTGAAATAGTAAGGGGTTGATTTGATTAATGTGGTTAGTCATGGGTAAAATGCACAAATATTTTAAATAAACAAGTGGTTATAAAATATTCATTGTTGTCGGAGAATATTCGTTTGGTCGTGGAATATTCTTTGGCATAAAGAGAATATTAAATGCGACAGTAGCGACCTTGTATGGGCCCCATAACTGAAAGCGATTGGATGAAGAAAACGACAAGTATGAGTTTTTATAAATAACGGCGTAGTTATTACCATTAATCTTTGTTGAAATACGGTTGGTTAAAAATACGATGTCTACGCGTTGTTGCACGAGATAGCACCAGTATTGCACCAATTAATGATTCTTACGTAAGAATGCACTACTCAATAATTGTTACAATAATTCTTTATTGATATTTTATTTTATTGATTCAATAATTGCTACGTTGATATTTTATATTTACATTGTTTCAATAATTGTCACTACATAATATTTTTTCATTATCTGGACAATAATTCATATTATCTGAATAATATTATTAGATAACATTATTAGCAATGTCTAGAAAGTTACATACAGGAGAGGTTTGGTCACCTAATTATTGTTGCGATGGAGAAATTCTTATTAGAAAGCCCCTCTTTTTAGGAACGGCACGGTTTATCGATATTGTGATTACGTAATATTATTTGTGAATAATTAATTATTGATTTATATGATGAGAAAATATTAATTTTATGTGGATATAGATGGAAAATTTTAAAGTGACAATTGTTGAAAATCGATATTTTATCTTTTCTAATAAAATAATATTTTATTATATTATATAATAATGGTAATATTTTTACAATGAATGTGGGATATATGAGTATATGAGGAGGAAGAGTATTTTTGTTGCATTAAATGATTAACACATGTTTTTGTGTGTTAGTGGACCCATTTCTTGGTGAAATTTGATTATAGCTTGTAAAATCGTTCGTTTGTGGATTTCGGTCAATTTCTGTTTAGAATTTGGAAACACTTTCTTCTGTAAAGTTGTAGATAATGAAATTTCCTATGAAAAATACATGTGGTTTGAATTTTTCTGATAAAAGGGCTATTTATTATGAATTATTGAAGTTCCGGAATAATTGATTTTTGAAAGTTTTAATTATTTTTATTAAGAAAAACATTTTTTCCATTTGTGGGCATGTGTTAAATGGTTGAAATCGGCTGGTGTGGTGTGCTAAGGAAATTAAGAAAATTATATTATTATTTTATTAAATTTTCTACTTTGGTGTTCTAAGCAATTTCCTATAAATAGGGTGCTCAGGTTAGAATTGAAAAATACACCAGAAACTGAAGTTTTCTCTCTTTCTCTCTCTATATATCGAAATATTCTTGTGAGTATTTTGATACTTTGAGTCTTTGTTATACGGTGCAAGTTCTTTTCACACTATATATCCAGATTATTACAAATCGGAAATCTATCTTTTTTGAGGTAAGGGATGTTATTATTTTTATAAATGATATTATTTCTTTCAATATCATTATGCCAAAATATTGGTAAGATTTTTCTTGTGAAATTCTTATCTTTTGGTGTCAGGGTTACTATTCACGATTTACTATTCACGAGTTAATATTCATGAGTTGCTATTCATGAATATTATTCACGAAGCATGATTATTTTTCTTGTGGAATTTCTACCTTTTAGTGTCGGAGTTATTATTCATGTATATGGCACTATTCACGTATATGACACTATTCACGAATACGATACTATTCACAGAAAAATTAAATTTTCTTTTCCGTGTCCAAGATTATCTGTTATGGTTTCTATCTTTGATTGGATCTATGTATCTTTATTTGTGAATTTTGCTTCAAAATTTGTTATTATGGAGTATTATTGAACTTGGATTAAACTGTAATACGAATCCCTAATATTTGTTCTTTTGCTTCACTGGATTCATTTTCTTTAAAATATTTTTCATCATTCTCAGTCTTAAATGATGATATTACTGAATATCTTTGGCACATAGTGTAAAGATGAATGATTTCTTGATGAATATCTTTGGCCGTGAGTGCAAAGATGAGCAGTGTTTAGATGAACATGACCCACTGATGAATATCTTTGGCCTGTAGTGCAAACATGAATATTTGATTCAAGATGTATATTGATTGATGTTCTGAGGATAAAATATCGATGATAGACTTTTAAATTCATAGATGATAGTAGATTTCATTCTCTACTTAACTCTTCTAATGAATTGTTGTTTTATTTAGCAGTTGTTGATCTAAAAGCGTGTTGTCTATTGTATTCTATCAGATTTTTTCTGTTAAAGACTAAGATAATTTTTGTACATTATCTTAGTCATAATATTCTTCTTGGGCTAGTTGAGATCACCCTTTTCCTTTTTATTCCATTTTCTTCTCGGGAGGCGAGAATATAAGCGGGAACTAGTGGGGTATGGAGTAATGGTTCAAGACAATTGTTTTAGTAGTCCTCACTATTTTGTAAAATAGTGTATCAATAATTTTAATGAAGACTCCTTTTGAGTTTGTATACTCTCTATTAGGCGGTATTTGTATTTAAACTCAAAGTTTATGTGTTGTAAATATTTTGCCACGACAATTGTATTAATGAAGTTGTAGTTATTTCTGTACCATGTATTTGGCGACTCAGAATAGGTTGGGTGGATTGGACCTATTTTGGGGGCTTCACAATTGGTATTAGAGCTATAAGTAAAGAGCCCCGAGCCTCTATCTGGTGACTTCTGTTGATGAGGGATGCTTGCAAAGCCGGACTCTCCGTAGGGGACCTTGGATTCTGCGATGGCAAACTGATAGGTATCATTGTAAGGTGCTGACACAAGTTGGTGTCCAGAGTCACAGTTGGTATCAGAGCTTAAGGATATGGTCTCTGGCGGAGATCGGGGAATAGAACTAGGAGGGGAGAGACGAGTAAATCCTTCTCTAGTGTTTCATACCTAAGCCTATTTGTTATTTAATTGGTCGGTCAGAATATAGGGTTAATATGTGGCATGTCAATTAACCATTGTTTTGTGGCAGTATTTGAAAATGGCAGCTGAAAATGTTAACAATGGAGTGAATGAGACCGTGGAGACACCTCTAATCATCAACTAGGTTAATGTGATTAGAGATATCCATGTGGTGATTGAGGAATTAAAAGTTGCACTCAAGCTAGTCATGAGGTAGCATGGCGAGTGAGGAAGAAGAGGAACACGAGGATGATTTATTAGAAGAACTTATTGATCAAAATATAGAATTGCAAAATTGTATTCATGAGTTAGAAGAAGCGAAATTTGAAGAACGGAAGGCGATGCGTGGAGCAAAGGAATGTAACATTCAAAATTGTATTACCCGATGTGCGATAATTGAACATGAAGCGCTCTTTGGCGAGTATCTGATATTAAAGGCCGAATCGAGAATTCAAATGTCAAGGAGCGACTAAAAAAGAAGAAACAAGCGAGCAGTGAGAATGAAAGATGCATGAGTAAAAGCCACACGACGCGTTGATATTGTGGAAAGAAAGTCCGATCCAAGAAAGCTAAAATAGATGATATGTATTTCTCTTTTTCGACAGCAATTGGGAGAATCCAGCATCGAGTTTTGAATTACCCTGACGAGGAATCGAACGAAGTTATCACGGGTTAGTTAATTATAAATTTTTGCGAAGTTTATACCTTAATCGATATCGGTTCTACCCATTCTTTTATCTCTCTTGCTTGCGCTTAACGTTTAAATTTGACTCTAGAGAAGTTAGACTTTGACTTATCGGTTGAAACTCCGTTAGGAAAAACCTTCATTACATGTGCTATCCAAGTCTTGGATGAGAGTCACAGTTTTGAATGATATTTTTATTGTTAATAAATTTTCTGACTTATTCTTGAAGACTTCTTAGCCTACCTATAGAGCGTGAAATCGAATTTTGTATTGACCCCAGTACAAAACCCATTTCTTAAACCCTCAAATATTTCTTTACTTAAAAGGAACGTAACATGCGCCAAAGATGTTGGCTCGAGCTGTTGAATATTACGATCGTACCATGCAATATCATCGTGGAAGTGTGAACGTGGTAGCTGACGCGTTGAGTAGAAGATTGTATGCGGTTACAAGTGCGAATATACAAACCCACGTGAAGATAACGAATATACGAGTAGAATCGACTTTAATCGATAAAGTTAAAGCCGCTCAAGCTACACCCCCGGAGCTAATGAATGTGAAGAAGAGGGTTCAAGAGGGCATTATTCTAGAAGCAAGAATCGACGAAGAGAGGAAATCTTAACCTTCGATTTATTAGTCCATTTGAGATTCTCGATCAAGTAGGAACTGTGGCCTATAGACACATTTTACCGCTAAGTATGACGCGTGTTCATAACGTTTTTTGCATATCGATGTTACGTAATTATGTGGACGACCCAAACCACATTATTAAGTTAGAACCAGACGAGATAGCATAAGATTTAACGTACGAGGAGGTATCAGTCAAGATCTTGAATAGGAAGGAGCATGTCTTACGTAAGTCAATTTCGATGACGAAATTTCATTAGGAGGGGAGGTTGTAAGACCCCAACTTTTTATAAAGAAAGATTTAATTTCTCTAATTATTATTTTGAAATAGTAAGGGGTTGATTTGATTAATGTGGTTAGTTATGGGTAAAATGCAAAATATTTTAAATAAGCAAGTGGTTATAAAATATTCATTATTGTCGGAGAATATTCGTTTGGTGCGTGGAATATTCTTCTTTGTCAGGGAATATTAAATGCGATGGTAGCGACCTTGTGTGGGCCCATAACATAAAAGCGATTGGATGAAGAAAACGACAAGTATGAGTTTTTATAAATAACGACGTAGTTGTTAATAAGTTATCTTGTTGGAATACGGTTGGTTAAAACACGATGTCTGGCGTTGTTGCCTAATAGCACGATGTTGTACCAATTATTGATTCTTACATAAGAAGGCCTGACTCAATAATTGTTACAATAATTCTTATTCGATATTTTATTTTATTGATTCAATAATTGCTACGTTGATATTTTATATTTACATTATTTCAATAATTGTCACTACATAGTATTTTCCATTATCGGAGCAATAATTCATATTATCTGAATAATATTATTAGATAACATTATTGGCAATGTCTAGAAAGTTTTGTCTACAGGAGAGGTTTGGTCACCTAATTGCGGCGGCGATAAGGATAAATTCTTATTGAAAGCCCCCTCTTTCTGGGGAGCGGCACGGTTGTCGATATTGTGATTCTGTAATATTATTTGTGAATAATTAATTCTTGATTTATATGATGAGGAAAATATTGATTTTATGTGGATATAGATGGAGACATTTTTAAAGTGACAATTGTTGAAAATCGATATTTTATCTTTTCTGATAAAATAATATTTTATTATATTATATAATAATGGTGATATTTTTACAATGAATGTGGGATATATGAGTATATGAGGAGGAAGAGTATTTTTGTTGCATTAAATGATTAACACATGTTTTGTGTGTGTGGACCCCATTTCTTGGTTGAAATTTAATTATAAATTTGTAAAAATCGTCTGTTTGTGGATTTCGGTCAATTTCTGTTTGGAATTTAGAAAAATTTTCTTCTGTAAAGTTGTAGATAATGAAATTTCCTATGGAAAAGACATGTGATTCGATTTTTTCTGATAAAATGGCTATTTATTATGAATTATTAAAGTTCCGAAGTTCTGGAATAATTGATTTTTGGATGTTTTAATTATTTTTATTAAGAAAAACATTTTTTTTCATTTGTGGGCATGTGTTAAATGGTTGAAATCAGCTGGTGTGGTGTGCTAAGGAAATTAAGAAAATTATATTATTATTTTATTAAATTTTCTGCTTTGGTGTTCTAAGCAATTTCCTATAAATAGGGTGCTTAGGTTAGAATTGAAAAACACACCAGAAACTGAAATTTTCTCTCTTTTTCTCTCTCTATATTATCAAGCGTATTCTTGTGAGTATTTTGATACTTTGAGTGTTGCTTTATCTGGTTGCAAGTTCTTTCAAAGACTATATCGATATTACGATCGATCAATCTTATCTTTTGAGGTAAGGGATGTTATTATTTTTATAAATGATATTATTTCTTTCAATATCATTATGCCAAAATATTGGTAAAATTTTTCTTGTGAAATTCTTATCTTTTCATGTTAGGGTTACAATTCACGAGTTACTATTCATGAGTACTATTCACGAAGAATGATGATTTTCTTGTATGGAATTTCTACCTTTTAATTAAGCCTGATTCTTATTCACGTATATGACACTATTGACGTATATGACACTATTCACGAATACGACACTATTCATAGAAAAATTAAATTTTCTTTTCTGTGTCCAAGATTATCTGTTATGGTTTCTATCTTTGATTGAATCTATGTTTTGATCTTTATTTTTGAATTCTGCTTCAAAATTTGTTATTATGGAGTATTATTGAACTTGGATAAAAGCATGTCTGAATCCCTAATATTTGTTCTTTTACTTCCTTTGGATTCGTTTTCTTTAAAATATTTTTCATCATTCTCGGTCCTAAATGATGATATTCTTGAATATCTTTGGCACCAGTGTAAAAGATGAATGATTTTTTTGATGAATATCTTTGGCTGTAGTGCGAAGATGAATGATTTTCGATGAATATCTTTGGCCGTAGTGCAAAGATGAGCAGTGTTTAGATTAACATGACCAATGATGAATATCTTTGGCACATAATGCAAAGATGAATATTTGATTCAAGATGTATATTGATTGATGTTACGAGGATAAAATATCGATGATGGACTTTTAAATTCATAGATGATAGTAGATTTCATTCTCTCTTAACTCTTACAATGAATTGTTGTTTTCATTGCGATTGTTGATCTAAAACTTGTTGTCTATTGTATTCTATCAGATTTTTCCATGTTGAAGACTAAGGATAATTTGTTGTACATTATCTTAGTCATAATATTCTTTCTTTGGGCTAGTTGAGCTCACCCTTTTCCTTTTGTTCCATTTTTCTTCTCGGGATCTGAGAATATAGCGGAAACTAGTCGGGGTGTGGAGTAATGGTTCAAGACGATTGTTTTAGTAGTCCCTCACTATTTTGTAAAATAGTGTATCAATAATTTTAATGAGGACTCCTTTTGAGTTTTGTATACTCTACATTAGGCAGATTTGTATTTAAACTCAAAGTTTATGTGTTGTCGTATTTTGTATGACAATTGTATTAATGAAGTTGTATTTGTTTCTGTACCATGTATTTGACGACTCAGAATAGGTTGGGTGGATTGGACCTATTTTGGGGGCGTCACATAAATTGCCATTCTAAATTACTTTTTAATTGAAGTATCCATTTACTTTTTAATGATCTCAACATTAATTATTCATTGCTAGTTCCCACGTGAATCAATTCTCTAGATCATTTTTATTGTTATTGTCAAATTCCAATAAGTATATTTCTAGAAACTTTATCATTTTTGTTGTTATTCTCATATAAAATAGAAGAGATGTTATAATGATAATATGAGAGAGAAAGTGGTATAACAATACATCTGTAAGACCCCAACTTTTTATAAATAAAATCGAATTTTCTCTAATTATTATTTTGAATAATACGGTGTTAATTTGATATAATGCTTTGGTCATGGGTGAAATATGAAAATTTTGCAAAATTAAACAAGTGGTTATAAAATATTCATTGTTGTCGGGGAATATTAGTTTGGTCGTGGAATATTCTTACTATCGGAGAATATTCATACGACGGCGCAGCCATTTGTGGCCCCATAACGGAAAACGGTTGGATGAAGAAAACGACAAGTTTGAGTTTTTATATATAACGACGTAGTTATTCACAGGTTAACTTTCTTGTTGGAATACCCATGGTTAAAATACACTAATACTGGCGTGGTTACTGCGTGTAGCATTGGTATTGCACAATATTTTTGAATTATTGATTCTTACGTAAGAAGACACTACTTAATAATTATTACAGTAATTAATATTCATTATTTTATTTTATTGATTCAATAATTGCTACGGTGATATTTTATTTTATTGTTATTTTAATAATTATCACTGCACAGTATTTCCCATTATCAGATCAATAATTCATATTATTTGAATAATATTATTAGATTGCATTATTGGCAATGTCTAAGGAAGTTATGTCTAAGAAAGGGGTTTGGTCACCTAATTGCGCGCCAGTAAGGAGAAATTCTTATCGGAAAGCCCCCTTTTTCCTAGGAACGACCTGGTTGTCATAAATGTGATTCTGTAATATTATTTGTGAATAATTAATTATTAATTTATATGATAAGGAAATATTTATTTTTATGTGGATAAAAATGAAGGAATTAATGTTAAGTTGTTTTATCAATATTTTATCAGAATGAAGGTATTAAAAATCATCCGTATATGGATTTTGGATATTTTTTGTTGGAATTTGGAAAAACTTTCTTAAGCAAAGTTGTAGAGAATTAAATTTCCTATGGAATAAACATGAGATTCGTATTTTTCTGATAAAAGAGCTATTTATTATGAATTGTTGAAGTTGTTGATTATTGTTTAAATTTAAAATATTTTGGAAATTTCTAGAATGGGTGGACCCCACTTTTGGTTTGTAAGAAATGTGCTAAAATTTTATTTCAAAAGTGGTGGACGTGAATAGTAGCAGGTAAAGCCATCAGGTAGCAGGTTAATCTGCTTTGGCGTTCTAAGCATTTTCCTATAAATATGGTGCTTAGTTAGAATTGAAAATCACACAAAAATTATAAGCTTTCTCTCTCTATATTATCGAGTGTATTTTGTGAGTATTTAGATACTTTGAGAGTTACTATATATTCAGTGCAAGTTTCCTTCAACGTTATATCCGATATTTCAAGCAGAAGTACTGTTCTTTTGAGGTAAATGATGTTATTTTCTTCGTAAATGATGTTATTTTGTTCAATATCATTAAAGACGAAATATTGGTATGAATTTTATTATGAATTTTTTACCTTTTTGTGTTGAGGTTACTATTCATATATACGACACTATTCACGAATACGGTACTATTCACGAGTAATATTCACGAAGTATGATTTTTCTTGTGGAACTTCTATCCTTTTTGTGTCGGGGTTACTATTCACGTATACGACACTATTCACGTATACGGCATTATACACAAATACGACACTATTCACAGAAAAATGAAGTTTTCTCTTCTTTGTCCAAGATGTCTATTATGGTTACTATATTTGATTGTATCCATGTTTTGATCTTCATTCTTGAATTTTACTCCACTATGGTTTATTACGGAGTATTTTTGAACTTGGATTATCTAAAGTACGAATCCATAATCTTTGTCCTTTTATCTCCCTAGATTCGTTTTTTTACAATATTTTTCATCATCCTTAGTCCTAAATGATGATATAACTGAATATCTTTGGCCTGTAAGGCAAAGATGAATGATTATTGTTGGGTAAAATCTAGTTACGCACAACACACAAGTATACGTGGTCAACAAGTAATAAAGTGAAAGTAGAGTATCATTCCCACGATGAATTGTTTAATAAAAATCACCAAGTACTAACCCGTTACCAACTCAATTTTATTTAAACGAATGAATTTCAATTTATAAGTAAACTAATTCTAATTATCACTAGTTAAATGAAGATTACGGAGCTTTAAGATCACAACTTCACTTATTGCTTCATTTAAGTTAACACACTTCTCATCAATTATTTTCTATCCTGAATTGTTAATCAAGAACACTAAAGTAGATAAAACCACCTCTCGATACATAATACACATACTCACTTAAATCCACATATGATAGAATTAAGCAAGACACTCTAATTAACTAATCCACTATATCTCTATGTAAATTACAATTAAAAATGATTTAAAGCACAAGTTCTCTATAAGATTACATATGACATAAAGGCATATCTCTATCCTGAACACGAATTATGAATTCCATCTATGCAGAAATCACAAACACATGCTATCATGATCAGATCTAAACCTATACTTCATCCACTATAATAAATTCGACATATAGCAACGAGCTATAGCGACGGTCGGCACAGAACCGTCGCTATAAGGCATCTATAGCGACGGTCGACATGAAACCGTCGGTATAGAGGTTTTTTTAAAATAAAACCCTCCCACTTTCCCCAAATCATTTCAGTATCTTTGCTCTTTCTCTCTCGTTACAGACTAACGGTGCAATAGTTAGGGTTTTAGTGCAAAATTGAACAGAAATGTTTCCTGAAATTCTCCACTGTCATGAAACGGTCCCAAAGCCAATCCATCGTGATCGCAAGCCATGGAAGAAAGCGACGATACATAATAATCACCGGAGAGCGAACTCTCGCCAAAACTACTCCCATTGGACTGCCTCTGCAACCCGATTGAGGTAGGAAACGGCGTCGTCCCCATTCAATTAAGTTGCTGCTAAATCATTTGATGATCGGTCGAGTCCCAATCAAAAACCCCATTGTTCTTGGCCTTGTTCTTCTCGCCCGAGTCGGAGGAGGCACCAGCGGATAGCTTGGGCGGAGGAGGCTGGTGATGGTCGTCAGGAATTTGACTCAGCAGAGTGTAATTGGATCTCCTACCACCAATCAATTCCATTGACAAATTCCAAGTATCACAAAACCCTACGAACCGCCATTGTCATAGGTCGGTGGTGTGAGGTTAGTTGGTTTTTCTCTCTCCTCTCTAGAATTTCTCACACTAAAAATTCTATTATTCTTGTTGTACTAGTCCAGATGAAAGGGGGAAGTATCGGTTATCAGAGGGAATTTATTTAACTAAGGGTGTGAGGTTAGATGAAAGGGGGAAGTATCTGTTAATCTAGAGGCTAGAGATTGCTTCTGTCATAATTTAGTTGATTGTTTTGCCTTGTGAAATCTGATCTCCACTGATGGTTCATGGGGATATAAAGGTAAAGCTTAATTTAATTTGACATAGCTAGCTAGCGCTGATGCCTGCCTGCCCCTGGTGTTAATTTAATAATAATATATACAAGTCATTTATACATACATGTATATTTTGGTTTGGTTCAGTTGGGGAACATTTTTCTGAATGAAAACCTACAACCCAAGGTTTGGCTTTGCCACATCTTATCAAAAAAAGGAGGTGTGGCAAGTGATGTTTTCAGTTTTGGGGTTGTGCTGCTTCAACTCTTGACAGGAAGAAAGCCAAAGTCACTAGTTGATGACGTTTGACTTGCTTAATTGTTGCTTTAACTTTCTGAAATTCCTAATTAATTACAAACTAGGAATTGCAGCATATTGATCTTATATTTTTTTTGTTGATGCATGCATGCAGGTAAGGGATGCAATAGTGAAAGGTGGAAATTTAAGTGCCTAGCGGATCTAAACTTAAAACAAGAGTTTGTATCAACCGAATTTCGACATATATTATCAGTAGCACTTGTTTGTACTGCTCCATCTGAAATTGATAGACCAAACATGGGAGAAATCGTACATAAACTTTAAAACTTATGTAAATTACAAAAGTGGGAAATAAGTTGCACATGTGCTTAAAACTTGGCTGAATTCTACCTTTCTCTAAAATAGGTTTTTGAAGGTGAAAGAAGTCTTACGAAGGACTGTAGGCTACTTGGAAAGTTTGATCTCTCCGGAATCCCACCGGCCCCAAGGTTTTGTTCCCTGACTTGGTTGAATTTCTTTAAATTTTATAAAACTGCTTATAGAAATATATCTAGAAGGTTGCTGACCTTTGTTTTCAAACAACTTTTGATTCGCTTGACACCTTTTTGTATTTTGTAGTTTTGTAGTTTTGTAGATTGCTTTTTCATTGTACCATATGTTTAACTGTTCTCATCGTTTTTAATAACTAATTGTAGTTTTTATGGTATGCCCATAGAACTTATGCAAGTCTTGCAATGGGCAGCGAATGTTGAGAGGGCCAAAGTCAGTCAAGTTGGATATCATGTCAGGTATCAGTAGGTTATGAAGAAAAGTGGTTTCACTATAGATTTAAAATTACCTATAAATAACATAATCAAATTGCTACCTACTTGTATTCTAAGTGCCTTGCATCTTCTGTATTATCCTTTGTATGTGCACATTTGTTGTTATGGTCTGTTCACTTGTGTTGAATATAAGATTATGAGAAAATAAAAAAAAGTTAAGGAGTTTAAGTTATAACTTCATATTCTACTAATATATGATTTTCTAATAATGCTGAATATATGATTTTCTGATAATGCTGAGCAAACGGTTGACTAAGGTTGATGTTTCCACCATCTTGATAATTTTACAATGTAAGTCACTTCAGATACTAAACTCTAAATTTTGCTTGTGTTTACTGTGCTACTATTTATAGTCATCATTGCCACCGAGATTAGAACTACCGAAGGAAATGCAAATTGCATATCCTTGGGAATTTAAAGCCTCTATATGGAACATGTGTAACTCATAATTAGACATCCATTGGTTGGAGTATTTATTTTTTTCTGGGTGCTATATGGAACATGTGTAACACAGAAATTGGATGGCAGAGACATGTTGGAGCCTTTTGGTTCATGGTTTTAGTTGCCCTAGGAGTTTGGTGGAACCAGTCCCTCCAATTATTATTATAATTAAATATTTATTATGTGATAGCTTTGGTTTCTCTTTTGTATATTCCATTGTGCTTTATGGTTGGATGTGTTGATTTATTTTGCTCTTAACATGGCAAGTCTTGATACATTTGGGCCACCAACCGTTAGACCTTTTTTTGTTGGGCATTTTATTCAATATACTTTGTGCTTTGAATTTATATCTACTATGTTCCTTTTCTAATATTTGATCATTACTTGCAGTTGACAGTAGACAAAATTCTAATTAGCGAAATTTGAAATGGAGCAAGCTTCTCGATCCTGATAAGAAAGGTCAATGGTGGTACATGCAGGGATCGACAATTGTATTTTAGGAGATGAATTATTCAACTATTATATTGTAATGTTGTAATGTGAATGATTTTAAATCATGTATACAATATTTTTTTATGTTTTATTTTATATTGTATTTGTGTTTGTTAGATAAATGTACACAATTTTTTTTTTTTTTTAAATTTAAAAAGTATAACGACGGTTATCGACCGTAGCTATAGTGTTTTATAAAACACAGGTCTATAGCAATGGTCGTCGAGCGTCACTATAGACATCTATAGTTACGGTCATGACCGTTGGTAAAGAGCAAATACATGATTTTGTTATGACCTATAGCGACGGTCGACGGTCAATGACCGTCGCTATAGGCCAAAAGACCGTCGCTAAAAGCTTTACCGACGCCTTCTATGGTGACGGTCCGACCGTCGCTAAAACCTTTAGCGACGGTATTTTGGCCTATAGCGACGGCCGACGAACGTAGCTATAGGCCGATTTTCTAGTAGTGATCTCTCGAGTTCATATAGATTATCACGATAATTGTTAGCTAGGCAATTAAGTAATTAAGTCCAAATCACATTAGAACATAACAATTGATAACGAAGCATATTAAAATAAACTACACAATAAGATCCATTGTAATCTCAAACAAAGAATTAGTTCATTGAATTAAAACTAAGAATCCACACTTGAATACACATTAAAAGATAAAAACAAGAGTAGAGTAAAGAATAAATCTGTTGTCAGCAAATCTTCATCTTCCTCAAGCTCCTCCTCTTGATCTTCAATGGTCTCCAAGTTACTTCAATATCCAACTCTCATAAAAACTAAGGGTTTGCTCCTAATCTACTCTAATCTAATGGAATCCTTCAAAACTCACCTCCCAATCCAAGTTAGAATCAAGTATTTATAGTTCTAATAGATATCCTAGCAAGTTAGGCAACTAAGAATCCTATTCTAGCTCAATTTGGAAAACAAATAACCCAATTTAACTCTCCCCCCGTCTACCGGCGCACCCCACGTTGTTCCTAGGCCATTTTGGGCTCTCCCGTGCTCTCAGATGTGAGAGATTACGGTGGCCGTGGCCACATACATGCCGTTTATAAGCGCGACCTGCTTATTACTCTATTTTCTCTTTTGCGACGTCTTTTGGTAAAACAGGTATAACTTTTGATCCGCTAGGCAGTACGGGGCTTGCCACCTATCAAATCGAAGATATCGATGCGATCTACAAATTTTATTCTTTGAGGATTGACAAATTCTGTCGGGATCAAGGTGAAAATCGAGCATGAAGTAGATGTTATGTAAATAGCAAACATGACAACTCTTAACTTTGATCTTTGTTGATAAAAAGGCCATAACTCTCACATCCGAACTCCGATTGGGACGATTCAAGATGTTCCAAAAAGCTAATAAGTAGATCTATAATATAATCCATGTTCCAAGCCAAGAACATGCATCCAACTTTGTGTTAAAAGCCCATCAATCTTCTCTTCTTGCATTTGCTTGCATATTTTTGTCCAAAAGATGTTTGAATTTCTTTTCCTTGCTTCCTCATGCCAATGTTGTGTCATAGCCTACAAAATAACATAACATGTGATGCCCCCAAAATAGGACCAATCCAAACAACCTATTCTGAGTCGCCAAATACATGGTACATAAAACAACTACAACTTTATTACAACAATTGTCGTGCAAAATACAACAACACATATGTTGTGAGTTTTGATACAAATATATATAACAACTATGACTCTTGACACCAACTTGGGTAGAACGTTACCATGATAACTTACATAAAGGTACAGTCAAAAACTATTTTAGAAATTAAAATCTTTGGGAAGTGCTCAAGGAAACCTTCGTACATGGGAAGCCATGCGTCTAGGTTATGATAGATATCATATGTCCACAGAATTATCCTTGGTTGACCCAATAGACCCTAAAGAAAAATGAAAAGATTACTATCATGTTCCTTCCAATGATGAGTCTTTTCTTGACATATGATTATCTCCACTGTCTATTTAGGGAGAACCTCAACAGCTATAGACCACCGTTCTATTCCCTCATTATCCCCGCTTCTTTCGACCAAATACTCTCTTATTACACGAAAAGGAATTGTGAAGCAAAAGGTGAGCACAACTAGCTCAAGAAAGAAATATTATGACTAAAGATAATTAAATTTTCAATAGCCTTCATCAATAATAAATCAAAGATTTAGAACATATGGTAGATGATAAAACTTTTCAACCATAGTTGCAGCAGAACGAGCAATCCATTAGAAGAGTCAAATAGACCATAAAGTCTATTATCTTCTCCATGTTAAAAGTCCACCAACAATGTTTTATCCATGTAACATCAATCAATAGTTCTGGTCCACAATCATATGAATAACTCATAATCATAATTGTGGTTCTAAATTTCTCTTCTCATCCAAGACGAAGATAATTTTCATCACCTGTCTTTACCTGAAACATCAAAGATCATGGTTATACCAAATCACAGTTCATGTTCATAATCATACTAATAAATTCATCTTTGCACTACGGGCCAAAGATATTCATCAACAGTTCATCTTTGCACTATAGGCCAAAGATATTTAACAACATGTTATCTTTGCACTACGGGCCAAAGATATTCAACAACACGTCATTTTTGCAACTACAGGCCAAAGATATTCAACAACAACTCATCTTTGCACTACATGCCAAAGATATTCAATAACATGACATCTTTGTACTACGGACCAAAGATATTCAACAACAGGTCATCTTTGCACTACAGGCCAAAGATATTCAACAACATGTCATCTTTGCACTACAGGCCAAAGATATTAATATCCCAAAGAAATATATAATCATTTCAGAATTTATATAAACAATAATTATAATCATGTTGATCAATTCACCTTGCACTTAAGCTAAAAATATTCTATTGTAAATTCAATGGTCATGACCATACCAGTCAACGATTCAACTTTGAACTACTGGCCAAAGAGAACCCATAGTCACGATCATACCAAAAATCTATCCATCTTAACACTCAAGTCAAAGAGAAATATCATCATTAGGGTTATAAAAATGTTATATATGATAATAAAAACAATATAATCAACAACTGCATTTAATTTCAAGAATAAGATTCATAAATCAATGATTTCATAACACCTTAATCCAAATGTTATAAATCACTTAATAATCTCATAATCTAATATTATTAATATTACCACAATATCTTAATCATTTCTTAAACTTATAAATAATTTAATTTAATTGTTTATACTTTACTAATTAATGCATTTAATCATTCTAAAATGCCAAACTCATAAGATTTCATCACCAATAACCAAAACCCTCATCAAAAATCTGTATATACCTTATATAGGATTCTTAAGCCATAAAATCTCATTTTCCAAATTTCTTACTTCACATAACATATTTAATTCATTTACTCATAACTAGACCATTTTCATGAAAAATATCAAATCAGTTCCAAAAATATTTCTTTTCTGGGATTTAGCATAATATAGTCCCATATTGAACATATTTTTCTCAGAATTTTTAAAATTCATTTACTATTTTTCATATGGCCAAAACTACCGAATATTTAGACATTTATCATAAATTGTATTTTTATCCAAATATTCCAAAATTCACAGAGTATACTAATATTATATAGATGTACTCCCAATAAATATTTTATCAATTTTGGAGTTAACCACAAGGGGTTATAAGCGTTTAGTTTTAAAATAGTCTTTTCTCATAAAATCCATAACTCTTAATCTATATATCCAAAAATCACCATTTTTGGACACAATCAACAAAACTCATCAAATTATCATTTCAAAATTTTCCAAAATTTTTGAAGGTTCGTAAAAATTTCGAAACTGAAAAACATAATAACCCTTAAAACCCCTTATTATCCCTTACCTCAAAAGAGCAGTACTGGAATGTCGGATATAACGCTGACGAACTTGCACTGTATAGCAACACTCAAGATATATAAATACTCATAAAATACGCTCAATAATATAGAGAGAGAAAACTTCAGTTTCTGGTATGATTTTCAATTCTAACCTAAGCACCCTATTTATAGGAAATTTCTTAGAACACCAAAGCAGAAAATTTAATAAAATAATAATATAATTATATAAATTTTTCTTAGCCCACTCTTTTGGTCTAGACATCAGCCATACAAGTGACATAATCACCAAAAACGTTTTTCTAAACAAAAATATTTAAAACTCCAAAAATCAATTCAGACCAGATATACTGGAACTTCAATAATTCACAATAAATAGTTCTTTTATTAGAAAATTTCGAACCACATGTCCTTCCCATAGAAAATTTCATTCTCTACAACTTTGTAAGTTTAAGTTTTTCCAAATTCCAAACAGAAATTGATCGAAATCCACAAACGGGCGATTTTACAGGCTATAATTAAATTTCAGTCAAGAAATGGGGTCCACAAACATGTTTAACATGTTTTAAATATTTTTAGTAACAAAAATACTCTTCCTCCTCATATACTCATATATCACACATTCATTATAAAAATATCACCATTATTATATTATAATAATATAATAAAATATTATTTATCAGAAAAGATAAAATATCAATTTTCAACAATTGTCACTTTAAAAATCTTCTCCATCTATATCCACATAAAATGAATATTTTCCTTATCATATAAATCAATAATTAATTATTCACAAATAATATGAATTATTGATCTGATAATAGGAAATACTGTGTCATGACAATTATTGAAACAACAATAATATAAAATATCAACGTAGCAATTATTGAATCAATAAAATAAAATATTGAACAGTAATTACAGTAACAATTATTGAGTGGTGCCTTCTTACATAAAATTTTTTTATCATGCTTCGTGAATAATACTCGTGAATAGTAACTCGTGAATAGTAACTCATTAATAGTAACTCGTGAATAGTAACTCATGAATAGTAATTATAAGAAAAATTAAATATTTTTATTTCATAAAATTTGGGGTCTTACATAACATGTATGAAATGAACACACAATGCATGCAAAGTAACTATTAAACATAGGTTTAAGCAACTAATTCAAGTAATAGATGTGACACCCCCAAAATAGGTATACAACACCCATTCTGAATCGCCAAATACATGGTACATAAAGAAAACTACAACTTCAATAATACAATTGTCGTGCAAAATACGACAACACATACTGTGAGTTTAAATACAAATATTGTCTTCTAGACAATATCCACACTCAAATAATTCCTCATTATAATTATTTAAACATTATTTTACAAAAATAGTGCGGACTGCTAAAACATCTTTTTAGAACCATCACTCCATACCCCGACTAGATCTTGCTATGTTCTCACCTCCTGAGAAGAAAAATGGAACAAAAAGGAAAATGGTGAGCTCAACTAGCCCAGTAAAGAATATTATGACTAAGATAATATACAACAAATTATCATTAGTTTTCAACGAGGAAAAATGATAAAATATAATAGACAACAAATTTTAGATCAACAATTTGCGGTGAAAACAACAATCCATTAGAAGAGTCAAGTAGAGAATGAGTTCTACTATCTTCTAAGATTTAAAAGTCCATCATCAATATTTTATCCTATAACAACAATCAATATACATCTTTAATCAAATATTCATCTTTGCTTCTACAGGCCAAAAAATATTCATTTGTATCACCGATTAGTCATGTTCATCTCAATACACCATTCATCTTTGCCTTTCACGTGCCAAAGATATTCATCGATTAATCATTCATCTTTTTGCTACAAGCCGAAGATATTCGGTAATATCATCATTTAAGATAGAGGATGATGAAAAATATTTTAAAGAAAATGAATCCGATGAGACGAAAGGACAAATAGTAGGGATTAGTATAACGAGTTTATCCAAGATCAATAATACTTCATAATAACCAATTTTGAAGCAGAATTCAAAAATAAAGATCAAAACATGGATACAATCAAAGATAGTAACCATAATAGACATCTTGGACAAAAAGAAAAAATTTCATTTTTTGGTGAATGGTGTTGTATACATGAATAGTGCCGTATACGTGAATAGTAATCCCGACGCAAAAAGTTCCAAATTTGATAAAAAGTTCAGACCAATATTTCGGCATAATGATATTGAAAAAAATAATATCATTTACGAAGAAAATAACATCCCTTACCTCGAAAATGAAGCGATAGTTGAAATGAAATGTCGGATATGATGTCTTTGAATGAAACTTGTCTGAATAACAACTCTCAAAGTATATAAATACTCACAAAATACGCTCGATAATATAGAGAGAAAAGAGAAAAGCTTATGTTTACGGTGTGATTTTCAATTCTAACTTAGTCCTCTATTTATAGGAAAATTTTAGCACGCACAAGGAAGACTTGACCGTCTTGGACGATGGCTTTTACCATGCTTTACTATTGCCACCCACCACATTTGAAATTCAATTTGAGCACATTTCTCACCAACAAAAAGTGGGGCCCACCAATTCTAGAATTTTCCACCAAAATGATAAATTTTCGAAACTTGAATAATTTACGAATCAGGTCACTGTTAAAATTCATAACAAATCATACGTTCATTTTAACGGTTCAAAATTTGTGGACATATACCCAACTTATATATGTATAAAATATCCAAAAATTACAACGATCCAATGGTCGGATTAAAATTATAACTCACACAATGAAATTTTAAGAACACTGATTTGATCTTTTAATACCTCCAATCCGACAAAATACTGATAAAATACCTCAACATTAATTCCTTCATTTATAACCACATAAATAAATCCATCATTTATATCCGCATAAAATAAATATTTCCTTATCATATAAATCAATAATTAATTATTCACAAATAATATTACAGAATAACAATTATGACAACCAGGCCGTTCCCAAGAAAGAGGGGGCTTTTCGATAAGGATTTCTCCTTACTGGCGCGAAATTAGGTGACCAAATCTCTCCTTGACAGAACTTTCTAGACATTGCCAATAATGCTATCTAATAATATTATTCCAAATAATATGAATTAGTGATCTGATAATGGAGATACTGTGCAGTGACAATTATTAAAACAACAATAATATATACTATCAACGTGGCAATTGTTGAATCAATAAAATAAAATATTGAACAGTAATTACTGTAACAATTATTGAGTAGTGTCTTCTTACGTAAGAATCAATAATTCAAAAAAACGCGTATGTCTGTCTGAGGTAATCTTCTTGCGACCACGCGTATTACTGTATTTTAACCACCAGATAATCCAACAGTGTTAACGGTAACAATTACGCTGTTATTTATAAAAACTCAATCTTTGTCGTTTTCTTCATCCAACAGTTATTTCGTTATGGGGCCCACAAATGACTGCGCCGTCGAACGGATATTCTCGACAAAAAGAATATTCCACGACCAAACGAATATTCCCCGACAACAATGATTATTTTATAACCACTTGCTTATTTTGCAAAATTTGCACATTTCACCCATAACTAAAATATTATATCAAATAAACACCTTATTATTTCAAAATAATAATTGGAGAAAAATTCAATATTACTTATAAAAAGCTGGGGTCTTACAACCTCCCCTCCTTATGAAATTTTGTCCTCGAAATTGACGTATGTACATGGTGTTTCGAACAGGTGAGGATACCTCGCTTTTATTTCTAATTCCAACTCCCAGGTCATTTCTTCAATAGCATGGTTCCTCCACAAAACCTTAACTTGTGGTATAACATTTGTGCGTAGGACATGCTCTTTCCTATCCAAGATTTTGACAGGTACCTCCTCGTACGTTAAATCTTCGGCTATCTTGTCTGGTTCTAACGCAATAATATAGTTTGGGTCGTCCACATATTTACGTAACATCGATACATAAAAAAAGTTATGAACACACGACATGCTTAGCGTTAAGGCGAGTCTATAGGCCACAGTTCCTACTCGATCGTGGATTTCAAATAAATCAAAGGTTTGAGCTTTCTTCTCTTCATCGCCTCTTACTTCTAGAATAACACCTTCTTGCACCTTCTTCTTTATATTAATCAGCTCCAGTGTATAGCTTGAGCGGTTTTAACTTTATCAATTAAAGTCGATTCTACTCATATGTATGTCATCACGTGGGTCCTAGAGTCTTTAACTCTATCTCTATCATTTATAAATTATCTGAAGATAGGTCTTTGTGTTCAACAATATCGCTTTTCGTACTTCGCGTCGATCTTCTACTCAACGCGTCAGCTATCACGTTCGCTTTTCCAGGATGGTATGGTCAGAACATGTGCCGAAATGAGTTGCCTCTTGAGTTCTTGGAAAATCTTCTCGCATTCCTCGCTCCATACGAATTTTGTATCTTTCCGAGTCAGCTAAGTTAATGGAGTAGCGATTTGAGAAAATCCTTCCACGAATCTCCGATAGTAACCAGCTAAGCCTAGAAAGCTACGTATTTCGATTACTGACTTAAGTTGCTCTCAACTGTGACCCATATCCCAATCTTGGATAGCACGTCACAATAACACCTATCATTTTACCACCACACAAATTTAGCGTCCCATACGGAGAGTCTGGCTTTGGTGCATTCCACAAAGGAAGTTACCAGATAGAGGCTTGAGTACCAACTCTTGTAGTTGGGTTTTTAACTCCTGAAGTTTAATAGGAGCCATTCGATATGGGGTTTTAGAAATGGGTTTTGTACTGGGTTCAAAGTCAATACAAAATTCAATATCACGCTCTGGGGGTAGACCAGGAAATTCTTCAGGAAATACGTCAAGAAATTCACTAACAACAAAAATATTATTCAAATCTGACGTGTTTTTGTTCAAGTCCATAACATGGGCTAAGAAAGCTTGACATCCGTTTTTCAATAAACGAATGGCTTTATGGCTTGATATGAAAGTGTTTAACTTCAATGGTTTGGCTGCTTGAATTCGCATAACAGGTTGGTTAGGAATATGAAAACTAACAACCTTACGAAAACAATCCATTTTGGCATGATGAGTGGTTAACCAATCAATTCCTAAAATCACATCAAAAGCAAGTATCTTTAAAGAGATAAGATCAACAGGTAATGTGATTGTACCAAATTGAATCAAGCAAAATTTATAAACAGTGGATGTAACGAAAGTTTCTTCTAACGGAGTCTCCACTGATAAATCAAAGTCTAATTTCTCTGGAGTTAAGTTTAAACGTTGAGCACAAGCAGGAGAGATAAAAGAATGGGTAGAATCGGTATCTAGTAAGGTATAAACTTATTGAGAATTCAAGATTAGCTTACCGTGATCACCTCGTTCGGGTTTCTCGCGTTTTAATGATCCACGACAAAGCGCTTTCCGAGAACCGTGATTTTGACTTATCCGGGATGACCTTTGGAGTTACCATCCTGCTTGAACTTGGTTTTGCTACAGAAACTGTCTCGAGCTATATGGACCTCCTTTCCACAGTTATAACATACCTTGGATTGTTGTGGGCAATTTGGTGATATGTCCCTCTTTCCGCATTTGTAACAAAACGGCCGGTGGTGGATTCTCCTCCCTAAAGCAGTTGATGTTTGTCTTTGACGTCTTCACATTATCATTGTTGTACCTTCTCTTTTTGAAATCTCCTCCTGACTCGCTCCTTCTATTATCACGGCCACGATTATCACCTGAGTGGTTACCGCTTTTATCCGTATTTTTCCCTCCTTGATGGTTATCATCGCTCCGATGATTGTTGTCACCGGTATAACCCTGGTTATGGTCCCTCGATTGAACATACTCACTATCTCGTTCTAATAATTGAGCCATGTTGACAACATCTGAATACAGAGAAAATTTATGAGAGATAAGATATTGTCGAATCTCGGGTTTTAGACCTCTCAGAAACATCATTGTCATTCGTTCCTCATTCTCTACCAAATGAGGTGCAAACCTGGATAACTCAGCGAACTTTGCCTCATACTGGGACACCGTCATGTTGTTTTGTTCCAGTCTGATAAACTCTACCTCCTTCATATGAAAAATACTTTCAGGAAAGTACTTGTCATTGAATAGTTTTTGAAACGTTTCCTAAGACATGTTGAGTGCGGCGGTATTTGGTAGCGCTTCAGACTCCCACCAAGAGTGTCCGCTCACCACGGAACATAAAGGTGGCGAATGGAACCTTACATTCCTCCGTGCATCCCAAGACATCGAATATCTTGGTAATTTGCTTGACCCATTTTCGCGCGATCGGATCCGGCTTTCGAATAAATTCGGTGGTCCCAACTCCTTGAATTGCTTGGTTGTGACAAGCCACGCGTTGCTATCATTTCCACCTATATTTTGTACACGAGTCTCCTCGTGCGATTTTGCATGAAGCGCAAAAAGCTCCTAAATATTCCA
Organism: Panax ginseng; assembly: GCA_020205605.1. Taxonomy (NCBI): domain Eukaryota; kingdom Viridiplantae; phylum Streptophyta; class Magnoliopsida; order Apiales; family Araliaceae; genus Panax; species Panax ginseng. Next base: position 7,674,961 of record CM035147.1, read on the forward strand.
TCATTCATCGTTTGCTCGGTAGTGTTGTTTATATGGAGGAATATTGCCTTTACATTGTACGTTCTCACCTGTTTGTGACTAAAGATTATTCCACGGTCTCATACACTCCATTGTTAATGTTCTCGGCGACCATTCTTAAAAACGCCATAAAACAAGGGTTAATTAAACAAATTAACATATCACATAATATCCTATATTATGATGAGCCAAAAAATAAGCTTAGATAGGACACACTTTAGCGAAGGATTTACTCATCTCTCCCTCCTAGTTCTATTCCCCGATCTCACTTGAGACTATATCCTAAGCTTTGATACCAACTGTGGCGCCCCCAAAATAGGTATACAACATCCATTACGAGTGCCAAATACACGGTGCATAAAAAGCAAACTAAAACTTCAATAATCTGATTGTCGTGCAAAATCGACAAACACATCTTTGTGAGTTTAAATACAAATATTGTCTTCTAGACAATATCCACACTCAAATAATTTCTCATTATAATTATTCAAACATTATTTTACAAAAATAGTGAGTGATTCTTTAAAACATCTTTCTAGAACCATCACTCCATACCCCGAAATTAGATCTTGCTATGTTCTCACCTCACGAGAAGAAAAATGGAACAAAAGGAAAATGGTGAGCTCAACTAGCCCGATAAAGAATATTATGACTAAGATAATATACAACAAATTATCATTAGTTTTCAACGAGGAAAAAATCGATAAAATATAATAGACAACAAATTTTAGATCAACAATTCTGGTGAAAACAATAATCCATTAGAAGAGTCAAGTAGAGAATGAGTTCTACTATCTTCTAAGATTTAAAAGTCCATCATCAATATTTTATCCCTATAACAACAATCAATATACATCTTTAATCAAATATTCATCTTTGCACTCTGAGGCCAAAAATATTCATTTGTATCACCAGGTTGGTCGTATTCATCTCAACACACTGTTCATCTTTGCACTACGGGCCAAAGATATTCATCGATTAATCATTCATCTTTTGCACTACAAGCCAAAGATATTCGATAATATCATCATTTAAGACCGAGGATGATGAAAAATATTTTAAAGAAAAGCGAATCCAATGAGACGGAAGGACAAATAGTAGGGATTAGGTATAACGGTTTTATCGAAGATCAATAATACTTCATAATAACCAATTTTGAAGCGAATTCAAAAATAAAGATCAAAACATGGATACAATCAAAGATAGTAACCATAATAGACATCTTGGACAAAAAGAAAAATTTTTCATTTTTTGAGGTGAATAATGTCGATTCGTGAATAATGAATATTAATTGAATAGTCAGTATCGTGAATAGTAATCTCGACACAAAAGGTCCAAATTTGATAAAAGTTTAGACCAATATTTAATAATAATGATATTGTAAAAATAATATCATTTACGAAGAAAATAACATCCACTTACCTCAAAAAATGCGAGTACTTGATTTTGAAATGTCGGATATGATCTTTGAATGAAACTTGTACTGAATAACAACTCTCAAAGTATCTAAATACTCACAAAATACGCTCGATAATATATATATATATAGAGAGAGAAAGCTTATGTTTCTGGTGTGATTTTCAATTCTAACTTAGCCCTCTATTTATAGGAAAATGTTAAGACGCCTTGAAAATAATACTTGACTTTATTATTTTTACTTCTGATGGCTTTACACTTTACTATTGCCACCCACCATATTTGAAATTCAATTTGAGCACATTTCTCACCAACAAAAAGTGGGGCCCACCAATTCTAGAATTTTCCACCAAAATGATAAATTCAGAAACTTCATCAATTTACGAACCAAATACCTCTTAAAATTCATAACAAATCATACGTTCATTTTTTAACGGTTCAAAATTTGTGGACATATACCCAACCTATATATATATAACATATCCAAAAATTACAACGATCCAACGGTTTGGATTAAAATTATAACTCACACAATAGAGCTTGTAAGAACAACGATTTGATCTTTTAATACCTCCAATCAAAAAATATTGATAAAATACCTCAACATTAATTCCTTCATTTATAACCACATAAATAAATCCATCATTTATATCCGCATAAAATAAATATTTCCTTATCATATAAATCAATAATTAATTATTCACAAATAATATTACATAATCACAATTATGACAACCAGACCGTTCCCAAGAAAGAGGGGGATTTCCGATAGGGATTTCTCCTTACTGGCACACAATTAGGTGACCAAACCTCTCCTTGACAGAACTTTCTAGACATTGCCAATAATGTTATCTAATAATATTATTCCAAATAATATGAATTATTGATCTGATAATGGAGATACTGTGCAGTGACAATTATTGAAACAACAATAATATAAATTATCAACGTGGCAATTATTGAATCAATAAAATAAAATATTAAATAGTAATTACTGTAACAATTATTGAGTAGTGCCTTCTTATGTAAGAATCAATAATTCAAAAATATTGTGCAATACCGTGTGCTATTGTGCAACCACGCGTATTACTGTATTTTAACCACTAGGTAATCCAACAGTGTTAACGGTAACAATTACGTCGTTATTTATAAAAACTCAAACTTTGTCGTTTTCTTTATTCGACAATTATTCCGTTATGGGGCCCACAAATGACTGCGCCGTCGTACGAATATTTCCGACAAAAAGAATATTCCACGACCAAACGAATATTCCCCGACAACAATGATTATTTTATAACCACTTGCTTATTTTAAAAATTTTGCACATTTCACCCATAACTAAAACATTATATCAAATTAACACCTTATTATTTCAAAATAATAATTAAAGGAAAATTTAATATTATTTATAAAAAGCTGGGGTCTTACAATAAATACCAAATAAGTAGGTATAAAACCTACTAATCAAATACCCCCAAACTTAAATTGTTGCTTGTCCTCAAGCAAAAACACAAAATAATAATGATATGCAATGCAACTAATCTACATGCCTACGAATCCAGCAGTAATGACATAAACAAGTCTATTCAACCGGCCTTAGAGAAATCAAGTAAACATGATAATACATCATGTCAAAACAAATCATTAACTTCCCAATCAATCATCAAATCTTAGACTGTTATCACTAATATAGTGCGTGTGTGCTCCACAACAATGTTAATTGATATAAAATTAAATTTAACACATAATAAGTCTCTTCGAAGGCATCATACAGTGTAAACTCACGAAATCCAAAAATAAGCTAGATCCAACTAAAATTAAATAATTACCAATATCGAGGGTCAACATGGGATACTTATGCTTCATTTTTCATCTACGGGGGCTTTTTGCTCTTATTTCTCGTTTTATTCATTTTTTTTCTTTTGGTTTATATACACATAGTTATGCAATGTCTTATTCCCTTAGGATTTTCAATGCTACCTTAACGAGCTTTCGAACAACGACTCCCAGACCATTAAGACCTTAGGGCGCTAGGTGTAAAGACAATCCCATCGGGCTTACTTACTCAAGTAACAAAGGCCACAAAACTAGACAAGCACGCCACGGTGTTTATTCATACTATTTTTTCTTCTTTTTTTCCCTTTTTTATAGCTTATATACCCCAAATATTCCCTCAAACTTAGGTTCTTGTCTAACTTTGGCCATCACTACTTGTTCTTGTCATTCTTTCATTCAAACTAGTGTTATCCTTTAGAGTCCCATTATGTATCAATTTAAACTCAATCAATCAACAAGTTGTTTTTACTGTGTTATCCTTATTATACCAGTTTCAAACAGAAAAAGACTCAATTCATAACAAGAAATCACATCAAAGCTCAAATAGTCAGTACTATACTTGTCTACCCAATTCCAATCTCATCATTGGCCAAAACAAACTATAAATATCAAATAGCTGGACTCATGCAAGATGTACTAAATGTTATATAAACATAGTAAACTAACTACTAATTTTTCAAAAAAAAATTCCAAGAAACTGAATGCAAAAACTAAATGTAACTATATGAACTACATTGTAAATAACTAACTATATGTAATAAGACACTAAAATGCCCCCCCAAACTTAAACTAGACAATGTCCTCAATGGCTGAAATAGGAAAAATTAAAAGAGAGAGGACTTCCCTGAAAATACAACATTTTCCTCCTTGTCTGCTAAGTCTGAAGAATAGGCCAGACATATTGGAATAAATCGGGCACCACACTTGAGTTGGACTTGACTAACCTGTGAATATGATAGAAGCAAGCTTGTTAGATCCTAAGACATAAAAATTTATTAAATATTATGAAACCTAAAAACAACTAAAAATTAAACTTGGGTTGCCTCCCAATAAGCGCTTGATTTATAGTCCTTCAGCCAGACTTTGTCTAGTCAACGCTATCCAATTCCTCTTCGATAATTGAGGAACCCTCCATCCATCGGAAACAATGAAACTTTTGGTAGGTTCCCTTTTGTGATGGCTATCGACTTAAAGTCTCCTAGCATTCTTTGTTTAAATAAGTGCCCAATTGAGAATGTCGAATAAGTAGGTGCTTTTCCGTCCGTTGAGTCTATGATTAGATTGGGGCTTTGAGGCTTGGCAAGCACAACGGGCTCTTCTTCTTTTATTTTCTCTTCCCCAGCCCACCATGGTGTATAAGAGGCCTCATTATCATAGAGATCTTTGCCTTGGATGTGACTACCAAGGGGACATGGGTGTGCACAATTCACTGGATTTTTCAACTCTGGCTGAGAAGGCACTTGGGGTATAATAAAGATTAGCTCATGTTCTTCTTTTTCCATATCCCCAGTTGTCTCTACAATGTCCACTTCTTTTAGTTCATCCAGTGGCATGTACACTTCTGGCTCTCCATCAGTTTCATCATCCATGTCATAGCACCAATTGTTTGGAGGGAGATTGTTTAAGGCTTCGAACATTTGATCTATCTGGTTCTGCAGATTTTGAATTGATATCTCTTGATTTTGAATTGCCATCTCTTGATTAATCCTTCTCTCCTCATTTGATGCTACGAACTTGGACAACAATTCCTCCAACCTTGAATTATCTGTCTCAGTTTTGGAATCCATGTGTTGAAGACCAAGGTTTGAAGTAATGATGAGTTGTTCCATCTGGTTCTGAAAATTATGGCTCGATATTTCTTGACTCATCATCCTCTCTTCTTGGTTTGCTATGAGCTTTGACAGAATTTCCTCCAAATTTGACTTTTCTTCTTGTGGAAATGGAGGTTGACATGAGAATTTGGAGCGTAGTATTGGTCTTCATAATTGTAGCTCCATGATGAATCCGGGTGATACCCCCAAACTTGATGATAATTGGTGGGATAAGCATAATTGTTGGGGTAATCACCGCCATACGGTACTGGCTCAAAACTGGTGGTACATTGATGACTCAGATGATTTCCAGCACAATAATCACAAGTAACCGCCACACTTTGACGACGTTGTGCTGCAAAAGTGTCCAACCTCCTCGAAAGTGTCTCAATCTGTGCTAATAATGCATAAAGTGTCGCGAGTCCATCAATCTCCGCTCCCTTTGGCTGAGTCATTCTCGTATATGGCCATTGATAATTAAATTCCGCCATGGTATCTGAAAAGAAAGAAAAAAATAGAAAGAGAATTAAATATAAAAATAAAAAAGTTTAAATTAAGACTAATTTGATTGAAATTAATATTGGTAAAAAAATATTAAATTAATTACCCGGCTGTGACGCCCCCAAAATAGGTATACATCACCCATCTTGAGTCGTCAAATACATGGTACAAAATTCAAATACAACTTAATTATACAACGGTCATGTAAAATACGACAAAATATATGATGTGAGTTTTAATACAAATATTGTCATCTAGAAAATATCCACACTCAAAAGAGTCCTCATTACATTTATTTTTACACTATTTAACAGAATAGTGAGGACTACTAATACTATCATCTGGACCGTCTACTCGGGTCCCCAGACTAGTCCCGCTTTCGTTCTCATTTCACAAGAGAATAGTGAAAGAAAGGGTGAGCTCAACTAGCCTTGTAAGAAATATTATGACTAAGATAATGCGAATAACTTATCATTAGCCTTCAAATGTTAAGTTAAACCGATAAAATATAACAAACATCAAGTTTAACTACAAAATGAACAAGCAACCCATTAGAAGAGTCAAGTAGAGAATAAAATCTACTATCTTTTATGATTTAAAGGTTTTCATCACTTTTATCATTTGAGACTCATTAAATAAATAATCCACATCTTCCCCTTTTCTACTACCAAGATATTCATTAGTATCACAACCACAAATTATCCATGCACTACGGGCCAAGGATAATCGTGTATTCATCAATGGTTATGATCATGCTAAAAACTGTCCATCAATGCACTACGGGCCAATGAGGATGTTTTCCACATCATTTATAACATTACGGTCATGATTACACCGAATAATCCCTGGTCATAATCATACCAAGTCCATCCATGCACTACAGGCCACAGATGACTTTTAACAAAATATAAACACGAGGATGATGACAATGATATAAGAATTCAATAAAAACTAGTTCAAGAATTAATTTATCCAGGAACTAATAACGTCCAAATTGTCAACATGATACTTCTTTGTAGAGTAAAACTCAAGAATGCTCAGAAGAATATTTCCATGAAAAGATACTGGATGAAGCGCAAATATCAAGGATATTCTACTAATTTCATGGAGTATAGAAGTAAAAACTTTAACCAACTGAGTATAATAAAGAATGGAATAACAAAAGAAATCACCAGGCATGTGATAGACCGCACAGACAGGTTATTCCAACAGAATAATAATAAACAAAACTAGGTCATGCGTAAACGCACAGACAGGATATTCAAACAGAATAATAAATAATAGAACCAGGTCATGCGTAAAACACAAACATGATGTTCCAACTAAATGATAAATAATGGAACCAGGTCATACGTAAAGCACAGACAGGATGTTCCAACAGAATGATAAAGAATGGAATAATAGAAGAATTTCACCATGTATGAAGTACTTCGCATAGACAGGTTATTCCAATAGAATAATAAAGAATGGAATAATAGAAGTTCTCTTCATGAATAAGAAAGAAATAATACCCCTTACCGTAAAAGAAGAGTATTCCTACTGGTAGGGCGAGGATATTCTTGAAGAAAACTTGCACTACGCTTAAAGCTTCTTAAAACTCTAAAGAAATACGCTCAAGATTATAGAAGAGAATTTTCTGAACTTCTGGTGGGATTTTCAATTCTAACTAAGCATCCTATTTATAGGAGAATAGAATGATACTATTTAGAATTTTTCATAGACTGCACAGTTGTTAGAAATCACGAACGCAACTTTTCAAGCCATCCACTTCTTCTTTTTTTTCTTTGACCCGTGAATCCCCCTCCCCCCACCAAAACAAAAGCTCTTAGAAAAATCCAAAATAGAAATAACAGGATTATTACAAGTCTAGGCCAATTCTAAATCATTAGCCTAAAATAATAGCAAAACACTTGGTAAAAATCACCACATGCAATTATCAAATGACTAATTGTCAAGTGGTGGAGGATGTCCACCATGTGCACTATAGTCCAATATTTATTCCACAAAACTATTAGTCATCTAAGTTGAAAAAGAGTGAAATAATATGGCAGAATGTAGGTGAAAAAGAACATGCACATACATGTACATCATTATATAATATATATATATAATAATTATATATATATATATTGAATAACTTTCTACCGACTATATTGAAAAAAATGGGTAATTGGAGGGTCCAAAATAATACGCCAAACTTCATAAAAATTATCTCAATATTTTTAACAACACTTATCATCATTATTATAATTCACAATATTAATCGACCAGGTCATTCCCAGGAAAGAAGGGGCTTTCCAATAAAGATTTCTCCCTATTGGCGCGCAATTAGGTGACCAAACCTCTCCTTGGCAGAACTTCTAGACATCGTTAATATTGCAAATAATAATATTAATAACTTTGTCGTCTCAATTATTGACTTAATAATATATAAAATATCGACAATAATTGAATCAAATAACGTGAGATACTATGCAACAATTACTGTAGCAATAATTGAACAAAATTGAGTGACTTCTCACATAAACATCAATAATCAATAGCGTGTGCTACTATGTAACCATGCCAGACATTCTTTATTTTTTTAACACCGGGTGTTTCAACAATTAACGGTAAAACTTTCGCCGTTATTTTCATAAAGTATTTTTGTCATTTTCTCAATCCGACAATAATTTTGTTGTGGGGTCCACCAATGATTGTGTCGTCGTACGAATATTCCCTGTTAAAACAAATATTTCCCGACAAATCGAATATTATATAACAACTTGCGTACTTGGCAAAATTTATAATTATTACCCACAACTATAACATTATATCAAATTCATTCCATAATATTCAAAAATGATATTTATAGAAAAATCATCTTTATTCATAAAAGTTGGGATCTTATAACCTCCCCTTCTATGAAATTTTGCCCTCGAAATTAGGGTACATACCTGGTATGTCGAAGAGGTAAGGATACCTTGATTTCATCTCAGATTCTAACTCCCAGGTCATTTCCTCAACATCGTGGTTCCTCCACAAAACTTTGACTTGAGATATAACCTTGGAGCATAGAACATGTTCCTTCTTATCCAAGATTTTAACAGGAACCTCTTCATACGTTAAATCTTCCGCTATTTCGTCCGGTTCTAACTCAATAATGTGGTGCGGGTCTTTCACATATTTACGTAACATAGATATGTGAAAAATGTTATGAACACGAGACATACTTGGCGGTATAGCGAGTCTATAGGCCACAGTTCCTACTCGATCGAGGATTAAAAATGGGCCAATGAATCGAGGATTGAGCTTTCCTTTCTTTCCAAATCTCGTAACTCCTTTCCATGGAGCAACACGTAACAACACATGATCTCCAATATCGAATTCTACGTCCTTTCGATGAAGATCAGCATAACTCTTTTGTCGATCTTGTGAGGTTTTTATACGTTGTCGGATCGTTTGAATCTTTTCTGTAGTCATACGTACCAACTCCGGTCCCAACAACGTTGCTTCACCCACCTCATCCCAGCATACTAGAGAACGACACTTTCTTCCATACAACGCCTCAAATGGAGCCATGCCAATACTTGCTTGATAACTGTTGTTGTAGGAAAACTCCACTAATGGTAAGAACTTGTCCCAACTTCCCTTGAAGTCAAGGACACAGAGTCTTAATAAATCTTCCAGAGTTTGAATAGTCCTCTCTGATTGTCCGTCCGTCTGAGGACGATATGCCGAACTAAATCATAAGTCTGTGCCCATAGCTTTTTGAAAACTAACCCAAAATCGTGAAGTGAATCTTGGGTCTCGATCAGAAACTATGGATACTGGCATACCATGCAGTCTTACAATTTTATTTATGTACATACGAGCAAGACGTTCAAGTGTATAAGTTTCTCGTATCGGTAAGAAATGAGCAGACTTGGTCAATCTATCAACAATGACCCAAATCGCATCCATGCCTTGAGAAACCTTAGGAAGATCGGTAACGAAATCCATGGTAATGTGCTCCCACTTCCATTCTGGAATTTCAAGCGATTGCAATGAACCTTTTGGTACTTGATGCTCTGCCGTAACTCGTTGACAAGTTAGACACCTTGAGATAAACAGTGCTATCTCTCTCTTCATATTGCTCCACCAAAATGTATGACGAAGATCACGATACATTTTGCATCGCCAGATGGATTGAAAATGGTGTGTTGTGCGCCCATCATGATTTTATACTTTAAATCAGGGTCGTTAGGAACACAAAGTCTGGAGTTGACTCGAAGTATTCCTTCTTCATCGATTCTTGCTTCCGAAATAGCACCTTCTTGCACTTTCTTCCTCATATGAATTAGCTCCAGGTCTGTAGTTTGAGCAGCTTTAACTTTATCGATTAAAGTTGGTTCTACTCGTATATTCATCATCATCACATGGGTCCCCGGAGTCTTTAACTCTATCTCCATCCTTTGTAAGTCACACAAAATGGGCCTTTGCGTTGACAATATTGCACTCGTACCCGCATATGATCTTCTACTCAATGCGTCAGCTACCATGTTCGCTTTTCCAGGATGGTATTGGATGGTATGATCATAATCTTTCAACAGTTCAAGCCAACGTCGTTGTCGCATGTTGAGTTCCTTTTGGGTGAAGAAATATTTGAGGCTTTTATGATCCGTAAAGATCTCCACTTTCTCCCCATATAAGTAAAGCCTCCAAATTTTAAGTGCAAAGCCAACAGCTGCCAACTCTAGATCATGAGTAGGATAATTCCTCTCATATTCTTTAAGTTGCCGAGAGGCATAGGCTATGACTTTCCCATGTTGCATGAGAACACATCCTAACCCTTTGCCCGATGCATCACTGTAGATGACAAATCCTTCCGAGCCAGATGGTATTTTTAGAACAGGTGCTGAAATGAGTCTCCTCTTGAGTTCTTGAAAACTATTCTCACATTCCACGTTCCAATCGTATTTTATATCTTTCTGAGTCAGCTGAGTTAATAGAGTAGCGATTCGAGAAAACCCTTCCATGAATCGCCGATAATAACCAGCTAATCTGAGAAAGCTACGTACTTCGGTCACTAATTTAGGTTGCTCCCATCTTTAAATAGCTTCAATCTTTTTCGGGTCAACAGATATTCCATGACTTGATACTACGTGCCCAAGGAATGCTACTTCTTCAAGCCAGAACTCGCATTTCTTCAACTTGGCATAAAGCTTGTTTTCACGAAGCTTTTGGAGTATCAGCCTCAAGTGTTGCTCATGATCTTCATGGCTTTTGGAATATATGAGGATGTCATCAATAAAGACGACCACAAAGTGATCCAAATATTCCTTGAATACTCGGTTTATCATATCCATGAAGGCAGCAGGAGCATTAGTCAATCCAAAAGACATGACTAAAAATTCATAGTGCCCGTACCGAGTTTTGAAGGCAGTCTTTGGAATATCCTCAGTTTTAACCTTCAAATTGATGATATCCGTAATCTAAGATCGATCTTTGAAAAGAATTTGGCGCCTTGCAACTGGTCAAATAGGTCATCAATACGTGGAAATGGGTACCTATTTTTGATGGTGACATGATTCAACTCCTGATAATCAATACAAAGTCGTATACTCCCATCTTTCTTCTTCACGAATAGTAATGAGAGCACCCCAAGGAGAAGTACTAGGAAAAATAAAGCCAATGTCTAACAATTCCTGCAATTGGGTATTTAACTCCTGAAGTTCAATAGGAGCCATTCGATATGGGGCTTTGGAAATGGGTTTTGTACCGGGTTCAAGGTCGATACAAAATTCAATTTCACGCCTGGGGTAGGCCAGAAGTTCTTCGAGGGGAATACGTCGAAATTTATTAACAATAGAAATATAATTCAAAACTGTCGTATTTTTGTGTAGATCCGTGACATGAGCTAAGAAAGCTTGACATCCATTTTTTAATAAATGAATAGCTTTATGGCTTGAGATGACAGTGATTGATTTTAATGGCTTGGTTGCTTGAATTCGCATAATAGGTTGGTTAGGAATATGAAAGCTAACAACCTTATGAAAATAATCAATTTTTGCATGATGAGTAGTTAACCAATCAATCCCTAGAATCACATCAAATGCAAGTATTTTCAAAGAAATAAGATCAACAGGTAACGTGCGGCCGCTGATTTGAACTAAACAAGACTTATAAATAATGGATGTAATGAAGGTTTCTCCCAACGGAGCTTACACAGATAAGTCAAAGTCTAATTTCTCCGGAGTCAAATTTAATCATTGAGCGCAAGTAGGAGAAATAAAAGAATGGTTAGAGTTTATGATAAGCTTACCCGTGATGACCTTGTTCGGGTTCCTTGCTTTCTGGGAGGTCACAACAAAAGCTCTCCTTAAACTCTTTGGTTTTGACTTGTGCAGGATGGTATTTTGTGTCACCGCTCCAACCGGACTTGTCTTCGATTACGCGAAAAAATTGGGCTAGGTGACCTTCTCTTCCACAATTATAACACGCTTTGATGGCATCGCGCAGCTTTGACCGATATGTCCCCCCCTCCGCATTTGAAGCATATGATAGGTGGTCGCTTCTCCTTCCTTAACAACGGGTCTTTGGTCTTTGACGCTCTTTCCATCATTGTTGAATCTCCTCTTCTTGAAATGTCCATTCTTATTGTCTTGGCCATGATTACCACCAAAGTGGTTACCATTTCGCATGTTGATTCCTCCATGTTTGTTGTCACCACTTCGATGATCGCTACCACCGGTATTATCATTTTTGCCGCTACTTTCTCTTGGTTCATTGACTTTCGTTATAGCGCTCTAATAATCGAGCCCTATTTACAACATCCGAATACAAACACGGTTTATGAGAAATTAGATATCGATGTATCTCGGGTTTCAAACCTCTTAGAAACATCCGCGTCATTCTTTCCTCATTGTCAACCAAGTGAGACGCAAAACCGGACAACTCCTGTAAACTTAGCTTCGTATTACACGACACTGGTCATATTGTTCTCGCTTCCAACTTGATGAACTCTACCTCTTTCATGTGACGAATACTTTTGGGAAAGTACTTTTCGTTGAATAGTTCTTGGAACTTCCCCCAAGACATCTTCAGTGCAGTAGGTTGAGTAAGCTTTACCGATTCCCACCAGTAATCTACCTCTCCTCGCAACATAAAGGTGGCAAAGGGAACCTTTTGCTCCTCGGAGCATCCCAAGACATCAAATATCTTGGTGATCTGCTTTATCCACGTCTCCGCGTTAAGTGGTTTTGGTTCTCCAATAAACTCCGGTGGTTCCAGCTCCTTGAACTATTTAGCGGTGACCATCCGAGAGTTACCAGTGTTTCTACCTGCATTTTGGACAGGAGTCTCTCTTGCCTGATGTTGTACGAATTGCAGAAAGCTCCTAAACATTCCATCGTTCGCCATTTGGTCGGTGTTGTTGTTCACTTGAGGATTATTGCCTTCCTGATACACATTATCCTGGGTGTTGATTTGTGGTGACTCAACGGTCTCCTGTGCTCCATTGATATTCTCAACATTCTCGGATATCATTTTCAGATACTGCCACAAAACAAGGGTTAATTGACATGTAACATATTATCACTATACTCTGACCGACTAATTAAATATCAAATAAACTTAGGTAGGTCATACTAGCGAAGGAATTCCCCGTCTCTCCCCTCCTAGTTCTAGTCTCACATCTTAGCCAGGGATCATATCCCTAAGCTTTGATACCAACTATGAAGCCCCCAAAATAGGTATACATCACCCAACTTGAGTCGTCAAATACATGGTACAAAATTCAAATACAACTTAATTATACAACGGTCGTGTAAAATACGACAAAACATATGCTGTGAGTTTTAATACAAATATTGTCATCTAGACAATATCCACACTCAAAAGAGTCCTCATTACATTTATTTTTACACTATTTAACAGAATAGTGGGGACTACTAATATTATCATCTGGACCGTCACTCAGTTCCCCGACTAGTCCCGGCTACGTTCTCATTTCCTGAAGAGAATAGTGAAAGAAAGGGTGAGCTCAACTAGCCCAAAAGAAGAAATATTATGACTAAGATAATGCGAATAATTTATCATTAGCCTTCAACGAAGGTTAAACCGATAAAATATAACAAACATCAAGTTTAACTGCAGCTTAACAAGCAATCCATTAGAAGAGTCAAGTAGAGAATAAAATCTACTATCTTTTATGATTTAAAAGGTTTTTCATCACTTTTATCACTGAGACTCAGCTAAATAAATAATCCACATCTTCCCTGCACTACGGCCAAGGATATTCATTAGTATCACAACCACAAATTATCCATGCAGTACGGGCCAAGGATAATCGTGTATTCATCAATGGTCATGATCATGCCAACAACTGTCCATCAATGCACTACGGGCCAATGAGGACTTTTTCCACATCATTTATAACATTACTACTCATGATTACACCGAATAATCCTCGGTCATAATCATACCAAGTCCTTCCATGCACTACAGCCACGAGATGACTTTCAAAGACAATATAAACATGAGGATGATGACAATGATATAAGAATTCAATAAAACAAGTTCAAGAATTAATTTATCCAGGAACTAATAACGTCCAAATTTTCAACATGATACTTCTTTGTAGATTAAAACTCAAGAATGCTCAGAAGAATATTTCCATGAAAAGATATCGATGAAGCACAAATATCAAGGATATTCCACTAATTTCATGGAGTATAGAAGTAAAAACTTTAACCAACCGAGTATAATAAAGAATGGAATAACAAAAGAAATCACCGTGCATGCGATGTAATCGCATGTATAGGTTATTCCAACTAAATTATAATTAATGTAACCGTGTCACGCGTAAATGCACGTATACGATATTCTAACGTAATAATAAATAATGGAACCAGTCATGCGTAAAGCACGCATGTGATGTTCCAATGAATGATAAATAATGGAACCAGTCATGCGTAAAAGACGTATAGGATGTTCCAATTGAATTATAAATAATGGAACCAGTCATGCGTAAAAGCATGCATGGAGATGTTCCAACCGAATGATAAAGAATGGAATAATAGAAGAATTTCACCATGTATGCGATTAGCCGCATAGACAAAGTTATTCCAACATAATAATAAAGAATGGAATAACAGAAGAATTTCACCAAGTATAGGGTAGTCTGCGTATACAGGTTATTCCAACAGAATAATAAAGAATGGAATAAAAGAGCTCTAACTCATGCAAGCATACATGTGTCAACAAGCAATATAGAGCAAGTAAAGTATCGATCCCATAGAGAAAGTTTTTTAATTCAAATCACTATGCATTAACTAAATCACTATATTTATATGCTCAAACTAATGAATAAGATTGGTTTGTTTTAAAATCGCGAATAACGACTAAAACAATAATAACAACGGAATAAATCAAATCTGGAAATAATGGGATCCTAACTTCATTTAATATTTCATTTAATCACCACTATCATGCATGACTTGTTTACATATCACAGAAAAGTAGCCAAGAGCACTAAAAGAGTCATAGCCATTTTTCAATGCACTAAAACCTACTTCCACAGCATCCACAGATGATAGACTCTATGTAATCATCAATATAACAAAAATCACTATATGTCTGTGAAATTGCAACTATATTGAATTTAAGTACAAGCCCTTATTCTAACTCATATGATGAAACATTATATGTCTATCTGGTTCATGAAACATTATAACTCATCATGCTCATGCAATACAAGAACTTGCAATGGGTAACATTGTCTGGGTCAGGTACTCACGCAAGTGCCGCTGTCTCCAAGCTCATCTCTCAAGGCAAGTACAACGCTTTGCGATCGATGAATTCGTTCGCTCCTAAGTTTGGTTCTCAGATTGTTGTTCTTGCCATCAAGTGTCCTATGTCCATCCATACTTGTTCATCCATGATCCACTTAATCCTCAGCCATGCATATCCCAGCTTTTACCTAGCCTCATGCGTCCATTAGCCTCGTGCCCTATAATACCACCAAATTAGGTCGATTCCTGCACTTATTCACCAAAAGGAGTTTTAAGTATATGCAATGCAAACTAACATGAAATGCAGCTAAAACATACTAAAATGTACTTGAGATGGGCATAGTTCGCATGAATTGGTACTCCATAAGTAGGTATAAAACTAAATTATGATGCAACTAATCTCACATTATTCCAACTATCATAGAAATTCAGTCCAAAATGCCTCAGCGAATTTTTCTAGATTCAAGAATACAGATTCAAACCAAACTGTATGCATAATGTCATTCACTCAGATAATTCACAAATGCTATAGAGATGTTGTGTGTGTGTGTTGTGTTCGCCAAAACTTGATTTAGGAACAGAATACTCATGCTGTATTGCTCAAAACAAAAAATTATAGCTCAAATCAAGACTTATGTATATATATGCAACCAAGACTATTCCAACATCTTAAAATAAACTAAGGTTCAACAATGGGTTTAACTGCTTTATTTTTACTCACGAGGGCGACTTTCGCACTTTTCCGCGGTGTTTATTGCTAGTTTTCTTTTCCTTTTTTTTTTCTTTTCTCTTTTTTTTTTCACATTACTGTGCAAAGTCTTACTCCATTAGGCAACACTGCTACCCCTTAGCGAGCTTTCAACCAACGACTCCCAGACCATGAAAGACCTTAGGGCGCTAGGTGTAGAGAAAATCCCCTCGGGCGTACTTACTCAAGTAGCTAAGGCCCCGAAATAAGACTAGTCACGTTGTTGCTATTTTTCTTTTTTTCTTTTTTTATACACAGATACCCATGTTTTCCCAAAGTTTAAAAATCAATGTTTTATACAGTCTAAACTCACTTTTCACATATTTCCCTTTTTAAAACTACATTTTTCTATCGAGCAATGCAACACATACTTCTTATACTTACAAGTGATTGTGAACACATTCGTGCAAACCGAAAGCATTTAAACAGCATTATGAATTGCATTGTGTAAAACATTATATCTCAGCTACATATTATCCAAAATACTCAAAAATCATTTAAAATTTCACTGTCATAATTGGCTAGATAAAAATTTCTATACGACAAGAACTGTGAGATATGCAAACTAAAAATGGCATGCAACTATATGCAAAAATTTAACTAAACATGCAAAAACTATACAAATAAAACTAATCATACAAAACTACAGAATTAAACTAATCATGCAAAACTACATGCACTACACTACTCCCCAATACCCCCAAACTTATAATATTCAATGCCCCATTGAATGAAGGTAAAGGGTAACGAAAAACTCCCCTAATTATCGGTGGTACCACCTTCCTCGAGTGGTGAATCTGGTGGTGGATATGGCGCTGTTATTCCGAATTGAGGCCACTCTAGCGTTATTCCTTGATGCGAAAAAGCTTCAGCCAAGGCCCTTGTGAGTCCCGTCGCAAATGTGTCCAAATTATCGTACATGGCATCGACTTTTTGCTCCAACCTTCGGAGCTGGCGATCACCATGGGTGGCATGTGCGTGCATGGACAGGTCTGCCTCATCTGTCTGAGGGTGCTACTGTGACGACTCTGGAAAAGTGGGCTGAAGGATGAATCCTAGTCCGCGTGGGTGCGGTACACCACCTGCCCAGTCCTCAAATTTTTCAATTGTGGCATGAGTTATGTCCTAGCTTGGGTATTGCATTTGCTCGTTGCCCCAGTTGCATCCTTGATTAGTACAAAGCATGGCAACCACTGATGCGTGTGGAATACTCCCAATGGTGCCTCCTCGTAGATAGCGCAACATATTCTGATGGATGAGATGGCCAACGTCAATGTATTTCCCGGTGATTATGCCCCATAGAATAATTGCCCTCTCAGTTGTGATTTCGTGCTGATGAGAGGAAGGCATGAGCTTGGCACATATGAACAGGGTCCATGCCTTTGCATAGCGGTTCAAGGCTGCAGCTGGAAATATACGAGGCTGAGTCGTGCCTACTTTATAGGTCCATTTCGTACCAGGCACGCATAATTCTGCAATAATCAACTCCATGTCGGTCTCTAAATGAGCACTGGTGACCCAATTAGCAGCCCCCACTGGTGGTGCATCAGTAATTTTGAAAATTAATCGGATGGCACGGGGTCTGTAATCTATCTCGATACCATGAACCAGAGATATATCGCTCATAGTAACCTTGGCATTGGCATAGAACTCGCGGACTGTGCTCATAGGAATGGGCGTTGGAGTAGCAGTCAGTCCACCCCAGCCTCTCTCTCGAATCATGGCACACAACTTGCCATCCTGCCCCTCCGGCTTGAAATCGCGCTCCTTAAAGAACGTCTTTGCCACAATTCGGTAATACTCTTGCTGGGCTTCCAAACTGAGAAACTTGGTGTGATCAACAATATCAGCCCCTTGACTACCTGAGGATGATGACGAGGAAGATGCAATAAAACGTGCTCGCTTAGGTCCCATTTGTAGTTGATAGAGATTGCACAGATTATATGATTGAGAATGAAAAAAAGCGGAAGAATTGATAACCCCCAATACTCGTTTCTGCAACCCAAATCAGGAACCCTAGCTTTATATAATGGATGAGAGCGTGGGTTGAGCTTTGAACGTGGAGAGAATCGTGGAGATGTGATTGAGAGATGTACAGCTTCAATTTGTAACTGATAGAGAGATAGAGACATGAGTTATAGAGAGACTCTAGGATTGCGCTTCTGTTATTATTTCAAATGAGAGTCCAAATGGTCCACAACACGTTTTTAAAATTTTTAAATCTGTCTTAATCCGGTGTGGCGCATGGCCGCGCGGGCATTAAATGTGTTTCATGCGAATGGCATGAAAGTGGTATTCTTGGTCTGATATATATATAGCGCCGCAGCGCAGCGCGGCGTGTGATGTGTTCATCGCAGCCCCACGTAATCTCTCTTCCTCGCATCTTTGTTTTATTTTTAGACTCAGAAGATGTAAATGCGTGCTCTCCAATACACCTGCAATTCATCAATAGACCTTATTAAAGCATGGTTTAATAAATAAACATGAATGTCTATTGTATCACCCTCATTTTAATGCAATGCATGCAAATGCTCTTTTGTGATTCGATTATGATGTCTAAGCAGATAAATGTACTCATACTATCCTAACACATAATTAGACTAAGCTAAACTAAACAACTTGAACTAAATAAATATTAAGTAGAGATGGAAACAATGGGTTGCCTCCCATCCAGCGCTAATTTATAGTCAATTAGCTTGACTGTCTCTGAGTTTCATGTCGAAGATAGAATCAAGGTGACTTTATTTCTGTCCACCTCATCATCAGAATCATTCTTCAAACTCTGGCCATTCACTTCAAGATGCTTGTTCGGACACTTATCACATACTGCAACGGTTCCATACTGTGGAGTGGTATCCAGATATTGAACGACTTAATCTACTTCCTCATCCTTCATATTTGAATTTTCAGCAACGATACTTTTCAATGGTTCACAATCCACTATACTCTGCACTTCATCATTTACGACCCGGTTCACCACATCAACCCGGAAGCATTCTTCTGCATCTGTTGGGAACTTCATTACCTTAAAGACGTTAAAGGTCACCTCCTGATCATGTACACGCATCGTGAGTTCCCCTTTTTGTACATCTATCGAAGTCTTGCCTGTGGCTAAGAATGGTCTTCCCTTTATAATTGGTATACTTTTATCTTCCTCGTAATCCAGAATGATGAAGTCAGCCGGAAAGATAAATTTATCCACCTTTACCAATACATCTTCAACAAGTCCCTATGGATACGTGATGGATCTGTCAGCTAACTGTAATACAATGTTTGTCAGCTTTGGAGCCGGCATTCCCAACTGATTGAATATTGACAAAGGCATCAAATTTATGCTCGCCCCAAGATCACACAAACATTTTTCAAAATTCATCTTCTCGATTGTGCACGGGATTGTGAAACTGTCAGGATCTTTCAACTTCGGAGGTAACTTTTGCTGAAGTACTGCACTGCATTCTTCTTTCAAGGCTACTGTCTCAAATTCGTCTAATCTCCTTTTCCTTGAGAGTATACTTTTCATAAACTTTGCATAGCTTGGCATTTGTTCCAATGCCTCGGCGAAAGGTATATTGATTTGCAGCTTTTTAAATACCTCCAGAAACTTGCTGAATTGCTTATCTTCCCTTTTTTTATTTAATCTCTGCGGATACAGAACTTGAGTATGAATTGGTAATATTGAACTCTTAAGTTTCTCCTCTAAACCTGCTTTATCTTCCTCTTCCTGCTGAACCTCAGACCTTTCCAGATTTTCTTCCTCATCAGTCACATGCTCTGCCTCGCGCGGCCGCGCAACCTCCTTTTGTACAACATGCGTGGGTGCGCGACTTGCAGTATCTCCTGTGTTTTTCCCAGATCTTAATGTAATTAATTGACATTGTTCTTTCCCTTCTCTTCTTGGATTTGTCTCTGTATTACTTGGCAATGAACCCTGGGGCCTGTTAGTAAGCATGTTCGCCATCTACCCCATTTGAGTTTCCAGATTCTTAATAGCCACTGCTTGGCTTTTGATCATAACCTCTGTATTTTCCATGTATTTCATCATCATCTCCTTCATTTCTAATTTCTTTTCTTGCTGAGGTGCAGCTGGAGTGTGATGTTGTTGTTGTTGTTGAGAAAATCCCAGCGAAAAAGGTGGTCTAGGATTAAACCGTGGTCATACTTGGTTGTCTCAAACTGATTATTTGATTGAAACCGATTCTCATTGATTCCTCGGTTATTTGACCAACTAAAGTTTGGATGATTTCAGTTGTTGGGGTGGTATGTGTTCTGAAACTGACCTTGGTCTTTTTTTTAGTTGTTCACATACTGCACTGAATCTGAGCTGATAGCACATTGATCCGTCGAGTGTGACCCCGCACAAATCTCACATACGAATGCAACCGTCTTCGTTTTACCTTCTGTTAATGTGTCTATTTTCTTTGCCATGGCGGCCATCTGTGCTGACAACTACGTGATGGCATCTACTTCCAACACACCTGCAACCTTGGGCTGTGGCATCCGAGATGTAGGATTCTAAAAATCGTTTGATGTCATTGTCTCGATAAGGTCATAAGCTTCTTCATAGCTTTTTGCCCATAATTCTCCTCCTGCAGCTGCATCTACAATCGGTCTCGACTGCCATCCCAATCCATTATAGAACGTGTTGATCACCATCCAATCTGGCATACCGTGATGTGGACACTTCCTCAGCATTTCTTTGTATCTCTCCCATGATTCATATAAGGACTCACCCTGTTGTTGCTCAAACTGAGAGATAGTTGTCCTCATCTTTGCAGTCTTATCCATTGGGAAGAACTTAGCTAAGAACTTCTGTGCTAAGCCCTCCCATATAGTTATAGATCCTGCTGGCAAAGAATGAAGCCAACTTCTTGCTTTATCCCTCAATGAGAATGGGAATAGCCTAAGTCTGATAGCATCCTCCGTCACACTGTTGTATCAGAATGTATCACAGATTTTGATGAAACTCAACAGGTGTTCATTCAGATCATCTGTAGCGGCACCCCCAAACTGCACCGAATTCTGTACCATATGAATAGTGCCCATTTTTATCTCGAATGTATTGGCTGCTATCGCTAGTCTGACGATGCTAGACTGTAGTCCATTAATATTGGGCATGGAATATTCCTTTAGAGCCCTATGCTCCTCTCTTTGCTCTTCTCCAGGTGCCTCTACCGCCATATTAGTCAGTCGACTTTCTAATCGTGGTTTGTAAATTTCTCACTTAACACTCGCTTTCCAACCTCCCCCGTTTATGTTGTCATAAACATGTGTTAAGTTGGGGTTGGATGACCGCGTGCACATAAAAATTTATCCAAATTCCTGAAACAAAAACAAAAACTGAAATGAAATAAGACTAGAATTGTCTAAGTCATACAATATAGCTTAAAACTAATGATAATAATATTAAATTAAACGCCTTTACCCGACAACGGAGCCAAAAACTTGTTGCCTCTTTTTTAGTCTTAACAAAAGAGCTCTAACTCATGCAAGCATACATGTGTCAACAAGCAATACAGAGCAAGTAAAGTATCGATCCCACAGAGAAAGTTGTTTAATTCAAATCACTATGCATTAACTAAATCACTATATTTATATGCTCAAACTAATGAATAAGATTGGTTTGTTCTCAAATCGCGAATAACGACTAAAACAATAATAACAACGGAATAAATCAAATCTAGAAATAATGGGATCCTAACTTCATTTAATATTTCATTTAATCACCACTATCATGCATGACTTGTTCACATATCACAGGAAAGTAGCCAAGAGCACTAAAAGAGTCATAGCCATTTTTCAATGCACTAAAACCTACTTCCACATCATCCACAGATGATAGACTCTATGTAATCATCAATATAACCAAAATCACTATATGTCTATGTGAAATTGCAACTATATTGAATTTAAGTACAAGCTCTTATTCTAACTCATACGGTGAAACAGTATATGTCTATCTGGTTTACGAAATACACAAACCATATAAAACAGCCCCATATACGTATACTATCATGATTACAATCTATACTTGCATGTTCATTGTCAATTCCATACAATTACTAAAACGAATGATGATCAAGCATTCTTACATGCAAAACAATCATGATAGACATCCCATATGATATGCAAAACAATCTAGCATTCAAGCATGCAATCAAACTACATATTAAAATCCGTTAGAATCCCATAATGGAGTTTAGTTCATGACTGAACCAAAAGCCATTATGGGATCAAATCTAAGCATGATTAATAAACAAACACTTGAAAGATGAAAGGTAGAAACAACCAAACCCAATTGCTGAATATAATTCACTATTCAAATCCTCATAAGAATCCAGCAAATACTAATAATAATCTACTCTGGTAGCAAATTCCAAGAAGAAGTAGAAAAGTAGAGTTTTGGTCTCCTTCTACGTTAGAATCTCCCCCAGAGAGTAAACCCTAGTTACGATGATGAAAATACGACAAAAGATATCCAAGCTCCCTCTAACACCAGTCAGATATCGTTTTTAATCAATTACAACCATTTTACTTAAAAAATAAAATAAAATAAATCAGCAGCTTCAGACCTCGCGTGCGGCCGCGCCATCCTCCAACACATTCCTCACGCGGGCGCGCGTCCCCTAAGCTTGTAATGCTCATGGCGTGCAAGCAAACTCCTGATGAGGTAACATTGTATGGTTTTGGGTACTCGCCATGCGAGTTGAAGTCTCCAAGCTCATCCCCGCCACGCCGCTTGCGATTGATAAATTCGTGTTCGCTCCGAGTTTGGTTCTCGCATTGTTATTTCACTCTCAAGTGTCCTATGTCCATCCATACTTGTTCATCCATGCTCCACTCAATCCTCAGCCATGCATATCCCAGCTTTTACCTCACCTCGTGCGTCCATTAGCCTCGTGCCCTATAATACCACCAAATTAGGCCGATGCCTGCACTTATTCACCAAAAGGAGTTTTAAGTATATGCAATGCAAACTAACATGAAATGAAACTAAAACATACTAAAATGTACTTTAGATGGGTATAGTTCGCATGAATTGGTACTCCATAAGTAGGTATAAAACCCACTTATCATAGGGCGAGGATATTCTTGAAGAAAACTTGCACTATGCTCAAAGCTTCTTAAAACTCTAAAGAAATACACTCAAGATTATAGAAGAGAATTCTCTGAATTTCTGGTGGGATTTTCAATTCTAACTAAGCATCCTATTTATAGGAGAATAGAAGGATACTATTTAGAATTTTTCACAGACTGCACAGTTGTTAGAAATCACGGACGCAACTTTTCAAGCCATCCACTTCTCTTTTTTTTTTCTTTGACCCGTGAATCCCCCTCCCCCCACCAAAACAAAAAGCTCTTAGAAAAATCCAAAATAGAAATAACAGGATTATTACAAGTCTAGGCCAATTCTAAATCATTAGCCTAAAATAATAGCAAAACACTTGGTAAAAATCACCACATGCAATTATCAAATGACTAATTGTCAAGTGGTGGAGGATGTCCACCATGTGCACTATAGTCCAATATTTATTCCACAAAACTATTAGTCATCTAAGTTGAAAAAAGAGTGAAATAATATGGCAGAATGTAGGTGAAAAAGAACATGCACATACATGTACATCATTATATAATATATATATATATATAATAATAATTATATATATATATTGAATAACTTTCTACCGACTATATTGAAAAAAAAGGGTAATTGGAGGGTCCAAAATAATATGCCAAACTTCATAAAAATTACCTCAATATTTTTAACAACACTTATCATCATTATTATAATTCACAATATTAATCGACCAGGTCATTCCCAGGAAAGAAGGGGCTTTCCAATAAGGATTTCTCCCTATTGGCGCGCAATTAGGTGACCAAACCTCTCCTTGGCGTAACTTCTAGACATCGTTAATATTGCAAATAATAATATTAATAACTTTGTCGCCTCAATTATTGACTTAATAATATATAAAATATCGATAATAATTGAATCAAATAACGTGAGATACTATGCAACAATTATCATGAGCAATAATTGAACAAAAGCCGAGTGACTTCTCACATAAACATCAATAATCAATAAGCGTGTGCTGCTACTATGTAACCACGCGTATTCATCGCATTTTTTTAACACCGGGTGTTTCAACAATTAACGGTAAAACTTTCGCCGTTATTTTCATAAAGTATTTTTGTCATTTTCTCAATCCGATAATAATTTCGCCAGGGGTCCACTTAATGATTGTGTCGTCGTCCCGAATATTCATTTATTAAAACGAATATTCCCCAAATAAATCGAATATTATATAACAACTTTATGTACTTTGAAAAATTTATAATTATTACCCACAACTATAACATTATATCAAATTCATTCCATAATATTCAAAAATGATATTTATAGAAAAATCATCTTTATTCATAAAAGTTGGGGTCTTACACCGGCAACGGCGCCAAAAACTTGTTGGGTAAAATATAGTTACGCACAACACGCAAGTATACGTGGTCAACAAGTAATAAAGTGAAAGTAGAGTATCGTTTCCACGAGGAATTGTTTAATAAAAATTATCAAGTACTAACCCGTAACCAACTCAATCTTATTTAAACGAATGAATTTCAATTTATAAGTAAAATAATTCTAATTACCACTAGTTAAATGAAGATTACGGAGATTTAAGATCACAACTTCAATTATTGCTTCATTTAAGTTAACACACTTCTCATCAATTATTCTCTATCCTGAATTGTTAATCAAGAACACTAAAGCAGATAAAACCACCTCTCGATGCATAATATACATACTCACTTAAATCCACAGATGATAGAATTAAGCAAGACACCCTAATTAACTAATCCACTATATCTCTATGTGAATTACAATTAAAAAAGGATTTAAAGCACAAATTCTCTATAAGATTACATATGGTGTAAAGGCATATCTCTATCCTAAACACGAATCATGAATTCCATCTATGCAGAAATCACAATCACATGCTATCATGATCAGATCTAAACCTATATTTCATCTCTCGAGTTCATATAGATTATCACGGTAATTGTTAGCTAGGCAATTAAGCAATTAAGTTCAAATCACAATAGACAATCCTCACAATAGAACATAACAATTAATAATGAAGCATATTAAAATAAACAACACAATAAGATCCATTGTAATGTGACGCCCCCAAAATTAGGTATACATCACCCATCTTGAGTTGCCAGATACATGGTACAGAATTCAAATACAACTTAATAATACAACTGTCGTGTACAATACGACAAAACATAAACGGTGAGTTTGAATATAAATAATGTCTACTAGAGAGTATAAAAACTCAAAAGGAGTTCTCATTACAATTATTATCACACTATTTCACAGAATAGTGAGGACTACTAATGCAAACATCTAGGACCATTACTCTGTTCCCCGACTAGTCCCAAATTTCGCTCTCATTTCCTCGAAGAACAAAGAAAAGAAAGGGTGAGCTCAACTAGCCTAGTAAGAAATATTATGACTAATATAATGCAGAATAAATTATCATTAGCCTTCAACAGTTTTAAACTGATAAAATATAATATGTAAGACCCCAACTTTTATAAATAAAGATGAATTTTCTATAAATATCATTTTTTAATATTATGGAGTAAATTTGATATAATGTTATAGTTGTGGGTAATATTTATAAAATTTACAAAGTACGTAAGTTGTTATATAATATTCGATTGGTCGGGGAATATTCGTTTTAACAAGGAATATTCGTACAACTAAGACAATCATTGGTGGACCCTACAACGGAATTATTGTCGATTTGAGAAAATGACAAAAAATATTTTTATGAATATAACTACGGAAGTTTTACCGTTATCTTGTTGAACTACTCGGTAGTAAAAGTACGATGTACGCCGTAATTGCATAAGAAGTACACCAGTATTGATTATTGATGCTTACGTAAGAAGTCACTCGCTTTTATTCAATTATTGCTACGAAGAATTACGTGATAAGATCTCACGTTATTTGATTCAATTATTGTCGATATTTTATATATTACTAAATCAATAATTGAGATGATGAAAGTTATTAATATTATTATTTGCAATATTAACGATGTCTCAGAAGTTCATCAAGGAGAGGTTTGGTCACCTAATCAAGGCGCCAATAGAAAAAAATCCTTATTGAAATCCCCTCTTCCGGGAACGACACAGGTCGATTAATATTGTGAATTATAATAATGATGATAAATGTTGTTAAAAATATTAAGGTAATTTTTATGAGGTATTTTATTACTTATTATTTAGATTCTCACTCACTCATTTTTCAAAAAATTATCTAAGGAAGTTATAAAGTGTGTATATATATATATATATATATATATATATATATATATATATATATATATATCATTTGGGGGAGGAAGCAGATATACAAGATGAAGTAGCAGAGATGCATATAAACACAATTAAATTAATAAATAAAAACAGTTTTATTGATTACTGAAACTATGTACAAACTGAAATTAAATTAACTTACAACTTAGAACATTTAACTGGAGAAATAGAGAAGAGGGGTTAAGTAGGCTAATCAGAGGTAGAAACTAAAGATTTGTCTGAGAGAGAGAGCTCAGAGTCTTTCTAAGTTTCGAAGTCTGATGAACCAATCGAGCAAGTAAAGCGAGATGCATAAGCGGAATACACAAAGTTAAATTAAACACAATTAAATAAAAATAAAAAGCTTTTATTGATTATCAAACTATGTACAAACCGAAATTAAATTAACTTACAACTTAGAACATTTAATCGAGAAATAGAGAAGAGGGGTTAAGTAGGCTAATCGTGAGGTAGAAACTAAAGATTTGTCTCGAGAGAGAGAGAGCTCGTAGTCTTTCTAAGTTTCAAGTCTCGATGAACCAATCGAGTTTTGCTTTCCTTTTATAATGCAAGGAAAGAGAACTGTTTACAATGATGGGGTAAAGTAAAAACATTTTACATAAGTGAAAACATGTTACTTAAGTAAAAGAGAAAGTAAAAGTAAAAGTAAACAATAACTACTTTTGACTAAAGGCAAATACTTTCGCTACTTTTTTTGAAAATCGCCGACAAATTGAATGATTGGGACGCATACATAAGTATCGCAACCGCTTTGGGAAAAGCGTATTCTTTTCGATCGAGTAATCGCCTCGAAGCGTGAACCGGTCAATTTAATGTGAATCGGCCGAAAT
Source organism: Panax ginseng (assembly GCA_020205605.1). Taxonomy (NCBI): domain Eukaryota; kingdom Viridiplantae; phylum Streptophyta; class Magnoliopsida; order Apiales; family Araliaceae; genus Panax; species Panax ginseng. Next base: position 7,702,256 of record CM035147.1, read on the forward strand.
GACCGAAAAGGAACTAATGAACTCAAAGCGAATGGATCCTCGAGCATCCTCAAGGTCGATCGTGCTATAAGGATCATATTCGCCATCATCATCTCCATGAATCGGGCCGATGAATCACCACCGAAGAATGATTAGAAGCCTCTTCATGCAAAGCTTCATCAATTCTTTTATTGAGTACCGGGCAATTTTAGTAACTCTTTTATCGTGCAATCTTTAAAATCAAATACTTTGGAACATGATGAACCCAAGGACTAACTTTGATATCGACTTTGTGGCGCATTCTCGACTCTTTTCTTTAATGGCCGGAGAACCGCAATCGATCGGGAGAGCTCGATCGAGCAACAGAAATTCCTCACCAAACTCGAAAGGACTATTCTATCAATGTTGAATTTATCCCACCACTTAATGTAAAAGAGGCGAGACACTCGGAAGTGGATCATTAGGAATGCCAAGTTACCGGAGAACCTGGAGGTGAGAGACAAGATTCTATTTAAGAATCCAAGGAATTTTGTATTTACCGATTTAATAAAAGAGTGGGGGGAACCCCTTCATTCAAAGGGATAGGTTTATAATGGTTATTGAAATGATTTAATTGACCTTTAAAGGGTCGTAAGAAGATCATAACAAGATCCTAACCTATACCACCAAAGGACGAACCAATAGGAAATGGACTTTTGAATTTATGGTCAAATCAGTATGAACCATGAATGACCGAGGGACTCATTCTCGTGAAGGAGGACCTTATATCAAAGTGCTTCAATGTAATCATAATAGCAAAATTGATGATCTTGACTAGAAAGGTTCATGAGATCGAGGGATTCTTCCCCAATCGTAGATTTGAATAAATCGTTTAATATACATAGAATGATAAAGAACTTTTGATTTATCATTCTGCGCATAAATGGGTTTGATGTTTATCGACTTTGCTTTCAGCGTAATATCCTTATAGTACACAAGGGACTTATAAGGGCTAGAGGTCGGAAATGCCATCCGTGGGGAAAGAATCAAGCAAGTTTATCGATCACTTTTGGTTTCATACCGGGTTCAATATGGAATAAGTAACTTTCCCATCCGAGCATATACTCAGCAGAGAATGACTAGAAGTCGAGGACGGCCTTAGCAGATTACCGAATGGGTCAATCTAACAGTCGACCGCCAAAGCCGAATCAGTAAGGCTTAGGCATGGTGCCAAGAATAGTGAATTTATTATCGGTTTGAACTCAGAGGGTTAATCGGGTGAGGAACCATAGCTCCTCTCGGGTCGATTAATTGGGCCTCAAGGGCTTACCCGCCACGTGAGGACGATGCTCCTCTAGTGCTCATTTATGAATGGTACCAGATTAATAAATTCTCCGTAAGAAAATCAGAACTCAATTGTTACTTCCTTTGATGTATTCAATTTCAAAATCAAAATGCTTAATAGAGCTTGCCATCTAGCTAAAGAATGCTTAGAGGCTAGATTTTCAACATCCTTTTCTAATATATATTTTGATTGATTTACAATCTATACTTTAACTAAGAATTTTTGGTTTAATAAATCATTTTGAAATTTAGAAATACATAATACTAATGAAAGTATTTCTTTTTAATAGTACTATAATTTAATTGTGTAGTATTCCATGCACCTAATGAAAACGAACAATTTGTTCAAGAATTAGGTGTTAATTTTGTTTCGTAATGCCTCCGCCAATATCCGAGGCGCCGCTTTCAACAATTTTAAACGTCAATCATTGGAAATGCCAAGACAGGTAATGCCTCGACGTATTTTTTTAACTTGTTGACGACTCAAGTATGAATGTCACCAAGGTGGAGGATTGTCTTGCAAACGCCGAAAAAGAGGTTTGCAGATCTTCCCGAGATTCTTGTAAAACTTGCCTATGTAATTCAAATGAGCCAAGAAACCTCGCAGCTTGGTTTTATTGGTTATCTTATCGGAAACTTGTCAAATAATCAATAGCTCTGCTCAATGGGCCGGACTTGTCCTCTAAAGATATTAAGACCAAGAAACCTTATTCGACCAAAAAAAATCGATTTGGAAGGTGAAAGAACTAGACCATTATCTTTAACCGCCTTGAAGAAAGATTTCAAGTGTTTAATGTGTTCTTCAATGGTCATTGAAAAACAAGGATATCGCCAATATAGATCACAATAAAATGACCGAAAGGGTTTAATATATCATCGAGAATATTTTGAAATTCACTGGGGCATTTTTCGTGCCAAATGTTCGGACATTCCATTCGTAATGTCCGAATGGAGTGGTGAATGCGCTTTATAACTATCGCCGATGAATGGCAATTTGCCGTAAACCTGATTTAAGGTCTAATTTATCAAAATAGTGGCATTACTTAATCTATCGACTAGGTCGCCTTTATTGGGAAGGGGGTATCTAATCCATTCCAAAACTTTGTTCAATGGTTTATAATTGATGACTGTATTTTAGGAACTCCTCTTTCTTTCTCTCGCTTCATTGTTTACGTAAAAAGCAAAAGGCAAGACCGTGGAGATTTACCGGGTTTAATAAGACCTTTACTAAGGAGATCATTGATTTCTTTTTTTGCATAATTCCATTTGTTCGTGATTCATCCGAATAGGCCTAGCCTTAGTAGGAATTAAATGTTCTTTAAATTCCTTAGCAGATAAGGGAGCCTAACCATATGCTTCTTCCTATACCAAAAGGCATCGGGAGAATCGTAACAAAGGTTATTTTTTAAATATGTTTTTAATTCTTCAATTTTTCTTGAACTTTTTCTATTAAGAAGTTGCTTCTTCAATTCTTTTATATTTAACTTCTTCTTTAAGAAATTTAAATGTGTGATTTTACAATCGAGTAGATTTATTGATTTTGAGATGGATTCTTCTTGAATGAATTTTAAATCTCTTTCTTTTGGTTTAATAAGAAATTTAAATGTTATTTTCTTACCTAAGTGTTTACATGCCTTTTAGGCCTTCATTATTATTAGTAGTAAATGGGTAAAGTAAATATATAAATGGTAATCCTAAAATGACTTTATCTAAGGTTCATGGATCAAAACAAATGATGTTTTGAAACACATATTATCTCGATGATATGTACTTTTGGTAATTTATATTTAATTTCCATTCGACCGCCATTAATGAAGTTTAATCTTTCACCGGTTTTCCTAAAATATTTGGTTGGGATTAAGCCTTCTTCAGATGCAGCTTTAAATCAAGACCGTGTCAACCGAGCAGTAAAAAGTCGATAGAGAAGCTTTTATCAACAACCAAAGTTAATCGAGATGTACCATTTTTGAATGGTAATGTCTTTAATTCTTTTTAAGCGTGAGAGACCTTGAACAAAAAGATCGTGATCATTTTTAACGCCGTAAGACTCGTGCTCATTATCATGATTTTCATCACTAGATGAGGAGTCGTTAATTTGAAGACCGTATCTTTATCTTCAAAATCCTTTTTAAATTAGAAACTTCTAATTTGAGATTAGTAATTTCTTTTTAAGTTTATTAACTTCTAGATTCAATTCGGGAGGGTGATTTCTTTAATAGGAGTTTTAAATCTTTCTAATGTTTTATTAAGGCTAAAATTGGTTTTTCTTTTGGCTTTAATGAATTTTTCATTACTATCCTTAGTTAATAAATCTTTAACCGCTTAGTGTAATCGAGCTTTTAGTTTGGGATCGTAATTTTACTAATTAGATCAATTAATAAAGAACTTTCTTCGCCATCTTTGTTAATTACATTAATTCTTTTTGTGCAACATCGCTTTCATTGCAATTGTCTCATGCAAATAAAGTGACTTCTCCTGTATCACTGCTAGACGTGTTATTGCTTTTATTACTAGAGGGACTAGAAGATTCTTCATTACTACTGACATCATTTTCTATTCGCATAAGTTCTAGGATTTGCTCAGTGTCTTCACTAGAAATATTTAACTGATTTAATTTTTGTTTTATTTTACATTCATTTTTGTAATGACCCTTTTGTCCACAATTGTGGCAAATAACTTTACTTTTATCATATTTTTTAGATTTGGATTTTTTTATATTTCTTTTATTAGTAGTTTTGGGCTTATTATAATAATTGTCTTGATTCCCTCGCTTTCGTGGTAACGACGCTTTCTTTTATGATGTTTAGTAATTTTGTGAGATTCAATATGTTTATGCCTCGCTTCCTTCCGAGAGGAGCTACAGGGGTAAACCATATTGTTCACAAAAAGTGCCTAATTCATATTTAGCTTTCTTCTTATCTTTACTAGCTTGTTTGGCTAATTTGAAATCAATACACATTTTTAATCCAATTTTTGAATGTGACTTATTATATCACCGTAGGTTAAGTTATCATAATCAATGTAGCCAAGATTTTTACCCAATTCTTCACGAACCTTATGGGCAAATAAAGAGGGTAAACCATTGATGAATTTTTCTTTCCGTAAAGGTTTATTACCGCTATCATGTTAACATAACTCTAGACGTAAAAACATCTTTGTACCACCTAAAGTCACTTAGAGTGGGACAAGTGAGATTACTTAACCGATCGTGAATTCTTTCTCGTTATATTACCGGGAGTGCCAATGAAGTGTTTTATTATTGTAAATATAAGTGTATTAACTCCATCAAAGGACCGATGCCAATATCCTCATTAAAGATAGGGTTGCCATCATCATCCAAATTTTATTTAAGATGGATTATTGATATTCTAGTATCTTCAAAGTGAGATGTTTTTCCCACCAAGATCTCGAGAATACCAAAGAAATCCATTAACAAATTAATTCAACAATATCCGTCGAGATAGATTGTTGAATTTGGTGATGTAACTCGCTTGCCACCATAGACATATGGTTTAATTTATTTAAAATTTCTTGTTCACTAAACCCATCAATGTTCCATTCAGAATTTTATTAGATGAAATCGAGAACTGCTTATCTAGGTTTCTCTCTTCGAACCGTAAGTCCGGAGGAGTAGGTCTAGAGTACCAATTCCTAGTTATACCGGTGTTTTTAATCATTAATTTGTTGTCGATCATTTAAATCGTATTGAATCAAGATTTAATTATCTCGATTGATAACCGCTTTCAACATCGCTTTAACTTGATCAATCGCGCAATAAGTACCACTTGTACCAAAGTTCATTTTTAAGTTTTTTGAATAACTTATCAATGGATTTAACTAAATTATCATCATCGATGGTAATCCTAACTTGTGTCTATTTTCCGTAACTTTATTAAAGGATGTTCAATTTTAAATCGGGTTTTTTATAATAGATTCTTCAAACTTTTCTTCAATCCTATCTAGTCGCTTTTCCAACTATTGCTAGATATTGATTACTAAAGTTTAATTGTTCAATAATTTTTTATCATTGTTATTAGCATCGTAAATTTTAAATGGGTCAAAACAATGCATTTATTTTTTTTAATCGAGATTAGAACTGCTTTCCAAAGGAGGATTTATGACTAGAGGAAACTTTTGACTTATCTTCTTTAACCCAATCGTGTTTTGGTAATCACATTACATTTACTTTGAAATTGTTCATACCAATCATAAAATGAAATATTCATTCTTTCATTTTTAATAAATCTTTTCCATCTGCTTTATTATTTTATCACGCCCTTTTCTCGGGGGGTGATTGATCTAAATAGATGTCTTTTTTTTCTTTATTAGATTTAGCATTAAAATCTTTTACTAGATTATCCCAATCTAAAACGAACTCCTTTTTGATAACTCTTAATTGATTATTAATGGGGATATCAAAATCAATCGAGTGGGCATCACGTAAGAAGTGGGAGAAGAAGAACTTTCTCTTCAACAAAATCTCTATGATCATAACAAGGATGACAGTTTGACCTTGATTAAGAACGCCTTTTAACTTAACATTTTTGATCAAGGATTACCGAGTACTTCAAAGGTTCTTCTAGTATGGATAATCAAGGGGTCAAGAACCGAAAATGTCTTCAATAATTATTGGTGTCTTAGTACGCTCAAAACTAATTTTAATAGCCCATCGTAAAATTGTTGAATATTTTCAATATTTAATAAATTATTAACTACGGGTCGTTGGGGTAATTCATTAGTAGAGTCCACCGACCGGGAAGCGTAATATCCTTCCGCAGAATTGTTCTTGGAACTTGAATATTAGCATCGTAGAGAGAGCTTGAATTAAAACCGTTAAATCTTTTAGGACTTTTATTTAAAGCATGAACATTTAAGTTTGTTTTCATTGCTTTTATAATAAATCCTATAAATTAAAGCAATAGTCGAGAACCCTCAATCATACGAGTGATTTCACCAAGTTTTAATATTTAATGTTAAAGCCTTTAATAAATGTCGATCACTAAGACTTAGGGTGAAATCAGAAAGCAATTAAAATGGACAGTCCATCAGGCAAACTTGATTCCATAGCACCTATTATATCGGGGTGATAATTCAAAATCGAGCATCTCTAAGATGTAGATATAGATGCATGAGTTAATTCCTTTAATGTTTAATGGTTTTATCGCAACTTGAATTAATCCAATATGAATAAAATTGTAACCCTTTTTCCTATGTTTTTAATAACATCGTGGTCAAGAAGACTACAATTTTCATATTCTTTATTAATAACGTAAACTTTCTCAACTGCTTTTGACATTATAATCAGCTTTTAAAATTATCTAAAATGTCGATCGATAAATTTCTTTTGGGGAAACTCTCGTATATTCCAATTGTGTAAGGCTTGACTAATATTTTCATAACTGTGAGATTCTTGGTTAACTATGTCCGGGATGTAAGGTAAAGTCGACCTTTGACTAGTCAAGAGTTAGATCTAAATAACCTATTCATTATAATCGGTTTCAAAACAAAATTTCACTCTTTATCTTCCATACGCACTCTCTTACCTTGAGTAGACTCATACCCAAACCTAATACCCAAACCGCCACACAAGAGACTTACCCGGCAGACACGGAGAAGGGTGGACTACAAGAAAGTTAGGTGACTTCGACAAAGAAAAGAAGATGATGTTCAAAATAAAAAATAGTATGAAATGAAAGATTATAAATTTCTTATCAACAACTAGAACAAACAACAACTTGGCTCGATACCATTTGGGGGCTAAGCAAATATACAAAAGATGAAGAAGAAGAAGCAGATGCATATAATAATACAATTAAATTAATAAATAAAAAAAAATTTTTATTGATTATCAAACTATGTACAAACCGAAATTAAATTAACTTACAACTTAGAACATTTAACCGAGAAGTAGAGAAGAGGGGTTAAGTAGGCTAATCGAGGTAGAAACTAAAGATTTGTCTCGAGAGAGAGAGCTCGTAGTCTTTCTAAGTTTCAAGTCTCAAGAACCAATCGAGTTCGCTTCTTTTATAATGCAAGGAAAGAGAACTGCATAATGATCGGGTAAAGTAAAAACATTTTACATAAGTGAAAACATGTTACTTAAGTAAAAGAAAAAAGTAAAAGTAAAAGTAAACAAGAATTACTTTTTTGACTAAAGGCAAACACTTTCTACCGCTTTTGAAAAACGGGCCGACAAATTTTTGAATGATTGGGACGCATATAAGTGATCGCAATCGCTTTGGGAAAAGCGATTCTTTCGATCGAGTGGTCGCCTCGAAAGCAGAACCGGCCGACCGAACAGAATCGGCCGAAATCGAATAGAAAAGAACTAATGAATAACAAAGCGAATGGGTCCCGAGCATCCTCAAGGTCGATCGTACATAAGGGATCATATTCGCCATCATCATCTATGAATCGGCCGATTGAATCACCCCGGGAAGAATGATTAAAGCCTCTTCATGCAAAGCTTCATCAATTCTTTTATCGAGTACCGGGCAATTTTTAAACTCTTTACCGGTGCAATCTTTAAAATCAAATACTACGGAACATGATGAACCCAAGGACTAACTTTGATATCGACTTTGTGGCGCATTCTCGACTTTTTTCTTTAATGGCCGAGAACGGCAATCGATCGGGAGAGTCGGATCGGAGCAACAGAAATTCCCTCACCGAACCCGAGTGACTATTCTATCAATGTTGAATTTATCCCACCACTTAATGTAAAAGAGGCGAGACACTCCTGGGAAGTGGATCATTAGAATGTCAAGTTATCGGAGAACCCGGAGGAGAGAGACAAGATTCTATTTAAGAATCCAAGGAATTTTGTATTTACCGATTTAATAAAAGAGTGGGGGGAACCCTTCATTCAAAGGGATAGGTTTATAATGGTTATTGAAATGATTTAATTGACCTTTAAAGGGTCGTAAAGAAGATCATAACAAGATCCTAACCTATACCACCAAAGGACGAACCAATAGGAAATGGACTTTTGAATTTATGGTCAAATTGTATGAACCATGAATGACCGAGGGACTCATTCTCGTGAAGGAGGACCTTATACCAAAGTGCTTCAATGTAATCATAATAGCAAAATTGATGATCTCGACTAGAAAGGTTCATGAGATCGAGAGGATTCTTCCCCAATCGTAGATTTGAATAAATCGCTTAATATACATAGAATGATAAAGAACTTTTGATTTATCATTCTCGCGTATAAATGGGTTTGATGTTTATCGACTTTGCTTTCTAGCAAAATATCCTTATAGTACACAAGGGACTTATAAGGGCTAGAGGTCGGAAATGCCATCCGTGGGGAAAGAATCAAGTAAGTTTATCGATCATTTTTTGGTTTCATACCGGGTTCAATATGGAATAAGTAATTTTCCCATCTCGAGCATATACTCAAAGCAGAGAATGACTAGAAGTCGAGGACGGTAAGCCTTAGCAGATTACCGAATGGGTCAATCTTAACAGTCGACCGCCAAAGCCGAATCAGAAGGCTTAGGCATGGTGCCAAGAATAGTGAATTTATTACCGGGTTTGAATCGTAGGTTAATCGGGTGAGGAACCATAGCTCCTCCGGGTCGATTAATCGGGCTCAAGGGCTACCCGCCACGTGAGGACGATGCTCTCTAGTGCTCATTTATGAATGGTACCAGATTAATAAATTCTCCGTAAGAAAATCAGAACCTAATTGTTACTTCCTTTGATGTATTCAATTTCAAAATCAAAATGCTTAATAGAGCTTGCCATCTAGCTAAAGAATGCTTAGAGGCTAGATTTTCAACATCCTTTTCTAATATATATTTTGTTTAACTTACAATCTATACTTTAACTAAGAATTTTTGGTTTAATAAATCATTTTGAAATTTAGAAATACATAATACTAATGAAAGTATTTCTTTTTTAATAGTACTATAATTTAATTGTGTAGTATTCCATGCACCTAATGAAAACGAACAATTTGTTCAAGAATTAGGTGTTAACTTTTGTTTCGTAAATGCCTCCAAGCCAATATCCGAGGCGCCGCTTTCACAATTTTAAACGTCAATCATTGGAAATGCCAAGACAGGTAATGCCTCGACGATTTTTTTTTAACTTGTTGGACGACTCAAGTATGAATGTCACCCAAGGTGGAGGATTGTCTTGCAAACGCCGAAAAAGAGGTTTGCAGATCTTCCCGAGATTCTTGTAAAACTTGCCTATGTAATTCAAATGAGCCAAGAAATCTCTCAGCTGGGTTTTATTGGTTATCTTATCGGAAACTTGTCAAATAATCAATAGCTCGCTCAATGGGCCGACTTGTCCTCTAAAGATATTAAGACCAAGAAACCTTATTCTAACCAAACAGTCCGCATTTGGAAGGTGAAAGAACTAGACCATTATCTTTAACCGCCTCAAGAAAGATTTCAAGTGTTTAATGTGTTCTTCAATGGTCATTGAAAAACAAGGATATCGCCAATATAGACTACAATAAAATGACCGAAAGGGTTTAATATATCATCGAGAATATTTTGAAATTCACTGGGGCATTTTTTCGTGCCAAATGTTCGGACATTCCATTCGTAATGTCCGAATGGAGTGGTGAATGCGCTTTATAACTATCGTCAGATGAATGGCAATTTGCCGTAAACCTGATTTAAGGTCAAATTTATCAAAATAGTGGCATTACTTAATCTATCGACTAGGTCGCCTTTATTGGGAAGGGGGTATCTAATCCATTCCAAAACTTTGTTCAATGGTTTATAATTGATGACTAGACGAGAACTCCTCTTTTCTTTCTCGCTTCATTGTTTACGTAAAATGGTAAGGCAAGACCAGTGGAGATTTACCGGGTTTAATAAGACCTTTACTAAGGAGATCATTGATTTCTTTTTGCATAATTCCATTTGTTCGTGATTCATCCTAATAGGCCTTAGCCTTAGTAGGAATTAAATGTTCTTTAAATTCCTTAGATAAGGGAGCCTAACCATATGCTTCTTCCTATACCAAAAGGCATCGGGAGAATCGTAACAAAGGTTATCTTTTAAATATGTTTTTAATTCTTCAATTTTTTCTTGAACTTTTCTATTAAGAAGTTGCTTCTTCAATTCTTTTATATTTAACTTCTTCTTTAAGAAATTTAAATGTGTTATTTTACAATCGAGTAGATTTATTGATTTTGAGATGGATTCTTCTTGAATGAATTTTAAATCTCTTTCTTTTGGTTTAATAAGAAATTTAAATGTTATTTTCTTACCTAAGTGTTTACAAACCTTTAGGCCTTCATTATTAGTAGTAGTAAATGGGTAAAGTAAATATATAAATGGTAATCCTAAAATGACTTTATCTGATGAGGTTGCTGATCAAAACAAATGATGTTTTGAAACACATATTATCTCGATGTATATGTACTTTTGGTAATTTATATTTAATTTCCATTTGACCGCCATTAATGAAGTTTAATCTTTCACCGGTTTTCCTAAAATATTTGGTTGGGATTAAGCCTTCAGATGATGCGCTTTAAATCAAGACTGTGTCAACCAGAGCAGTAAAGTCGATAGAGAAGCTTTTATCAACAACTGTGTTAATCGAGATGTACCATTTTTGAATGGTGATGTCTTTAATTTTTTTTTGCGTGAGACCTTGAACAAAAAGATCAGATCATTTTTAACGCCAAAGACTCAAAGTTCATCATCATGATTTTCATCACTGATGAGGAGTCGTTAACTTGAAGACCGATCTTTTATCTTCAAAATCCTTTTTTAAATTAGAAACTTCTAATTTGAGATTAGTAATTTCTTTTTAAGTTTATTAACTTCTAGATTCAATTCGAGGAGGGTGATTTCTTTAATAGAGTTTTAAATCTTTCTAATGTTTTATTAAGGCTAAAAATTGGTTTTTCTTTTCGCTTTAATGAATTTTTCATTATTATCCTTAGTTAATAAATCCTTTAACTCGCTTAGTGTAATCGAGCCTTTAGTTTGGGATCAAGAATTTTACTAATTAGATCAATTAATAAAGAACTTTCTTCATCATCTTTGTTAATTACATTAATTCTTTTTGTGCAACATCGCTCATTGCAATTGTCTCGCAAAATAATGACTTCTCCCGTATCACCGCTAGATGTGTTATTACTTTTATTACTAGAGGAACTAGAAGATTCTTCATTACTACCGACATCATTTTCTATTCGCATAAGTTCTAGGATTTGCTCAAAAGGTCTTCACTAGAAATATTTAACCGATTTAATTTTTGTTTTATTTTACATTCATTTTTGTAATGACCCTTTTGTCCACAATTGTGGCAAATAACTTTACTTTTATCATATTTTTTAGACTTAGATTTTTTAATATTCTTTTATTAGTAGTTTTGGGCTTATTATAATAATTGTCTTGATTCCTATTTTCGTGGTAACGACGCTTTCTTTTATGATGTTTAGTAATTTTGTGAGATTCAATATGTTTATGCCTCGCTTCCTTCCTCGAGGGAGCTACAGGGGTAAACCATATTGTTCACAAAAAGTGCCTAATTCATATTTAGCTTTCTTCTTATCTTTACTAGCTTGTTTAGCTAATTTGAAATCAATACACATTTTTAATCCAATTTTTGAATGTGACTTATTATATCACCGTAGAAAGTTAAGTTATCATAATCAATGTAGCCAAGATTTTTACCCAATTCTTCACGAACCTTATGGGCAAATAAAGAGGGTAAACCGTTGATGAATTTTTTCTTTCCGTAAAGGTTTATTATCGCTATCATGCAACATAACTCTAGATGTAAAAAACATCTTTGTACCACCTAAAGTCACTTAGAGGGGACAAGTGAGATTACTTAACCGATCGTGAATTCTTTCTCGTTATATTACCGGGAGTGCCAATGAAGTGTTTTATTATTGTAAATATAAGTATTAACTCCATCAAAGCGACCGATGCCAATATCCTCATCAAGATAGGGTTGCCATCATCATCCAAATTGACTCAAGATGGATTATTGATATTCTAGTATCTTCAAAGAGAGATGTTTTCCCCACCAAGATCCGAGAATACCAAAGAAATCCACTAACAATTAATTCAACAATATCCGTCGAGATAGATTGTTGAATTTGGTGATGTAACTCGCTTGCCACCATGGACATATGGTTTAATTTATTTAAAATTTCTTGTTCACTAAATCCATCAATGTTCCATTCAGAATTTTATTAGATGAAACCGAGAACTGCTTATCTAGGTTTCTCTTCTCTTCGAACTGTAAGTCCTGAGGAGTAGGTCTAGAATACCAATTCCTAGTTATACCGGTGTTTTTAATCGTTAATTTGTTAAGTCGATCATTTAAATCTGTATCAATCAAGATTTAATTATCTCGATTGATAACTTTTTTCAACATCGCTTTAACTTGATCAATCGCGCAATAATAAGTACCACTTGTACCAAAGTTCATTTTTAAGTTTTTTGAATAACTTATCAATGGATTTAACTAAATTATCATCATCGATGGTAATCCTAACTTGTGTCTATTTTCCGTAACTTTATTAAAGGATGTTCAATTTTTAAATCGGTTTTTTTATAATAGATTCTTCAAACTTTTCTTCAATCCTATCTAGTCGCTTTCCAACTGCCGCTAGATATTGATTACTAAAGTTTAATTGTTCAATAATTTTTTTATCATTGTTATTAGCATCGTAAATTTTAAATGGGTCGGCAACAATGCATTTATTTTTAATCGAGATTAGAACTGCTTTCTAAAGGGAGGATGACTAGATGAAACTTTTGACTTATCTTCTTTAACCCAATCGTGTTTTGGTAATCACGCTACATTTACTTTGAAATTGTTCATACCAATCATAAAATGAAATATTCATTCTTTCATTTTTAATAAATCTTTTCCATCTATTTATTATTTTATCACGCCCTTTTCTCGTGGGGGTGATTGATCTAAATAGATGTCTTTTTTCTTTATTAGATTTAGCATTAAAATCTTTTACTAGATTATCCCAATCTAAAACGAACTCCTTTTTGATAACTCTTAATTGATTGTTAATGGGGATATCAAAATCAATCGAGTGGGCATCACAGTAAGAAGTGGGAGAAGAAGAACTTTCTTCTTCAACAAAATCTCTATGAGCATAAAAAGGATGACTAGTTCGACCTTGATTAAGAACGCCTTTTAACTTAACATTTTTGATCAAGGATTACCGAGTACTTCAAAGGTTCTCTTCTAGTATGGATAATCAAGGGGTCAAGAACCGGAAATGTCTTCAATAATTATTGGTGTCTTAGTACGCTCAAAACTAATTTTAATAGCCCATCGTAAAATTGTTGAATATTTTCAATATTTAATAAATTATTAACTACGGGTCGTTGGGGTAATTCATTAGGTAAAGTCCATCGATCGGGAAGCGTAATATCCTTCCGCAGAATTGTTCTCGAACTTGAATATTAGCATCGTAGTAGAACTTTGAATTAAAACCGTTAAATCTTTAGGACTTTTATTTAAAGCATGAACATTTAAATTTGTTTTCATCGCTTTATAATAAATCCTATAAATTAAAGCAATAGTCGAGAACCCTCAATCATACGAGTGATTTCACCAAGTTTTAATATTTAATGTTAAAGCCTTTAATAAATGCCGATCACTAAGACTTAGGGTGAAATCAGAAAGCAATTAAAATGGACAGTCCATCAGGCAAACTTGATTCCATAAAGCACCTATTATACCGGGGTGATAATTTAAAACCGAGCATCTCTTGTATGTAGATAGATGCATGAGTTAATTCCTTTAATGTTTAATGGTTTTATCGCAACTTGAATTAATCCAATATGAATAAAATTGTAACCCTTTTTCCTATGTTTTTTAATAACATCGTAATCAAGAAGACTACAATTTTCATATTCTTTATTAATAAATGTAAACTTTCTCAACTGCTTTTGACATTATAATCAGCTTTTAAAATTATCTAAAATGTCGACCGATAAATTTCTTTTGGGAAACTCTCGTATATTCCAATTGTGTAAGGCTTGACTAATATTTTCATAATCGTGAGATTCTTGTTAACTATGTCCGGGATGTATGGTAAAGTCGACCTTTCGACTAGTCAAGAGTTAGATCTAAATAACCTATTCATTATAATCGGTTTCAAAACAAAATTTCACTCTTTATCTTCCATACGCACCTCTCTTACCTCGAGTAGACTCATACCCAAACCTAATACCCAAAATCGCTTTCACACAAGAGACTTACCCGGGTAGACACTTTAAGGGTGGACTACAAGAAGTTAGGTGACTTCCGACAAAGAATTAGAAGATGTTTTGAAAGTAGTATGAATGAAAGATTATAAATTTCTTATCAACAACTAGAAACAAACAACAACTTGGCTCTCGATACCATTTGGGGGCTAAGCAGATACAAAGAAATTCAGAGAAAGAGAGAGATAATATATATGCATATAAAATAATTAAATTAATAAATAAAAATAGCTTTTATTGATTATCAAACTATATACAAACCGAAATTAAATTAACTTACAACTTAGAACATTTAACCGAGAAGTAGAGAAGAGGGGTTAAGTAGGTTAATCGAGGTAGAAACTAAAGATTTGTCTCGAGAGAGAGAGCTCGTAGTCTTTCTAAGTTTCAAGTCTCGATGAACTAACTCGAGTCTCGCTTCTTTTATAATGCAAGGAAAGAGAATCACATAATGATCGGGTAAAGTAAAAACATTTTACATAAGTGAAAACATGTTACTTAAGTAAAAGAAAAGTAAAAGTAAAAGTAAAAGTAAACAAAGAATTACTTTTGACTAAAGGCAAACACTTTCTACCGCTTTTGGAAAATCGCCGACAAAGATTGAATGATTGGGACGCATATAAGTGATCGCAAATGCTTTGGGAAAAGCGTTCTTCTTTGGTCGATCGAGTAGTGAACCGCCGAAAGAGAACCGGGCCGACCGAATGTCAGAATCGGCCGAAATCGAAAAAAGAACTAATGAACTCAAAGCGAATGGATCCCGAGCATCCTCAAGGTCGATCGTGCTATAAGGATCATATTCGCCATCATCATCCAAATCGGGCCGATGAAATCACCCCGAAAGAATGATTAGAAGCCTTCTTCATGCAAAGCTTCATCAATTCTTTTATCGAGTACCGGGCAATTTTAGTAACTTTTACCGGTGCAATCTTTAAAATCAAATACTTCGAAACATGATGAACCCAAGGACTAACTTTGATATCGACTTTGTGGCGATTCTCGACTTTTCTTTAATGGCCGAGAACCGCACCGATCGGGAGAGTCGATCGGAGCAACAGAAATTCCTCACGAACCCGAGTGACTATTCTATCAATGTTGAATTTATCCCACCACTTAATGTAAAAGAGGCGAGACACTGGGAAGTGGATCATTAGAATGCCGGTGACCGAGAACCCGGAGGTGAGAGACAAGATTCTATTTAAGAATCCAAGGAATTTTGTATTTATCGATTTAATAAAAGAGAGGGAGAGGAACCCTTCTTCATTCAAAGGGATAGGTTTATAATGGTTATTGAAATGATTTAATTGACCTTTAAAGGGTCGTGAAGAAGATCATAACAAGATCCTAACCTATACCACCAAAGGACGAACCAATAGGAAATGGACTTTTGAATTTATGGTCAAATCAGATGAACCATGAATGATCGAGGGACTCATTCTCGTGAAGGAGGACCTTATACCAAAGCTTCAATGTAATCATAATAGCAAAATTGATGATCTCGACTAGAAAGGTTCATGAGATCGAGGGATTCTTCCCCAATCGTAGATTTGAATAAATGCTTAATATACATAGAATGATAAAGAACTTTTGATTTATCATTCGCGCATAAATGGGTTTGATGTTTATCGACTTTGCTTTCTAGCAGTAATATCCTTATAGTACACAAGGGACTTATAAGGGCTAGAGGTCGGAAATGCCATCCGTGGGGAAAGAATCAAGGCAAGTTTATCGACTCACTGCCTTTGGTTTCATATCGGGTTCAATATGGAATAAGTAACTTTCCCATCTCGAGCATATACTCAAAGCAGAGAATGACTAGAAGTCGAGGACGGCCTTAGCAGTGATTACCGAATGGGTCAATCTAACAGTCGATCGCCAAAGCCGAATCAGTAAGGCTTAGGCATGGTGCCAAGAATAGTGAATTTATTACTCGGTTTGAATCTGAGGGTTAATCGGGTGAGGAACCATAGCCCTCCGGGTCGATTAATTGGGCCTCAAGGGGCTACCCCGCCACGTGAGGACGATGCCCTCTAGTGCTCATTTATGAATGGTACCAGATTAATAAATTCTCCGTAAGAAAATCAGAACCTAATTGTTACTTCCTTTGATGTATTCAATTTCAAAATCAAAATGCTTAATAGAGCTTGCCATCTAGCTAAAAGAATGCTTAGAGGCTAGATTTTCAACATCCTTTTCTAATATATATTTTGTCGATTTTCACAACAATCTATACTTAACTAAGAATTTTTGGTTTAATAAATCATTCTGAAATTTAGAAATACATAATACAAGTGAAAGTATTTCTTTTTTAATAGTACTATAATTTAATTGTGTAGTATTCCATGCACCTAATGAAAACGAACAATTTGTTCAAGAATTAGGTGTTAACTTTTGTTTCGTAATGCCTCCGGCCAATATCTCGAGGCGCCGCTTTCAACAATTTTAAATGTCAATCATTGGAAATGCCAAGACAGGTAATGCCTCGACGATTTTTTTTAACTTGTTGGACGACTTTTAAGTATGAATGTCACCAAGGTGGAGGATTGTCTTGCAAACGCCAAAAAGAGGTTTGCAGATCTTCCCGAGATTCTTGTAAAACTTGCCTATGTAATTCAAATGAGCCAAGAAACCTCAGCAGCTGGTTTTATCAAGTTATCTTATCGGAAACTTGTCAAATAATCAATAGCTCGCTCAATGGGCCGGACTTGTCCTCTAAAGATATTAAGACCAAGAAACCTTATTCGACCAAAAACACAGTCGCATTTGGAAGGTGAAAGAACTAGACCATTATCTTTAACCGCCTCAAGAAAGATTTCAAGTGTTTAATGTGTTCTTCAATGGTCATTGAAAAACAAGGATATCGCCAATATAGACTACAATAAAATGACCGAAAGGGTTTAATATATCATCGAGAATATTTTGAAATTCACTTGGGGCATTTTTCGTGCCAAATGTTCGACATTCCATTCGTAATGTCCGAATGGAGTGGTGAATGCGCTTTATAACTATCGTCAGATGAATGGCAATTTGCCGTAAACCGGATTTAAGGTCAAATTTATCAAAATAGTGGCATTACTTAATCTATCGACTAGGTCGCCTTTATTGGGAAGGGGGTATCTAATCCATTCCAAAACTTTGTTCAATGGTTTATAATTGATGACTAGACGAGAACTCCTCTTTCTTTCTCTCGCTTCATTGTTTACGTAAAATGCAGGCAAGACCAGTGAGATTTACATCGGGTTTAATAAGACCTTTACTAAGGAGATCATTGATTTCCTTTTTTGATAATTCCATTTGTTCGTGATTCATCCTAATAGGCCTAGCCTTAGTAGGAATTAAATGTTCTTTAAATTCCTTAAAGATAAGGGAGCCTTAACCATATGCTTCTTCCTATACCAAAAGGCATCGGGAGAATCGTAACAAAGGTTATTTTTCAAATATGTTTTTAATTCTTCAATTTTTTCTTGAACTTTTCTATTAAGAAGTTGTTCTTCAATTCTTTTATATTTAACTTCTTCTTTAAGAAATTTAAATGTGTTATTTTACAATCGAGTAGATTTATTGATTTTGAGATGGATTCTTCTTGAATGAATTTTAAATCTCTTTCTTTTGGTTTAATAAGAAATTTAAATGTTATTTTCTTACCTAAGTGTTTACAAATTTTAGGCCTTCATTATTAGTAGTAAATGGGTAAAGTAAATATATAAATGGTAATCCTAAAATGACTTTATCTAAGAGGTCATGCGATCAAAACAAATGATGTTTTGAAACACATATTATCTCGACAGATATGTACTTTTGGTAATTTATATTTAATTTCCATTCGACCGCCATTAAATGAAGTTTAATCTTTCACCGGTTTTCCTAAAATATTTGGTTGGGATCAAGCCTTCCTCAGATGCGCTTTAAATCAAGACTGTGTCAACCAGAGCGTAAAGTCGATAGAGAAGCTTTTATCAACAACCAAAGTTAATCGAGATGTACCATTTTGAATGGTAATGTCTTTAATTCTTTTAAGCGTGAGACCTTGAACAAAAAGATCGTGATCATTTTTAACGCCGTAAGACTCAAAGCTCATTATCATGATTTTCATCACTAGATGAGGAGTCGTTAATTTGAAGACCGTATCTTTTATCTTCAAAATCCTTTTTAAATTAGAAACTTCTAATTTGAGATTAGTAATTTCTTTTTAAGTTTATTAACTTCTAGATTCAATTCGAGAGGTGATTTCTTTAATAGAGTTTTAAATCTTTCTAATGTTTTATTAAGGCTAAAATTGGTTTTTCTTTGCTTTAATGAATTTTTCATTACTATCCTTAGTTAATAAATCCTTTAACCGCTTAGTGTAATCGAGCCTTTAGTTTGGGATCGCAATTTTACTAATTAGATCAATTAATAAAGAACTTTCTTCGCCATCTTTGTTAATTACATTAATTCTTTTTTGTGCAACATCGCTCATTGCAATTGTCCGCGCAAATAAGTGACTTCTCCCGTATCACCGCTAGACGTGTTATTGCTTTTTATTACTAGAGGGACTAGAAGATTCTTCATTACTACCGACATCATTTTCTATTCGCATAAGTTCTAGGATTTGCTCAAAGGTCTTCACTAGAAATATTTAACTCGATTTAATTTTTGTTTTATTTTACATTCATTTTTGTAATGACCCTTTTGTCCACAATTGTGGCAAATAACTTTACTTTTATCATATTTTTTAGATTTAGATTTTTTATATTCTTTTATTAGTAGTTTTGGGCTTATTATAATAATTGTCTTGATTCCTCGCTTTTCGTGGTAACGACGCTTTCTTTTATGATGTTTAGTAATTTTGTGAGATTCAATATGTTTATGCCTTGCTTCCTTCCTCGAGGGAGCTACAGGGGTAAACCATATTGTTCACAAAAAGTGCCTAATTCATATTTAGCTTTCTTCTTATCTTTACTAGCTTGTTTAGCTAATTTGAAATCAATACACATTTTTAATCCAATTTTTTGAATGTGACTTATTATATCACCGTAGGTTAAGTTATCATAATCAATGTAGCCAAGATTTTTACCCAATTCTTCACGAAACCTTATGGGCAAATAAAGAGGGTAAACCGTTGATGAATTTTTCTTTCCGTAAAGGTTTATTATCGCTATCATGCAAATATAACTCTAGACGAAAAACATCTTTGTACCACCTAAAGTCACTTAGAGTGGGACAAGTGAGATTACTTAACTGATCGTGAATTCTTTCTGTTATATTACTGGGAGTGCCAATGAAGTGTTTTATTATTGTAAATATAAGTGTATTAACTCCATCAGGCGGACCGATGCCAATATCTTCATTGAAGATAGGGTTGCCATCATCATCCAAATTGACTCAAGATGGATTATTGATATTCTAGTATCTTCAAAGTGAGATGTTTTTCCCACCAAGATCTCGAGAATACCAAAGAATCCACTAACAATTAATTCAACAATATCCGTCGAGATAGATTGTTGAATTTGGTGATGTAACTGCTTGCCACCATGTATATATGGTTTAATTTATTTAAAATTTCTTGTTCACTAAACCCATCAATGTTCCATTCAGAAATTTTATTAGATGAAATCGAGAACTGCTTATCTAGGTTTCTCTTCGAACCGTAAGTCCTGAGGAGAGTAGTCTAGAATACCAATTCCTAGTTATACCGGTGTTTTTAATCAAGAATTTGTTAAGTCGATCATTTAAATCGTATTGAATCAAGATTTAATTATCTCGATTGATAACCGCTTTCAACATCGCTTTAACTTGATCAATCGCGCAATAGTACCACTTGTACCAAAGTTCATTTTTAAGTTTTTTGAATAACTTATCAATGGATTTAACTAAATTATCATCATCGATGGTAATCCTAACTTGTGTCTATTTTCCGTAACTTTATTAAAGGATGTTCAATTTTAAATCCGGTTTTTTATAATAGATTCTTCAAACTTTTCTTCAATCCTATCTAGTCGCTTTTCCAACTGCCATAGATATTGATTACTAAAGTTTAATTGTTCAATAATTTTTTATCATTGTTATTAGCATCGTAAATTTTAAATGGGCCGGCAACAATGCATTTATTTTTAACCGAGATTAGAACTGCTTTCAAAAGGAGGATGACTAGAAGAAACTTTTGACTTATCTTCTTTAACCCAATCGTGTTTTGGTAATCACGCTACATTTACTTTGAAATTGTTCATACCAATCATAAAATGAAATATTCATTCTTTCATTTTTAATAAATCTTTTCCATCTATTTATTATTTTATCACGCCCTTTTCTCGTGGGGTGATTGATCTAAATAGATGTCTTTTTTCTTTATTAGATTTAGCATTAAAATCTTTTACTAGATTATCCCAATCTAAAACGAACTCCTTTTTTATAACTCTTAATTGATTGTTAATGGGGATATCAAAATCAATCGAGTGGGCATCACAGAAGAAGTGGGAGAAGAAGAACTTTCTTCTTCAACAAAATCTCTATGAGTATAACAAGGATGACTAGTTTCGACCTTGATTAAGAACGCCTTTTAACTTAACATTTTTGATCAAGGATTACCGAGTACTTCAAAGGTCTCTTCTAGTATGGATAATCAAGGGTCAAGAACCGGAAATGTCTTCAATAATTATTGGTGTCTTAGTACGCTCAAAACTAATTTTAATAGCCCATCGAAAAATTGTTGAATATTTTCAATATTTAATAAATTATTAACTACGGGTCGTTGGGGTAATTCATTAGTAAAGTCCACTCGACCGGGAAGCGAATATCCTTCCGTAGAATTGTTCTTGAACTTGAATATTAGCATCGTAGTAGAGCTTGAATTAAAACTGTTAAATCTTTTAGGACTTTTATTTAAAGCATGAACATTTAAATTTGTTTTCATTGTTTTATAATAAATCCTATAAATTAAAGCAATAGTCGAGAACCCTCAATCATATGAGTGATTTCACCAAGTTTTAATATTTAATGTTAAAGCCTTTAATAAATGTTGATCACTAAGACTTAGGGTGAAATCAGAAAGCAATTAAAATGGACAGTCCATCAGGCAAACTTGATTCCATAGCACCTATTATACCGGGTGATAATTTAAAATCGAGCATCTCTTGATGTAGATAGATGCATGAGTTAATTCCTTTAATGTTTAATGGTTTTATCGCAACTTGAATTAATCCAATATGAATAAAATTGTAACCCTTTTTCCTATGTTTTTTAATAACATCGTAATCAAGAAGACTACAATTTTCATATTCTTTATTAATAACGTAAACTTTCTCAACTGCTTTGACATTATAATCAGCTTTTAAAATTATCTAAAATGTCGACCGATAAATTTCTTTTGGAGAAACTCTTGGTATATTCCAATTGTGTAAGGCTTGACTAATATTTTCATAAATGTGAGATTCTTGGTTAACTATGTCTCGGATGTAAGGTAAAGTCGACCTTTGACTAGTCAAGAGTTAGATCTAAATAACCTATTCATTATACCGGTTTCAAAACAAAATTTCACTCTTTATCTTCCATATGCACTCTCTTACCTCGAGTAGACTCATACCCAAACCTAATACCAAAACGCTTTCACACAAGAGACTTACCGGGTAGACACGCATAAGGGTGGACTACAAGAAGTTAGGTGACTTTTGACAAAGAAAAAGAAGATGTTCTGAAAATAGTATGAATGAAAGATTATAAATTTCTTATCAACAACTAAAACAAACAACAACTTGGCTCGATACCATTTGGGGCGGAGCGAATATAGAAAGAGAAGAGAGAGATGAGGAGAGATGCATATAAGTTGAATACACAAATAAATTAATAAATAAAAATAGCTTTATTGATTATCAAACTATATACAAACCGAAATGAAATTAACTTACAACTTAGAACATTTAACCGAGAAATAGAGAAGAGGGGTTAAGTAGGTTAATCTGAGGTAGAAACTAAAGATTTGTCTCGAGAGAGAGAGCTCGTAGTCTTTCTAAGTTTCAAGTCCGATGAACCAATCGAGTTTCGCTTCCTTTATAATGCAAGGAAAGAGAATCTATAATGACCGGGTAAAGTAAAAACATTTTACTTAAGTGAAAACATGTTACTTAAGTAAAAGGAAAGTAAAAGTAAAAGTAATAAATAACTACTTAAACAAGAATTACTTTGACTAAAGGCAAACACTTTCGCTACTTTTGGAAAATCGCCGACAAAGATTGATTAATCGGGACGCCAAGATAAGAATCAGAATCGCTTTTGAAAAAGCGATTCCTTTCGATCGAGTAGTCATTTCGAAAGGTGAATCGTCGCCGACCGAACAGAATCGGCCGATCGAAAGAACTCGAAAAATTCTAATGAATAACCAACTCAAAGCGAATGGATCCTGGCATCCTCAAGGTCGATCGTGCTGTAAGGATCATATTCGCCATCATCATCTATGAATCGATCGATGAAATCACCTCCGAAGAATGATTAGAAGCCTCTTCATGCAAAGCTTCATCAATTCTTTTATCGAGTACCGGGCAATTTTTAATAACTCTTTATCGTGCAATCTTTAAAATCAAATACTTGAAACAAGTCAACCCAAGGACTAACTTTGGATATCGACTTTGTGCGATTCTCGACTTTTTTCTTTAATGGCCGGAGAACCGCAATCGATCGAGAGAGTCGATCGGGCAACAGAAATTCTCACCAACTCGGTTGACTATTCTATCAATGTTGAATTTATCCCACCACTTAATGTAAAAGAGGCGAGAACTCTGGGAAGTGGATCATTAGAATGCCAAGTGACCGGAGATCCTCGGGGTGAGAGACAAGATTCTATTTAAGAATCCAAGGAATTTTGTATTTACCGACGAATAAAAGAGTGGGGGAACCCCTTCATTCAAAGGGATAGGTTTATAATGGTTATTGAAATGATTTAATTGACCTTTAAAGGGTCGTAGGAAGAAGATCATAACAAGATCCTAACCTATACCACCAAAGGACGAACCAATAGGAAATGGACTTTTGAATTTATGGTCAAATCAGATAAACCATGAATGATCGAGGGACTCATTCTCGTGAAGGAGGACCTTATACCGTGCTTCAATGTAATCATAATAGCAAAATTGATGATCTTGACTAGAAAGGTTCATGAGATCGGAGGATTTTTCCCCAATCGTAGATTTGAATAAATCATTTAATATACATAGAATGATAAAGAACTTTTGATTTATCATTCTCGCGTATAAATGGGTTTGATGTTTACTCGACTTTGCTTTCAAAAATATCCTTATAGTACACAAGGGACTTATAAGGGCTGAGAGGTCGAAATGCCATCCAGGGGAAAGAATCTGCTGGTAAGTTTATCGGATCACCTTTGTTTCATACTCGGGTTCAATATGGAATAAGTAACTTTCCCATCCGAGCATATATCTCAGCAGGAGAATGACTAGAAGTCGAGGACGGCTTTTAGCAGGATTACCGAATGGGTCAATCTAACAGTCGACCGCCAAAGCCGAATCAGAAGGCTTAGGCATGGTGCCAAGAATAGTGAATTTATTACTAGTTTGAATCGTAGGGTTAATCGGGTGAGGAACCATAGCTCCTCCGGCCGATTAATAATTCCGCCGGCGGCGACCCGCCACGTGAGGACGATGCTCCTCTAGTGCTCATTTATGAATGGTACCGATTAATAAATTCTCCGGTAAGAAAATCAGAACCTAATTGTTACTTCCTTTTGATGTATTCTATTTCAAAATCAAAATGCTTAATAGAGCTTGCCATCTAGCTAAAAAGAATGCTTAGAGGCTAGATTTTCAACATCTTTTCTAATATATATTTTGGTCAATTTACAATCTATACGAACTAAGAATTTTTGGTTTAATAAATCATTTTGAAATTTAGAAATACATAATACTAATGAAAGTATTTCTTTTTAATAGTACTATAATTTAATTGTGTATTATTCCATGCACCTAATGAAAACGAACAATTTGTTCAAGAATTAGGTGTTAATTTTTGTTTCGTAATGCCTCCGCCAATATCTCGAGGCGCCGCTTTCAACAATTTTAAACGCTTAATCATTGGAAATGCCAAGACAGGTAAAATGCCTTGACGTATTTTTTTAACTTGTTGGACGACGGAAGTATGAATGTCACCCAAGGTGGAGGATTGTCTTGCAAACGCCAAAAAGAGGTTTGCAGATCTTCCCGAGATTCTTGTAAAACTTGCCTATGTAATTCAAATGAGCCAAGAAATTCCTCTCTGCAGCTGGGTTTTATTGGTTATCTTATCGGAAACTTGTCAAATAATTGAATAGCTCGCTCAATGGGTCGGACTTGTCCTCTAAAGATATTAAGACCAAGAAACCTTATTCGGACCAAACAGCAGTGATTGCATTTGGAAGGTGAAAGAACTAGACCATTATCTTTGACCTGCCTTCAAGAAAGATTTCAAGTGTTTAATGTGTTCTTCAATGGTCATTGAAAAACAAGGATATCGCCAATATAGACTACAATAAAATGACCGAAAGGGTTTAATATATCATCGAGAATATTTTGAAATTCACTGGGGCATTTTTTCGTGCCAAATGTTCGGACATTCCATTCGTAATGTCCGAATGGAGTGGTGAATGCGCTTTATAACTATCGTCGTGATGAATGGCAATTTGCCGTAAACCTGATTTAAGGTCAAATTTATCAAAATAGTGGCATTACTTAATCTATCGACTAGGTCGCCTTTATTGGGAAGGGGTATCTAATCCATTCCAAAACTTTGTTCAATGGTTTATAATTGATGACTGACGAGAACTCCTCTTTCTTTCTCTCGCTTCATTGTTTACGTAAAAAGCAGTAAGCAAGACCGTGGAGATTTACCGGGTTTAATAAGACCTTTACTAAGGAGATCATTGATTTCCTTTTGCATAATTCCATTTGTTCGTGATTCATCCTAATAGGCCTAGCCTTAGTAGGAATTAAATGTTCTTTAAATTCCTTAGCAGATAGGGAGCCTAACCATATGCTTCTTCCTATACCAAAAGGCATCGGGAGAATCGTAACAAAGATTATTTTTCAAATATGTTTTTAATTCTTCAATTTTTCTTGAACTTTTCTATTAAGAAGTTGTTCTTCAATTCTTTTATATTTAACTTCTTCTTTAAGAAATTTAAATGTGTTATTTTACAATCGAGTAGATTTATTGATTTTGAGATGGATTCTTCTTGAATGAATTTTAAATCTCTTTCTTTTGGTTTAATAAGAAATTTAAATGTTATTTTCTTACCTAAATGTTTACACTTTTAGGCCTTCATTATTAGTAGTAAATGGGTAAAGTAAATATATAAATGGTAATCCTAAAATGACTTTATCGTTGAGGTTGCATGATCAAAACAAATGATGTTTTGAAACACATATTATCTTCGACAGATATGTACTTTTGGTAATTTATATTTAATTTCCATTTGACGCCATTAGTCGAAGTTTAATCTTTCACCGGTTTTCCTAAAATATTTGGTTGGGATCAAGCCTTCCTCAGATGCGCTTTAAATCAAGACTGTGTCAACCGCAGCAGAAAGTCGATAGAGAAGCTTTTATCAACAACCAAAGTTAATCGAGATGTACCATTTTGAATGGTAATGTCTTTAATTCTTTTAAGCGTGAGACCTTGAACAAAAAGATCAGATCATTTTTAACGCCGTAAGACTCGTGCTCATTATCATGATTTTCATCACTGTATGAGGAGTCGTTAATTTGAAGACCGCATCTTTTATCTTCAAAATCCTTTTTTAAATTGAAACTTCTAATTTGAGATTAGTAATTTCTTTTTAAGTTTATTAACTTCTAGATTCAATTCTCGGGAGGTGATTTCTTTAATAGGAGTTTTAAATCTTTCTAATGTTTTATTAAGGCTAAAATTGGTTTTTCTTTTGGCTTTAATGAATTTTTCATTACTATCCTTAGTTAATAAATCCTTTAACCTGCTTAGTGTAATCGAGCCTTTAGTTTGGGATCGCATTTTACTAATTAGATCAATTAATAAAGAACTTTCTTCGTCATCTTTGTTAATTACATTAATTCTTTTTTGTGCAACATTGCTCATTGCAATTGTCTCAAGCAAATAAGTGACTTCTCCCGTATCACCGCTAGACGTGTTATTGCTTTTATTACTAGAGGGACTAGAAGATTCTTCATTACTACCGACATCATTTTCTATTCGCATAAGTTCTAGGATTTGCTCAAATGTCTTCACTAGAAATATTTAATCGATTTAATTTTGTTTTATTTTACATTCATTTTTGTAATGACCCTTTTGTCCACAATTGTGGCAAATAACTTTACTTTTATCATATTTTTTAGATTTAGATTTTTTAATATTTTTTTATTAGTAGTTTTGGGCTTATTATAATAATTGTCTTGATTCCTGCTTTTCGTGGTAACGACGCTTTTTTTTATGATGTTTAGTAATTTTGTGAGATTCAATATGTTTATGCCTTGGCTTCCTTCGGAGGGGAGCTACAGGGTAAACCATATTGTTCACAAAAAGTGCCTAATTCATATTTAGCTTTCTTCTTATCTTTACTAGCTTGTTTAGCTAATTTGAAATCAATACACATTTTTAATCCAATTTTTGAATGTGACTTATTATATCACCGTATGTTAAGTTATCATAATCAATGTAGCCAAGATTTTTACCCAATTCTTCACTTAACCTTATGGGCAAATAAAGAGGGTAAACCGTTGATGAATTTTTCTTTCCGTAAAGGTTTATTACATCGCTCATCACAAGAACATAACTCTAGACGAAAAACATCTTTGTACCACCTAAAGTCACTTAGAGTGGGACAAGTGAGATTACTTAACCGATCGTGAATTCTTTCTCATTATATTACCTGGGAGTGCCAATGAAGTGTTTTATTATTGTAAATATAAGGTGTATTAACTCCATCAAAGGACCGATGCCAATATCCTCATTAAAGATAGGGTTGCCATCATCATCCAAATTGACTACAGATGGATTATTGATATTCTAGTATCTTCAAAGTGAGATGTTTTTCCCACCAAGATCTAAGAATACCAAAGAATCCACTAACAATTAATTCAACAATATCCGTTGAGATAGATTGTTGAATTTGGTGATGTAACTCGCTTGCCACCATAGACATATGGTTTAATTTATTTAAAATTTCTTGTTCACTAAATCCATCAATGTTCCATTCAGAATTTTATTAGATGAAACCGAGAACTGCTTATCTAGGTTTCTCTCTTCGAACTGTAAGTCCTAGGAGGAGTAGGTCTAGAATACCAATTCCTAGTTATACTTGGTGTTTTTAATCATTAATTTGTTGTTTCGATCATTTAAATCGTATTGAATCAAGATTTAATTATCTCATTGATAAATCGCTTTCAACATCGCTTTAACTTGATCAATCGCTGTAATAGTACCACTTGCACCAAAGTTCATTTTAAGTTTTTTGAATAACTTATCAATGGATTTAACTAAATTATCATCATCGATGGTAATCCTAACTTGTGTCTATTTTCCGTAACTTTATTAAAGGATGTTCAATTTTTAAATCGGGTTTTTTATGATAGATTCTTCAAACTTTTCTTCAATCCTATCTAGTCGCTTTCCAACTATTACCGCTAGATATTGATTACTAAAGTTTAATTGTTCAATAATTTTTTATCATTGTTATTAGCATCCCAAATTTTAAATGGGCCGGCAACAATGCATTTATTTTTAATCGAGATTAGAACTGCTTTCTAACGGGGATGACTAGAGGAAACTTTTGACTTATCTTCTTTAATCCAATCGTGTTTTTGGTAATCACATTACATTTACTTTGAAATTGTTCATACCAATCATAAAATGAAATATTCATTCTTTCATTTTTAATAAATCTTTTCCATCTATTTATTATTTTTTCACGCCCTTTTCCGTGGGGGTGATTGGATCTAAATAGATGTCTTTTTTCTTTATTAGATTTAGCATTAAAATCTTTTACTAGATTATCCCAATCTAAAACGAACTCCTTTTTGATAACTCTTAATTGATTATTAATGGGGATATCAAAATCATTGAGTTGGCATCACGTAAGAAGTGGGAGAAGAAGAACTTTCCTCTTCAAAGAAAATCTCTATGATCATAACAAGGATGACTAGTTTGACCTTGATTAAGAACGCCTTTTAACTTAATATTTTTGATCAAGGATTACCGAGTACTTCAAAGGTTGTCTCTTCTAGTATGGATAATCAAGAAGGGGGTGAAGAACCGAAATGTCTTCAATAATTATTGGTGTCTTAGTACGCTCAAAACTAATTTTAACAGCCCATCGTAAAATTGTTGAATATTTTCAATATTTAATAAATTATTAACTATGGGTCATTGGGGTAATTCATTAGGTAGAGTCCATCGATCGGAAGCGTAATATCCTTCCGTAGAATTGTTCTCGAACTTGAATATTAGCATCGTAGTAGAGCTTTGAATTAAAACCTGTTAAATCTTTAGGGCTTTTATTTAAAGCACGAACATTTAAATTTGTTTTCATTGTTTTATAATAAATCCTATAAATTAAAGCAATAGTCGAGAACCCTCAATCATATGAGTGATTTCACCCAAGTTTTAATATTTAATGTTAAAGCCTTTAATAAATGTTTCTATCACTAAGACTTAGGGTGAAATCGAGAAAGCAATTAAAATGGACAGTCCATCAGGCAAACTTGATTCCATAGCACCTATTATACTGGGGTGATAATTCAAAAACCGAGCATCTCTATAGACAGAGATAGATGCATGAGTTAATTCCTTTAATGTTTAATGGTTTTACTGCAACTTGAATTAATCCAATATGAATAAAATTGTAACCCTTTTTCCTATGATTTTTAATAACATCAGGGTCAAGAAGACTACAATTTTCATATTCTTTATTGATAACGTAAACTTTCTCAACTGCTTTTTGACATTATAATCGGCTTTTAAAATTATCTAAAATGTCGACGATAAATTTCTTTTGGGGACACTCTTGGTATATTCCAATTGTGTAAGGCTTGACTAATATTTTCATAAATGTGAGATTCTTGGTTAACTATGTCCTGGACGTAAGGTAAAGTTGACCTTTTCGACTAATTGAAGAGTTAGATCTAAATAACCTATTCATTATACCGGTTTCAAAACAAAATTTCACTCTTTATCTTCCATACGCACCCTCTTACCTCGAGTAGACTCATACCCAAACCTAATACCCAAATCGCTCACACAAGAGACTTACCCGGGTAGACGCGGAGAAGGGTGGACTACAAGATAGTTAGGTGACTTTTGACAAAGAAAAGAAGATTTCGAAAGTAGTATGAATGAAAGATTATAAATTTCTTATCAACAACTAGAACAAACAACAACTTGGCTCGATACCATTTGGGGCCAAGCCAGATATACAAGATGAAGTAGAGAGATGTATCTGAGCGGAGATGAAGTATATAGATGCATATAAACAAATTAAATTAATAAATAAAAAATAGTTTTATTGATTCATCAAACTATATACAAACCGAAATTAAATTAACTTACAACTTAGAACATTTAACCGGAGAAATAGAGAAGAGGGGTTAAGTAGGCTTAATCGGAGGTAGAAACTAAAGATTTGTCTCGAGAGAGAGAGCTCGAGTCTTTCTAAGTTTCAAGTCTCGATGAACCAATCGAGCTTCAGTTTCCTTTTATAATGCAAGGAAAGAGAATCATATAATGACTCGGGTAAAGTAAAAATATTTACATAAGTGAAAACATGTTACTTAAGTAAAAGAAAGAAAAGTAAAAGTAAAAATAACTACTTAAACAAAGAATTACTTTTGACTAAAGGCAAATACTTTCGGTTTACTTTTGGAAAATCCGTAAATGACTTTGAATGATTGGGACGCCAGACAGAATCAGTATGCTTTGAAAAGCTTCTTTCGATTGGAAAAGCGTATTCTTTGATCGAGTAAATTTAAAAGAACCGGCCGATCGAATAGAATTGGTGAAATGACCGGAAAAGAACTAATGAACTCAAAGCGAATGGATCCCGAAAGCATCCTGAAGGTCGACCGTGCATAAGGATCATATTCTCCATCATCATCTAATGAATCGACCGATTGAATCACCTCAGGAAGAATGATTAGAAGCCTCTTCATGCAAAGCTTCATCAATTCTTTTATTGAGTACCTGGGCAATTTTTAGTAACTCTTTACTGGTGCAATCTTTAAAATCAAATACTTGGGAACATGATGAACCCAAGGACTAACTTTGATATCGACTTTGTGGCGATTCACTCTTTTTTCTTTAATGGCCGGAGAACGGGCACTGACTGGGAGAGCTGGGATCGGAGCAACAGGAAATTCCTCCTGAACCTGAGTGACTATTCTATCAATGTTGAATTTATCCCACCACTTAATGTAAAAGAGGCGAGACACTCTGGGAAGTGGATCATTAGAATGCCAAGTTCTCGGAGAACT
This sequence comes from Panax ginseng, assembly GCA_020205605.1. Taxonomy (NCBI): domain Eukaryota; kingdom Viridiplantae; phylum Streptophyta; class Magnoliopsida; order Apiales; family Araliaceae; genus Panax; species Panax ginseng. The sequence goes on from CM035147.1 coordinate 7,733,241, forward strand.
TGGAGGTGAGAGACAAGATTCCCATTTAAGAATCCAAGGAATTTTGTATTTACCGATTTAATAAAAGAGTGGGGGGAACCCCTTCATTCAAAGGGATAGGTTTATAATGGTTATTGAAATGATTTAATTGGACCTTTAAAGGGTCAGGAAGAAGATCATAACAAGATCCTAACCTATACCACCAAAGGACGAACCAATAGGGAAATGGACTTTTGAATTTATGGTCAAATTGTATGAACCATGAATGACTGAGGGACTCATTCTGGTGAAGGAGGACCTTATACCAGGCTTCAATGTAATCATAATAGCAAAATTGATGCTCTTGACTAGAAAGGTTCATGAGATCGGAGGGATTCTTCCCCCAATCAGAGATTTGAATAAACTGTTTAATATACATAGAATGATAAAGAATTTTTGATTTATCATTCTGTGCATAAATTGGTTTGATGTTTCATCACTTTGGTTTCTAGCGTAATATCCTTATAGTACACAAGGACTTATAAGGGGCTAGAGGTCGGAAATGCCATCCGTGGGGAAAAATCAAGTGCAAGTTTATCGATCACTCTTTGGTTTTATATCGGGTTCAATATGGAATAAGTAACTTTCCCATCCGATCATATACTCAAAGCAGAGAATGACTAGAAGTCGAGGACGAAGCCTTTAGCAGGATTACCGAATGGGTCAATCTGAACAGTCGATCGCCAAAGCCGAATCAGTAAGGCTTAGGCATGGTGCCAAGAATAGTGAATTTATTACCGGTTTTGAATCAGTAGGGTTAATCGGGTGAGGAACCATAGCTCCTCCAAATCGATTAATTGGGCTGAAGGGCGACCCGCCACCCACGTGAGGACGATGCTCCTCTAGTGCTCATTTATGAATGGTACCAGATTAATAAATTCTCGGTAAGAAAATCAAGAACCTAATTGTTACTTCCTTTGATGTATTCAATTTCAAAATCAAAATGCTTAATAGAGCTTGCCATCTAGCGAAAAGAATGCTTAGAGGCTAGATTTTCAACATCCTTTTCTAATATATATTTTGGTTTGATTTACAATCTATACTTAACTAAGAATTTTTGGTTTAATAAATCATTTTGAAATTTAGAAATACATAATACTAATGAAAGTATTTCTTTTTAATAATCTTAAATTTAATTGTGTAGTATTCCATGCACCTAATGAAAACGAACAATTTGTTCGAAGAATTAGGTGTTAATTTTTGTTTCGTAATGCCTCCGAAGCCAATATCTCGAGGCGCCGGTTTCAACAATTTTAAACGTTGAATCATTGGAAATGCCAAGACAGGTAATGCCTTGACGTATTTTTTAACTTGTTGGACGACGAAGTATGAATGTCACCAAGGTGGAGGATTGTCTTGCAAACGCCGAAAAAGAGGTTTGCAGATCTTCCCGCGATTCTTGTAAAACTTCGCTTATGTAATTCAAATGAGCCAAGAAACCTCTGCGCTTGGTTTTATTGGTTATCTTATCGGGAAACTTGTCGTTGAATTGAATAGCTCATTCAATGGGCCGGACTTGTCCTCTAAAGATATTAAGACCAAGAAACCTTATTCTGACTCAAACAAATGCATTTGGAAGGTGAAAGAACTAGACCATTATCTTTAACCGCTTTGAAGAAAGATTTCAAGTGTTTAATGTGTTCTTCAATGGTCATTGAAAAAACAAGGATATCGTCAATATGTATAGACTACAATAAAATGACTAAAAGGGTTTAATATATCATCGAGAATATTTTGAAATTCACTGGGGCATTTTTTAGGCCAAATGTTCGGACATTCCATTCAGAATGTCCGAATGGAGTGGTGAATGCGCTTTATAACTATCGTCGGGATGAATGGCAATTTGCCGTAAACCGGATTTAAGGTCAAATTCATCAAAATAGTGGCATTACTTAATCTATTGACTAGTCGCCTTTATTGGGAAGGGGGTATCTAATCCATTCCAAAACTTTGTTCAATGGTTTATAATTGATGACTAGACGAGAACTCCTCTTTCTTTCTCTCGCTTCATTGTTTACGTAAAAAGCGTAGGCGTGACCGTGGAGATTTACCGGGTTTAATAAGACCTTTACTAAGGAGATCATTGATTTCTTTTTGCATAATTCCATTTGTTCGTGATTCATCCGAATAGGCCTAGCCTTAGTAGGAATTAAATGTTCTTTAAATTCCTTAGCATAAGGGAGCCTTAACCATATGCTTCTTCCTATACCAAAAGGCATTGGGAGAATCGTAACAAAGGTTATTTTTTAAATATATTTTTTATTCTTTAATTTTTTCTTGAACTTTTCTATTAAGAAGTTGCTCTTCAATTCTTTTATATTTAACTTCTTCTTTTAAGAAATTTAAATGTGTGATTTTACAATTGAGTAGATTTATTGATTTTGAGATGGATTCTTCTTGAATGAATTTTAAATCTCTTTCTTTTGGTTTAATAAGAAATTTAAATGTTATTTTCTTACCTAAGTGTTTACGTACTTAGCCTTCGTTATTAGTAGTAAATGGGTAAAAGTAAATATATAAATGGTAATCCTAAAATGACTTTATTTGAGAGGTTGCGATCAAAACAAATGATGTTTTGAAACACATATCATCTTGATGATATGTACTTTTGGTAATTTATATTTAATTTCCATTTGACCGCCATTAATGAAAGTTTAATCTTTCACCGGTTTTCCTAAAATATTTGGTTGGGATCAAGCCTTCCAGATATGCACTTTAATCAAGACTTTTATGTCAACCGGAAAGCGTAAAGTCGTATAGAGAAGCTTTTATCAACAAATCAAAGTTAATCGAGATGTACCATTTTGAATGGTAATGTCTTTAATTCTTTTTTAAGCGTGAGACCTTGAACAAAAGATCGGATCATTTTTTGGCGCCGTAAGACTCGTGCTCATTATCATGATTTTCATCACTAGATGAGGAGTCGTTAATTTGAAGACCAGATCTTTTATCTTCAAAATCCTTTTTTAAATTAGAAACTTCTAATTTAAGATTAGTAATTTCTTTTTTAAGTTTATTAACTTCTAGATTCAATTCTGGGAGGGTGATTTCTTTAATAGGAGTTTTAAATCTTTCTAATGTTTTATTAAGGCTAAAAATTGGTTTTTCTTTGGCTTTAATGAATTTTTCATTACTATCCTTAGTTAATAAATCCTTTAACTGTTTAGTGTACTGAGCTTTTAGTTTGGGATCAGTAATTTTACTAATTAGATCAATTAATAAAGAACTTTCTTCGTCATCTTTGTTAATAACATTAATTCTTTTTGTGCAACATTGCTCATTGCAATTGTCTGCATAAATAGTGACTTCTCCCGTATCATCCGCTGTACGTGTTATCGCTTTTATTACTAGAGAGACTAGAAGATTCTTCATTACTACTTGACATCATTTTCTATTCGCATAAGTTCTAGGATTTGCTCAAAGGTCTCTTCAGAAAATATTTAACCGATTTAATTTTGTTTTATTTTACATTCATTTTGTAATGACCCTTTTGTCCACAATTGTGGCAAATAACTTTACTTTTATCATATTTTTTAGATTTGGATTTTTTTATATTTCTTTTATTAGTAGTTTTGGGCTTATTATAATAATTGTCTTGATTCCTGTTTTCGTGGTAACGACGCTTTCTTTTATGATGTTTAGTAATTATGTGAGAAATCAATATGTTTATGCCTTGGCTTCCTTCCGAGGGAGCTACAGGGTAAAACCATATTGTTCACAAAAAAGTGCCTAATTCATATTTAGCTTTCTTCTTATCTTTACTAGCTTGTTTGGCTAATTTGAAATCAATACACATTTTTAATCCAATTTTTTGAATGTGACTTATTATATCACCGTATGTTAAGTTATCATAGTCAATGTAGCCAAGATTTTTACCCAATTCTTCACGAACCTTATGGGCAAATAAAGAGGGTAAACCATTGATGAATTTTTCTTTCCAGAAAGGTTTATTACTGTCATTGCGCAACATTACTCTAGACGTAAAAACATCTTTGTACCACCTAAAGTCACTTAGAGTGGGACAAGTGAGATTATTAACCGATCGTGAATTCTTCTCATTATATTACCGGGAGTGCCAATGAAGTGTTTTATTATTGTAAATATGAGTGTATTAACTCCATCGTGGACCGATGCCAATATCCTCATTAAAGATAGGGTTGCCATCATCATCCAAATTGACTAAGATGGTTTATTGATATTCTAGTATCTTCAAAGGAGATGTTTTTCCCACCAAGATCTCGAGAATACCAAAGAATCCACTAACAATTAATTCAACAATATCCGGTTGATTCACGCAGAATCACTATTACATTATTGAAGTAAAAGTAATTTACTTAAGTAAAAGTAAAACGTAAGAAACATTTTACATTTACTTTTACATTGGTAAATGTAAGAAACATTTAACTAAGTTAAAACATTTAACTTAAGTAAAAGCAAAAGTTATTCTTTTACTTTTACTTTTAAAATTTACTAAAGTAAAAGAAGGGAAAGTTACTTATTCCATATTGAACCCAGTATGAAACCAAAGACTGATCCCAGTAAACTTGCCGCCCAGTTCTTTCCCCCTGGATGGCATTTCCGACCCTCTAGCCCCTTATAAGTCCTTGTGTACTATAAGGATATTCTCATAGAAACCGAGTCAAGAAACATCAAACCCATTTATGCACGTAATGATAAATCAAAATTCTTTATCATTCTATGTATATTAAATAGCTTTATTCAAATGTCCGATTGGGGAAGAATCCTCCGATCTCATGAACCTTTCTAGTCAAGAGCATCAATTTTGCTAATATATATATATATATATATATATATATATATATATATATATATATATATATATATATTGGCGTGTGTGTAGGAGTGTGTGTGTGTGTAGTGGGTTTTGGTGGAAAAGTGGAATGTTTGATAGTTGATGTTGGTTGTTTTATTATAAATTGATTTTGAGTGGTGGAGAATTTGATAGGTGTTGTAATATTATATATATATATATATATATATATATATATATATATATATATATAATGTTAGTGGGATTATATGTATATAGCTTACATGCGAATTAATTCATCCGTGACCTGCCAAATTGTTCTGACCGTGAACTTCGTCTAATGTTATATATATATAATATATAATATATTTTATTTTATTTAAAAGATTTTGCTTTAGATATGGACCGTCCGATTAAAAGTAAATCAATCTGGATCGTTCATGAGTTAGTTACTATGCAGTCCATTTTTCTATAAATAGAAGCTCATTCCTTCATTATTTCTTACGAATTCACTGAAACTCTAGAGAGAGAAAGTATAGAGAGAAATAAGAAAAGTATTCTGCTACTTCCGTACTCTTATATTCAGTTTTTTTTACGGAAAGAGGTGTTATTTTTTTGTATTCATGAAGAGAACTTATGTTATTCTTTATTATTATTCTGTTGGAATATCCTATCTGTGCATTTTACGCCGGACCTGGTTCCATTCTTTATTATTATTCTGTTGGAATATCTTATCTGTATGCGTTTCTGTGGGACTGAGTTCCATTCTTTATTATTATTCTGTTGGAATATCTTGTCTGTGCGTTTATGCCGGACCTGGTTCCGTCTTTATTATTCTGTTGGAACATCATGTCGGTGCAAATTTCGCCTGACCTGGTTCCGTTACTTATTAATCTGTTGGAATAACCTGTCCATGCGAATTACCGCATGCATGGTGATTTCTTTTGTTATTCCATTCGTTATTATACTCAGTTGGTTAAAGTTTTGACTTCTATACTCCATGAAATTAGTGGAATATACTTGATATTTGCGCTTCATCCAGTATCTTTTCATGGAAATATTCTTCTAAGCATTCTTGAATTTTACTCTACAAAGCAGTATTGTGTTGACAATTTGGACGTTATTGGTTCATGGATAAATTAATTCTTGAACTTGTTTTATTAAATTCTTATATCATTGTCATCATCCTCATGTTTATATTATGTTAAAAGTCATCTGTGGCCCGTAGTGCATAGATGGACTTGGTATGATTATAACCAGGGATTATTCAGTGTAATCATGACCGTAATGTTACAAATGATGTGGAAAAAGTCCTCATTGGCCCGTAGTGCATTGATGGACAGTTGTTGGCATGATCATGACCATTAATGAATACACAAATATTCTTGGCCCGTAGTGCATGGATAATTATGGTCGTGATACTAAAAGAATATCCTTGGTAGTAGTGCGGGGTGATTCGATGATGTGGATTATTTATTAAAATTTGAGTCTCAAATGATAAAAGTGATGAAAACCTTTTAAATCATAAAAAGATAGTAGATTTTATTCTCTACTTGACTCTTTTAATGGATTGCTTGTTCACCGCAGATTAAACTTGATGTTGTTATATTTTATCGGTTTAACATTGGTGAAGGCTAACGATAATTTATTCTGCATTATCTTAGTCATAATATTTCTTACTGGGCTAGTTGAGCTCACCCTTTCTTTCGATGTTCTCTTCAGGAAATGAGAACATAGCAGGGAATAGTCAGGGAACAGAGTGACGGTCCAGAGGATAACATTAGTAGTCCTCACTATTCTTTGAAATAGTGTGTTAATAATTGTAATGAGGACTCCTTTTGAGTTTGTATAATCTCTAGTAGACAATAATTATATTCAAACTCACAGTTATGTTTTGTTGTATTATACACGACAGTTGTATTAGTAAATTGTATTTGAATTCTGTATCATGTATCTAGCGACCCAAGATGGGTGATGTATACCTAATTTTGGGGGCGCCACAATGGAGTATCAAAGCTTAGGGATATGATCCTGGCTAAGATGTGAGAATAGAACTAGGAGGAGAGCGGGAATTCCTTCGCTTAGTATAACTTACCTAAGTTTTTTTTGGTATTTAATTGGTTGGTCGAATATAGGATAATATGTTACATGTCAATTAACCTTTTGTTTTGTGGCGATGATCTCGAAAATGACATCCGAGAATGTTGAGAATAGTAATGGAGCCTGAGCGACCGCTGATTGATTCGCCACATATCAATAATCGTGATAATGTATGCATCGGAAGGCCACAATCCTCATGCAAACAACAACACCGACCAAATGATGAATGATGGATTGTTCATGGGCTTTATGCAATTCATGCAACAAGAAAGAGAGCGCTCCCCGTCCCACAATGTAGGTGGAGAATCTGAAACTCTCGGGCCACCGCTAAACAGTTCAAGGAGCTAGGACCACCGGACTTTATTGGAGAGCCAAAACCATTAAAGGCGGAAGCATGGATAAAGTAGATAACTAAGATATTTGATGTCTTGAGATGCTCCGATGAGCAAAAGGTTCCCTTTACCGCCTTTATGTTGCGAGGAGAGGCAGATTACTGGTGGGAATCGGTAAAGCATACTCAACCTGCCGCACTGAAGATGTCTTGGGAGAAGTTCCAGGAACTATTCAACAACAAGTACTTTCCCGAAAGTATTCGTCACGTAAAAGAGGTGGAGTTTATCAAGCTGGAGCAAAATACTATGACCGTGTCGCAGTATGAGGCTAAATTTGCAGAGTTGTCCCGGTTTGCATCCCATTTGGTGGATAATGAGGAGCGAATGACGCGAATGTTTTTGCGAGGTTTGAAACCTGAGATACGTCAACATCTTATTTCTCATAAATTGTGTTTGTATTCAGATGTTGTAAATAGGGCTCAGTTAGTAGAGCGCGATAACGAGTCAACGCAACCAAAAGAGAGCAGCCGGCAAAATGATAATACCAGTGAGAGCGGTCATCGAAGCGGTGACAACAAGCGTGGAGGGAATCAGCAGGCCAGAAATGCTAACCACTTCGGTGGTAATCAGGGCCAAAACAATAAGAATGGACATTTCAAGAAGAGGAGATTCAACAATGATGGAAAGACGCGTCGACCAAAGACCCGTTGTTAAGGAAGGAGAAAGACCACCTATCATATGCTTCAAATGCGAGAGGAGGGACATATCACCAAATCTGCAGCGATGTCAGTCAAAAGCATGTTATAATTGTGGAAGAGAAGCTCACTTAGCCCGATTTTGTCATTCACCAAAGACAAGTTCAGCTAGGATAGAGGCATCAAAGGCCGTTCCAAAAAAGTCAAAGCCGGTATTGCAAGGGAGAGCGTTTGTTGTGACCACCCAGAAAGCAAGGAACCCGAATGAGGTCATCACGTGTAAGCTTATCATAAACTCTAGCGAAGTCTATACTTTATTTGATACCGGTTCTACCCATTCTTTTATTTCTCCTACTTGCGCTCAACGATTAAATTTGACTCTGGAGAAATTAGACTTTGACTTATCTGTGGAAACTCCGTTGGGAGAAACCTTTATTACATCCACTATTTATAAGTCTTATTTGGTTCAAATCGGTACCCTCACATTACCTATCGATCTTATTTCATTGAAAATACTTACATTTGATGTGATTCTAGGGATTGATTGGTTAACTACTCATCATGCAAAAATTGATTGTTTTCGTAAGGTTTTTAGCTTTCATATTCCTAATCAACCGATTATGCGAATTCAAGCGACCAAACCATTAAAATCAATCACGGTTATCTCAAGCCATAAAGCTATTCGTTTATTGAAAAACGGATGTCAAGCTTTCTTAGCTCATGTCACGGATCTTAACAAAAATACGTCAGTTTTGAATGATATTTCTATTGTTAATAAATTCCCTGACGTATTCCCTGAAGAACTTCCTGGCCTACCCCTAGAATGTGAAATTGAATTTTGTATCGACCTTGAACCAGGTACAAAACCCATTTCCAAAGCCCCATTTCGAATGGCTCCTATTGAACTTAAGGAGTTAAAGACCCAACTGCAGGAATTGTTAGACTTTTGCTTTATTCGTCCTAGTACTTCTCCTTGGGGTGCTCCTGTTCTATTCGTAAAGAAGAAAGATGGGAGTATGCGACTTTGTATTGATTATCGGGAGTTGAATCATGTCACCATCAAAAATAGGTACCCATTGCCACGTATTGATGACCTGTTTAACCAGTTGCAAGGAGCCAAATTCTTTTCAAAGATTGATCTTCGTTCCGGATATCACCAATTGAAGATTAGAACCAATGACATTCCAAAGACGGCTTTTCGAACTCCTAATGCACGGCATTATGAATTCCTAGTCATGTCCTTTGGATTGACTAATGCTCTCTTTGCCTTCATGGATATGATGAACCGAAGTATTCAAGGAATATTTGGATCACTTTGTGGTGGTCTTTATTGATGACATCCTTATTTATTCCAAAAGTCGTGAAGATCATGAGCAACACTTGAGGCTGACACTCCAAAAGCTTCGTACCAAAAACTATCCATAGAGAATCCATAGACATAATCATAGCCATCTTTACACCCTTGGCCGAAGAGAATCTATAGCCATAATCATACCAAAAACTGTCCATCAATGCACTACGGCCAATGAGGATTTTTACCACATCATTCATCACATTACGGTAATGATTATACCGAATAATCCCTGGTCATAATCACACCAAGTGCATCTATGCACTACAGGCCAAAGATGAGTTTTACCACATCATTTATAACATTACGGTCATGATTATACCGAATAATCCCTGGTCATAATCATACCAAGTCCATCTATGCACTACAGGCTACATATGACTTTCAACATAATATAAACATGAGGATAATGACAATGACATAATAATTCAGTAAAACAAGTTCAAGAATTAATTTATCCAGGAACCAATAATATCCAAATTGTCAACATGATACTTCTTTGTAGAGTAAAATTTAAGAATGCTCAGAAGAATATTTCCATTAATAGATATTGGATGAAGCGCAAATATCAAGGATATTCCACTAATTTCATGGAGTATAGAAGTCAAAACTTAAACCAACTGAGTATAATGGAATATATGAAACTGCAAATGGATTTTTGCCCGCCATGCGGTAATCCACGTAGACAGATCATTTCCACAATTTAATAAGGAATGAATACGAAGGATCATTCACCATGCGTATGGGAATCCACATAGATAGAGTTATTCAATGTAATAATAAAGAATGGAATAATAGAAGAATTCACCATGCATGCGATAAACCATAAGCATACGCAGAACGAGTTTATTCCAACAGAATAATAAATAATGGAACTGGTCCGTCCCATGTGACGCACGCATGAGACGAGGATATTCCGACAATAATAAATAATGGAACCATGTCCCAAAGTACGTAAGCGCAGGCATACGTGATATTCCTACGAATAATAAAGAACGAAATATTAGAAGAATTTCACCATGTATATGTGATTGCATAAACAAAGTTATTCAACATGTAATAATAAGAATGGAATAACAGAAGAATTTCACCAAGTATAGGGTATCCCGCGTATACAGGTTATTCCAACAGAATAATAAAGAATGGAATAACAGAAGTTCTCTTCATGAATACAAAAGAAATAATACTCCCTACGAGTACAACAAATAATATCCCCTACCTTAAGAAGAAGAGTACTGGATATATGAGTAGTAAAGTAGCAGAATACTTTTCTTCTTTCCCTCTATAGTTTATCTCTCTAGAGTTTCAGTGAATTCGTAAGAAATAATGAATGAATGAGCTTCTATTTATAAAAAAATGGACTGCATAGTAACTAACTCATGAACGGTCCATATTGATTTACTTTAATCGATGATCCATATTTAAAGCAAAATCTTTTAAATAAAATATAATATATTCTATTTATAATCTAATAAAATGAATAACTTTATAAAAGATTTTACTATGCAAACACTATGCAGTGCACTATGCAAACACTATGCATAATAAAATATATTATATTCTATTTATAGAATAACTTTATAAAAGTATTACATTTTATATAAAAAAGATTTTACTATACAAAACACTATGCAGACACTATGCATAATAGAATATAATATATTCTATTTATAGAATAACTTTATAAAAGTATTCTGTTTTATTACATTAATAATACCAATAAAACAAAACTGAGTGACTTATCACGTAAACATCAATAATCAATATCGTGTGCTACTATCCAACCACGCGTATTACTGTACTTTTACTACCGAGTAGTTCAACATTTTTAATGATAAAACTTCCACCGTTATTCTCATAAAAATATTTTTGTCATTTTCTCCATCTGATAATAATTCCGTTGCGGGGTCCACCAATGATTGTACCGTCGTACGGATATTCCCCGACAAAAAGAATATTCCCCGACCAATCGAATATTATACAACAACTTGCATACTTTTCAAAATTTATAAATACTACCCACAACTATAACATTATATCAAATTCACACCATAATATTAAAAAAATTATTTCGAGAAAATTAAATATTTATTCATAAAATCTGGTGTCTCACAATCTCCCCTCCTCATGAAATTTCGCCCTTGAAATTTACGTACATACCTAGTATGCCGAATAGGTGAGGATACCTTGACTTCACTTCAAATTCTAACTCTTGAGGTATAACCTTTGAGTGTTGAATACGATCCTTCTTATCCAAGATTTTAACACGTAGCTCCTCATACGTTAAATCTTCTGCTATCTCGTCTAGTTTTAATTCAATAATGTGGTTCGGGTCATCCACATATTTACGTAACATCGATACATAAAAAAAAATGTTATGAACATGCGACATACTTGGCGGTAAAACGAGTCTATAGGCCACAGTTCCTACTCGATCGAGAATTTCAAATGGGCCGATTAAATCGAGGGTTGAGATTTTCTCTCTTCGTCAATTCTTGCTTCTAAAATAACGCCCTCTTGAACCTTCTTCTTCACATTCATCAGCTCCGGGTGTGTAGCTTGAGCGGCTTTAACTTTATCGATTAAAGTCAATTCTACTTGTATATTAGTTATCTTCACGTGGGTTCATATATTTGCACTTGTAACCGCATACGATCTTCTACTCAACGCGTCAGCTACCACGTTCGCACTTCCACGATGATATTTCATGGTACGATCATAATCTTCAACAGCTCGAGCCAACGTCTTTGGCGCATGTTACGTTCGCTTTAGTTGAAGAAATATTTGAGGGTTTAAGAAATGGGTTTTATACTGGGGTCAATACAAAATTCGATTTCACGCTCTAGGGGTAGGCTAAGAAGTCTTCAAGAATACGTCAGAAAATTTATTAACAATAGAAATATCATTCAAAACTGTGACCCTCATCCAAGACTTGGATAGTACGTCACATTGATACCTATCAACTTGCCATCGTCATTCACGACATCGCCTACAGAAAGTCTGGCTTCGGTGCATTCCACATAAGAAAGTCAACAACGAAAGGACCAGGGCTCTTTACTTATGGCTTGATATGACAATGATTGACTTTAGTGGTTTGGTTGCTTGAATTCGCATAATAGGTTGGTTAGGAATATGAAAGCTAACAACCTTACGAAAAGCATGATGAGTAGTTAACCAATCGATTCCTAAAATCACACCAAAGGCAAGTATTTTCAAAGAGATAAGATTGACAGGTAACGTGAAAGTGTCGATTTTAATCAACAAGATTTATAAACAGTGGAGGTAACGAAGGCTTCTACGAACGAAGTTTCAACCAATAAGTCAAAGTCTAACTTCTCTGGGGTTAAATTTAAACGTTGAGCGCAAACAAGAGAGATAAAAAAATGGGTAGAACCGGTATCTAATAAGGTATAGACTTCTCAAAAATTTATAATTAACTAACCCGTGCTAACTTCGTTCGGGTTACTCGCTTTTTTGAGAAGTCACGAAAAACGCTCTCCCTGAAACTGTCGACTTTGTTTTGTCCGTATCTGCCTTTGGTGCCACCATTCCAGCTGGACTTGACTTCACTATACGATAAAATCGAGCTAAATGACCTTCTCTTCTTGAAATTTCCATTTCTATTATATTGGCCATAATTACCACCGAAGTGGTTACCATTCTTGGCATGATAATTTCCCCCACGATGGTCATCATTGTTCCGATGGCCGTTGCCACCGGTATGATTATTATCGTGTTGTTGGTCGTTACTTTTTTTTTGGTTGAACTAACTCAACGGTCTCATGTGCTTCATTGCTTATCTCAACATTTTCAGATGCCATTTTCAAACACTGTCATAAAACAAGGGTTAATTAATATATCACATATTATCCCTACTCTGACCGACCAATTAAATACCAAATAAACTTAGGTAGGTCATATTAGCGAAGGAATTCCCCGTCTCTCCCTTCCTAGTTTTTGTCTCACATCTCAGCCAGGGATCATATCCCTAAGCTTTGATACCAAGTGTGACGCCCCCAAAATTAGGTATACATCACCCATCTTGAGTCGCCAAATTCATGGTACAGAATTCAAATACAACTTAATAATACAACTGTCGTGTACAATACGACAAAATATAAACAGTGAGTTTGAATACAAATATTGTCTACTAGAGAGTATAAAAACTCAAAAGGAGTCCTCATTACAATTATTATCACACTATTTCATAGAATAGTGAGGACTACTAATGCAAACATCTAGGACCATCACTGTATTCCCCGACTAGTCCCATTCGCTTCTCATTTCTGAAGAGAACAAAGAAAAGAAAGGTGAGCTCAACTAGCCCAAGAAGAAATATTATGACTAAGATAATGCAAAATAAATTATCATTAGTTTTCAATGATGTTAAACCGATAGAATATAATAACTATCAAGTTTAACTCACAGTAGGAACAAAGCAATCCATTAGAAGAGTCAAGTAGAGAATAATATCTACTATCTTCTATGATTTAAAAGGTTTTTCATCACTTTTATCATTTGGGACTCGACTTAATAAATAATCCACATCATCGAATCACCTCCACTTTTACGGCCGAGGATATTCTTTTAAGTATCACGACCACGAATTATCCATGCACTACGGCCAAAGATAATTTTGTTTTCATCAACGGTCTCGATCATGCCATAAAATAATTCATCTTTTACACCCTTGGCGAAGAGAATCCATAGCCATAATCATACCAAAAATCATCCATCAATGCACTACTACCAATGAGGATTTTTACCACATCATTCATCACATTACGGTCATGATTATACTGAATAATCCCTGATCATAATCACACCAAGTCCATCTATGCACTACGGGCCAAATATGACTTTTACCACATCATTTATAACATTACGGTCATGATTATATTGAATAATCCCTGGTCATAATCATACCAAGTCCATCTATGCACTACAGGCCACATATGACTTTCAACATAATATAAATATAAGGATGATGACAATGACATAATAATTCAGTAAAACAAGTTCAAGAAATAATTTATCCAGGAACCAATAATGTCCAAATTGTCAACATGATACTTCTTTGTAGAGTAAAATTTAAGAATGCTCAGAAGAATATTTCCATTAATAGATATTGGATGAAGCGTAAATATCAAGGATATTCCACTAATTTCATGGAGTATAGAAGTCAAAACTTTAACCAACTGAGTATAATAGAATATATAAAACTGCAAATGGATTTTTGCCCGCCATGCGGTAATCCACGTAGACAGATCATTTCCATAATTTAATAAGGAATGAATACGAAGGATCATTCACCATGCATGTGGCAATCCACATAGATAGGTTATTCCAACAGAATAATAAAGAATGGAATAATAGAAGAATTCACCATGCATGCGATAAACCGCACAGACAGGTTATTCCGACAAAATAATAAATAATGGAACCAGTCCCACAGAAACGCATGTACATGTGATATTCCGACGTAATAATAAAGAACGAAATATTAGAAGAATTTCACCATGTATGCGATTAAGCGATAAACAAAGTTATTCCAATGAATAATAAGAATGGAATAATGAAAGAATTTCACCAAGTATATGGTATCCCGCATATACAGGTTATTTCAATAGAATAATAAAGAATGGAATAATAGAAGTTCTCTTCATGAATACAAAAGAAATAATACTCCCTACGAGTACAACAAATAATATCCCCTACCTTAAGAAGAAGAGTACTCGATATATGAGTAGTGAAGTAGCGAGAATACTTTTCTTCTTTCTCTCTATAGTTTATCTCTAGAGAGTTTCAATTGAATTAAGTAAGAAATAATGAATGAATGAGCTTCTATTTATAAAAAATGGACCGTGATAGTAACTAACTCATGAACAGTCCAGATTGATTTACTTTTAATCAGACGGTCCATATTTAAAGCAAAATCTTTTAAATAAAATATAATATATTCTATTTATAATCTAATAAAACGAATAACTTTATAAAAGATTTTAGTATGCAAACACTATCACGAGCACTATGCAAACACTATATATAATAAAATATAATATATTCTATTTATAGAATAACTTTATAAAAGTATTCATTTTTATATAAAAAGATTTTACTATACAAAACACTATCAGACACTATGCATAATAGAATATAATATATTCTATTTATAGAATAACTTTATAAAAGTATTCTATTTTATATAAAAAGTTTTTTGTTTTATTACATTAATAATACCAATAAAACAAAACTCGAGTGACATATCACGTAAACATCAATAATCAATACTTGTAATAGTCTACTATCCAACCACAGCGCCAGACATCAGTACTTTTTTACTACCGAAGTAGTTCAACAGCTTTTAATGGTAAAACTTCATTGTTATTCTCATAAAAATATTTTTGTCGCTTTCTCCATCCGATAATAATTCCGTTAGGGGTCCACTTAATGATTGTAAATCTTACGGATATTCCCCGAAACAAAAAGAATATTCCCTGACCAATCGAATATTATACAACAACTTGCATACTTTTCAAAATTTATAAATACTACCCACAACTATAACATTATATCAAATCTACACCATAATATTAAAAAAATTATTTTGAGAAAATTAAATATGTATTCATAAAATCTGGTGTCTCACATGTAATCTCAAACAAAGAATTAGTTCATTGAAGTAAAACTAAGAATCCACACTTGAATACACATTAAAAGATAAAAACAAGAGTAGAGTAAAGAATAAATCTGTTGTTAGCAAATCTTCATCTTCCTCCAGCTCCTCCTCTTGATCTTCAATGGTCTCCAAGTTGCTTCAATCTCCAACTCTCATAAGAACTAGGGGTTTGCTCCTAATCTACTCTAATCTAATCTAATGGAATCCTTCAAAACTCGCCTCCCAATCCAAGTTAGAATCAAGTATTTATAGTTCTAATGGATATCTTAGCAAGTTAGGCAACTAAGAATCCTATTCTAGCTCAATTTGGACATCAAATAACCCAATTTAACTCTTCCCCCACCGACCGGCGCGCCCCACGCTGTTCCTAGGCCATTTTGGACGCGGCCTGCGCTACTCTGTTTTCTGCTGCAACGTCCTTTGGTAAAACAGGCATAACCTTTGATTTGGTAGGATTTACGGGGCCTGCCACCTATCAAATCGAAGATGTCGATGAGATATACAACTTTCATTCTTTGAGGATTAACAGATTCTGTCCGGATCAAGGCGGAAATCGATCTTGAAGTAGATGCTATGTAAATGGCAAACATGACAACTCTTAACTTTGATCTTTGTTGATAAAAAGGCCATAACTCTCGCATCCGAACTCCGATTGGGACGATTCAAGATGTTCCGAAAAGCTAAGAAGTAGATCTATAATATAATCCAAGTTATAAGCCAAGAACATGCATCCAACTTGGTGTTAAAAGCCCATCAATATTTCCATCTTGTATTTGCTTGCATATTTTTGTCCAAAAGATGTTTGAATTGCTTTTTCTTGCTTCCTCATGTTAATGTTGTGTCATAGCCTACAAAATAACATAACATGTATGAAATGAACACACAATGCATGAAAATAACTATTAAACATATGTTTACGCAACTAATTCAAGTAATAGATACTGGATAAGTAGGTATAAAACCTATTTATTAATTACCTGATGAAAATATTTGGCTCGTAGTGCAAAGATGAACAGGTGTTGAGATGAACATGACGAACTGGTGATACAAATGAATATCTTTGGCCCGTAGTGAAAAGATGAATATTTGATTCAAGATGTATATTGATTAATGTTACAGGGATAAAATATTGATGATAGTAGATTTCATTCTCTACTTAACTCTTCTAATGAATTGTTATTTTCGCTGTGAATATTGATCTAAAACTAGTTGTCCATTATATTTTATCTGATTTATTGAAGGCTAACGATAATTTGTTCTACATTATCTTAGTCATAATATTCTTTACTGGGCTAATTGAGCTCACCCTTTTCCTTTTTATTCCATTTTTCTTCTCAGGAGGCGAGAATATAGCGGGAACTAGTCTGGGCGTGGAGTGATTGGTCCAAACAGTTGTTTTGGCAGTCCTTACTATTTTGCAAAATAATGTTATAATAATTGTAATGAGGACTTATTTTAGTGTGTATATTGTCTATAAGACAATATTTGTATTTAAACTCACAATATATGTGTTGTCGTATTTTGCACGACAATTGTAATAATGAAGTTGTAGTTATTTTTTGTACCATATATTTGGCGACTCAAAATGGATGATGTATACCTATTTTGGGGGCGTCACATAGCACATAATCACTCTCTAGAAAACCCTATAAATACCCCATTCCACTCCAATGGGAATGAGACCTTACTTTGGACTCTTGGACCTTTTGGAGGACTAGGAGACTTGGAGATTCTCTCTCAACACGAAGCAATCAAGAAGGCTCTCTGAATCTATGCTATCCTTACAAGGTTCTCAGATTCTAAGAGTTCTGCCACGTGTCGTTGGAGTAATCGCTCACTTGTTTTTCTCCCCTCTTTAATTCATCAATCAGTTCTGTATTCTTCATGGATTTCTCTCATTCTCAGTCAATATGAAACCCTAACCCTAGCAAGGTACGATTTTCTTGCCCACATGGAATAAAAAAGGATCAACTTTTACGAGAAACCCTAGTTAGGGTTCACAAACCCTAAATACAGTGTGTACACATTATCTTCTAAGAACTAGTGATTCACTTTTTGGATCCCAAATTAATCGGGTTTCAATTTTTGATTCCTGTTTAGATTGTGATTGTACATGTGAGTCGGTAGTGGAGAATTAAGGTTTCGAGTGTTCTGTGTATTAGAGAGTACCGAAGGTTAATTTGGTGTACATGGGAGTTGTTATTCGGGATATGAATCATAATCTTGTCGAGTCCGCATGTTTTTCAGCTATTACTCATGAGACTCTTGTCGTGCTTCCTTTGGTATTGCTTCTAGCTAGGCCTGGCAAAATATGGTTATAGATTGGTTTTGGTTTTCAAAATATGGTTATGGTTCCATTTAATAACTAAAATCATATTAACTATTTTTAATATGGGTTGTATGGGTTGGAACTATATGGTTATGGTTCAAAACCATATTAACCATTTTAAGATATTTTGACTTTTAAACAGAACTTTTGAAAAATGAAATTGTGATCATCACAATTAAATTAATTAAGTAATAATATGATATAAAAATTATTAATATAAATAATAAAATGCTAAAAACTATACTAATAAAATTTTAAATTAAAATTATTAATACCCTTCCATATTTAAATAATTTTTCAAAATTATTATTAACCTGTTAATAGAAAGGTTGGATCACATTCAAAATACACCATAGTATAATTCTTTTGTAACTAGAATATTAGAATTTACATAAACTGACATATACAAAACAACATTAGTCACCCAAAATAAGAACATATTAATTTATAAAACATACAAGATAAGTAGAAAACTGAATCATATAATTCTATAGACCATATTAAAATTTAATTAATTAGAAAGACATATTAAAATTTAACATTACAAAACATATATTTTTCCAAAGTCAATTCCAAAGGGCTAAGCCAACTCCTTTCATAAACATATTAAAATTTACAACATGATTGTGATATTGTCGTCACATATTTATAATAGTATTAAATGACTTTCTTAATTTATGTGAATGACATTAAAACGATTATTATTATGAAATGAAATAGAAGTAGTATAATAGCCATAATATATGACTTTTTAGAATTAAATAAATAACTGTATAATACTAAATATAGTAGTACTCCATTGTCTATAACAGGGATGGAGAGAGCTAGCAGTAATAGTATCTAGTACTACCAAACAATGGTTGAAATGAAATTTTAGAGTCTCATTATATATTATACAAAATTTTAACCGAATTATAATTGTAACGTATATAAGATATGTTGGGAAAAGTACGCCAAAAATAATCTATATCCCAGGAATTACTTTTCCGTCTTTGTGCAATTAAATATGAAATCAACAAAACCAATTATGAGAACAAAAATAAGAAATAACCATCCACAAGCAAGACACCAAATTTACGGAAAACCCTCTAAAATTAAGAGGTAAAACCACGGGTCAAACTCCTAATCTCCACTATATCACTAAAAATGGGCTTATTAATAATCCTCTCAAGTTTTATGCCTTAAAACTTGAGGTTACCTAATAAATTGAGATAATACAAATTTACCTTTAATTAAGTTGAGAAACCTAATTAACTTCACCACCAAAAACACCCCAAGCAATAAAGTCTTCAAGCTTTCAATTGAACGGAGATGATGGCGGATACCCACGAACAACAAACAGTAATTCTCTCAATTTATTCTTTTGGTATCTTCTTACTACCAAGCTTCTCTATCTCATATATTCAATAAGACTCCCTCACAGCCTTATTTATAGTACTCTTCCTAATCCATTCCTATTATGGATTATAAACAATTTATTCTCCTAATCAAATTAGGGATCACATCTCCTTATCTTGTTCACCAACCAATCTAACAAGTAAATTCTTTTTCAACTTGGATTCCTTTCATGGAATCTCCAATTTCAATATTGTTTCCATTAACCCAATTTCTAATTGGATTAATATCAAGTAAACCCACTTACTTGCTCACAAATAAAATCAATTCTTTTCTATCTTGGATTCTATCTCATGGGTGAGGACCCACACCTAACAATCTCCCCCTCCGAATCCATGAGAGAAGGGATCACCAACCACAACTTCTTACTAGAAGTTAATTCCAACGAAGTCTTGGCTCAACTCAATCTTCTTAGAATTTTCAAATATCTTCATGTCCGGCTTTGTCTCATCGGCATGGTTCTTCTCAATGGGAGGATCTAACTCAAACTTGACAGATTTTTTCTTGCCAAATTCATTCACAACCGCTTTGTACCCTGGTTGCGAGCTATCACTTTCCTTCTTCACTTTTGGTACCCATTTAAAGCGAAGAGCTTTTCTCTCGTGGTTCTCATGCAAGGCTTTTCTCCCATCTCGCACGGCTTTGTACCATACCTTTTTTTTTTGCCTAACTCCCCCATCTTCAACACCTCTCACATACGCCCGCATCGTATAAAGAGTGTCTACCTTCTTACCTCTAGTGACCACTAGAGACCCTTTGGTGAGCTTCCATTGACCTTCACCAAAGTAACTTTTATAACCATTCTCATCAAGCTTACCAGCAGAGATCAAATTAAAATGAATATCTGGAACATGTCTGACTTCTCTCAGCATCAACTTGCAACCACTGTTAGTTTCCAAACAAATATCTCCAATGCCAATAATCTTGGATGCACTTTCATTTCCCATCCGCACATGGCCAAAATCACCACTACTGTAGGATGTGAAGATTTCACCACGCGAAGTAGCATGGAACAAAGCACCCGAATCAATAATCCAATCATTAACATGACACTTGGGTTTATCATCACAAACAATAGCTACATCAACGTTGGATAGATACATAATCGAATCTTTATCCTCATCTTTAGACTGCTCCTTCTTTAAAAAATCAGCACTCGTCTTATGTGACCCGACTTTTTGGCAAAAAAAAACAAATTACTTCTTTTCTATCTCTTGACCTTCCCTGGATTTGTCATCTTCAGAGAGTTTTCCTTTGTTTTGCCCCTACTCGCAAGCGGCAAAAACTTGTGACTCAGTCTTAATCACCATAGTATCTCTTCATTCATTCCTCGTTAAACAAACTATCCTTAATCAGCATATCCATAGTCGACTTGCCATTAGGGGAGCGGAGTTACTCAACGATACAACTAAGCGTCTCCCATTTATCGTGCAAAGAGCTCAACAACAACAAAGCCTTACATCTCATCGCCAATTACCATCTTCATCGTGACTCAACCGATTTATCAAACTCTAAAAATCACTCAAGTGTTCTGCAACGGAGTTTCCATCCTTGAATTTAGAATTCACAAGCTTCCTAATCAAAAAAGCTTTATTTTGCGCCGACTTCCTTTCATACATGGACTCCAATTTCTGCCAAAGATCATAGGCTTTAGTTTCCGTGGCAACATGATGAAACACACTTTGATCAATCCACGATCTGATCAGACCAATAGTCTTCATGTTCATCTTGTTCTATCTCTTGGCACACTCTTGTTTGTGGGCTTAACTCCATCGTTCTCAAGTGGCTCGTATAAATCCTTGAAGTAAAAGCAAATCCTCCATTCTCGACTTTCAAATTGCATAATTTGTAGCCTCGAGATTAATCATGCAACTCATTGTCTAATCCTCCATTTAATTCATGACAAGAAAATCACAAAAATAACTCGGCTCGATACCATCGCTGTTGGGAAAAATACGCCAAAAATAATCTATATCCCAGGAATTACTTTTCCGTCTTTGTGCAATTAAATATGAAATCAACAAAACCAATTATGAGAACAAAAATAACAAATAACCATCCACAAGCAAGACACTAAATTTACGTGAAAACCCTCTAAAATTAAGAGGTAAAAATCATGGGTCAAACTCCGAATCTCCACTATATCACTAATAATGGGCTTACAATAATCCTCTCAAGTTTTATGCCTTAAAACTTGAGGTTACACAATAAATTGAGATAATACAAATTTACCTTTAATTAAGTTGAGAAACCTAATTAACTTCACCACCAAAAACACCCCAAGCAATAAAGTCTTCAAGCTTTCAATTGAACGGAGATGATGGCAGATACCTACGAACAACAAACAGTAATTCTCTCAATTTATTCTTTTGGTATCTTCTTACTACCAAGCTTCTATCTCTCATATATTCAATAAGACTCCCTCACAAATTTTTTATTTATAGTACTCTTCCTAATCCATTCCTATTATGGATTATAAACAATTTATTCTCCTAATCAAATTAGGGATCACATCTCCTTATCTTGGTCACCAACCAATCTAACAAGTAAATCCTTTTTCAACTTGGATTCCTTTCATGGAATCTCTAATTTCAATATTGTTTCCATTAACCCAATTTCTAATTGGATTAATATCAAGTAAACCCACTTACTTGCTCACAAATAAAATCAATTCTTTTATATCTTGGATTCTATCTCATGGGTGAGGATCCACACCCAACAAGATATGTATGAATTAAGAAGGATTTTACTTTAATTTATTATATATTATCGTATATATTTTCACGTTAGTCACAATCTAACTTCGTCAAATATTTGTCGATATATATATCATTTTTCGTAATTTTTTAGTGAGTCATGTTATGTATTGCGATAAATTAACGCCGAATTACAATTGCGAAACTTATCGATAAATGAGACTAGTAAGAATTATAAAAGGGTCGGCCCGTACTTATTACACATCTCTCCTAAAAAATTACCACCGATATTTATATACTTAACTGGTAATCAAAAAATCGACATAAATATTCGTAATATTTATTGTATTATATTTAAAATACATAACTAAAAAAATTAGACAAGGGTAATCTACACTTAATGACAAAAGTGTAGCATTGTCTTAATATAATTAGCCGTCTGTCGTCCGCCTAATGGCCGTAATCCTCGTTAATAAAAAGTCAAAAAAACAAAAAATGGCAACAAACTCGTTATTGGAGAAAAGAACTTTTCGATTTAGATCGAAATGAAATATGGGTTGAAAAATGGTTAATCGGTTCAGAGCTATATTTGTTTTAAAAAATATGGGTCCAAACTTTAACCAACCTGAATAAATAAAAATGTTTAACCAACTCATTTGATTCCAATTAATATGGTTTGACCCAACAGTTAACTAACTATATTGTCAGGTCTACTTCTAGCGTTACAATGATTAAATCTACTCATATCATGCATGTGAATATTTTTTTAGTAATGTTACTAATCTGATCATGCAGGTGATGTTGATATCATCCCGAAGAATATTTTGATATTATATGATATTTGTAATATAGGTCAGAATCTCCACCATCTTTCTATGGGATAAGCGGATAAAAAAAAACTTGAATTATGGCTTGAAGTTTAGTAATTATGCTACAAGAGCTGGAATAACTGTTTATCAACATTACAGTCTTCTTGAATTATTCTTTATGTTTTTTGTGTGTTAGGTCTGTAGGAGGTAAATAGGTAATGGTTTGTATAATCTGTGTTTGCTGATAATAGTTGTATAGTTGCACGCGGTAATGGTTTGTTTTCTTGAGTTTCCTTAGGTTGTTCATGTAATATGTAAGCTTGAACTGATGTTGTTTCTCTTATATATGTTAATGAAATTTTATGTGTTCTTAAAAAAAATGTAAAATTAAAATAGTAAAAAATGAAAAATAGAAAAAAGAAAAAGAAAAAGAAAAAGAAACAAAGTACAAATATACCATCCGAGCCGCGTAACCAATATGAAGAATAGTTTAGAGTTGATGTCAAATCATGAATACGTACTGAGTGCAGTACAGTGTTGACTAATTCTTTTCTTTTTTTACCCTTCATGTATTGCATGAAGCTCATGTGCTATTATTTTATGTTACCTACTTAACTTAACTTGGCGCTTCTACATAATCACTCGCCTATGCTTATTATAGGTTAATTTCATCATGTTATAATTAAGATACATTTAATCTACTCGTTTCTGCATATCACTTATCATTACTTTTTAATTCAAAAGCAATGAGGATTATAACACAATTTATGCTCATATAAAATTAATCAACATCGTGATTTTTTACTATTTTATTTTTGCCCTGCTTAGCATCATATCGTTAATGATGCTACTCAATTACAATTAGTATAGCGGAATTGTACGATCCATCCCACATCAATTCATCATCATGCAAATAAGACACCGTATGATAGACTTCGATAAGCATGTTGGACCACCTCCTTACCTAAAAGGTTAACTTATTAGGTTGAGGCTCTACCATACTTATTAACTCACCTGAACTTTTTGAATTTATCCAATGTGAAATTCATGTGAAATATCTCAACAATTAGGTTAATTAATTATAATTCTGACGGTCATTTTCCCATGTTTCTTGATGATTTAATTGTTTATTTTCTCTTTTTAAACTAGGTTGACAGAATTGTTAGCCGTGTATGGATTTTTCACCGTGTAATTTTTATGGATGCATTGTTATTTAATTTGTTTTAATGAACAAATGGTTAATATGTTATGTTGACCATCAGTCTTTTAAAGACAAATTTTTTTTTTTACCCTTATCATTTTCAATCATAGATCTACAATTATAATTTGGGGTGATTAATAAATTTAATAGTTCGGTCAAGACGACCATTACATAATGATCTCAATTTTGATTCTGATATTTATATTCTCATTTATAATATGTAAGATCTACTGAATCCTCTAAAGTAATTTTTTTTAAATGAAAGAGTAAAAATTTATGTTCTTAAAAATCTATAATTCAACAGTTCTTTTAGTCGGATATAAAAATTAGATACAATATATTTAAATTTTATTTATTTAAATTTTTATTCATTATTAAAAGTCAAAATATAAATAAATAATATTTAAATATACTCATGATTCATGTAGACATATAAGTTTTTGATAATTAAGATACGTGGAGTATAACCAACTTCTTATAAGGTATATCAAATTATCAGATGACTGAAAGAGATTGATAACCGACCACAAAATAAGCCAAATAAAACACGTGAAAGTCAACGACTCTCCTTCTATATGGCCCACAATTGAAATAATATAAGTAGTTGCCCATGACCTTGTGGTGTCTTTTTCACTTGTGAGTAGGGGTGGGCAACCGGTATATCGGTCTAAACTAAATTAATAATAATATTATTATTATTATTATTATTTTTTATTATTATTATTAATTATTTATTAATAATAAAAAAAATTAAAAAACTGGTATATACCGGTTCGATTCGATAATACCGGTTTTTTATATCAAAATTAGACTGGTTCTTTTGTACCGAAGTGACCGATTTGGACCGGTCCAAAAAATCGGAAAAACCGAAAAATTTGCTTAGCCCTACTTGTGAGCTCTTGCATGACGTATTGGCCATCATAGTATAATTTTTCTTGTTTAGATTATTGATGATGTCTGTATAATAATTAAGTAATTTTTGAAGCTAATAAGTATTTAAAATTTAAAGTATTATTATAATAAATATAAAAATATTGTTAAATACTTATTTACTTTAACAACACAAATATTATTTTAATATTATCCACAACCATTTATTAGAGTATCATAATAATCAAATAACTTGTCTATTTTAAAATTAAAATTCTTTTCTGTTTTTCTGTTAGTGTTAAACTAAAAAGTACTGTTTCTATTAAAAATAATAATATGGACATCGATCAAACAAATATCACAAAACAAACTCCGAATTCAACAATTTCTATACAATTGTTATAGAAAGAGTTGCTTGTGTTGCATTGGACGAATATTTTTTTTTTATGTGCAACAGATAAAACTATTTTCTATACCATCTATATGAGAAATTTTATTAGCATTTTTTTGGGGTTAAAGTTAAATAGATGGCGTGGGAATTCAAATTTATTGTCTCACTTATCTAATCTGATATGGTATCCTATGTAGTCTTTATATATTTATCTACAAAGTAATTGCAATAAAAATAGATAAGGATCAAGTGACAGTAAAACATAAAATGAAATTATAGATGAGACATATTATATGACAGCAGAATTGAACTTGGGATCGTATGGTACATATTGATAGAATATGAGTTTTGTCGTATGAACAGAATGACTGTGACAAAGTGAAGTTCTGGTCTTTTGCATATGGTTTTGAATTTAGATGTTCCAGGTTGGTACGCTACAGAAAAAACTACAACTTTCTGCTTACTTATTAGTGTCCTATTTGAACATATAATCGCTGCGTGATTTGTTATATCTGTGTTTGATTCACTGGTGTGAACACTTATATCAGCACATTTAATTCCAAAAGTTGTTTGTTCAACGCATGTGTAGCTAGCATAGATTTTGTCAAATCCACATTGCTTCTTGTTTCAGTTTTCCAATAATTTTTGGGGCTAAGGTTATCACAAATGGTAGGTTCATTGAGCAGCACCTGAAACATGCTTGGACGGTTGAATCTACATTCCAGGAAAATCCATCAAATTTGCTATGGACACTCCCAGGATCTGCGGTTTAAAGTTGAATTTTGATGTCGATTAATGCAAGTGTAGTGGCTAGGCCTTGTTTGTTCTTCCTCTCTTTTTGTTCTGCAGCAAACGCACGAAAATAGCAATCAGATTAAATTTGATTTTTAAGGCTACTGACGGCTAATCCTACTAGCGGTCGAAATTTGCAATATGTCGAGGTAAAAGCAATACGCCCGCTTTTGTGCGGCAGCTCGTAGGACCTGCGGCCACTTTAAAAATTCAAATAAAATTGAGAGCAATTTAATCATTTCACTTCTCGCTAGTAGGAGTTGCGTTGGCCGCTATAATGACTATCGGACGGGCCCATGCTCAAGCCAGAGATTTATTTGGTGGAATAGTATTCATAGCAAATGGTTGCTATGAATCACTATCCTATATATATATATATATATATATATATATATATATATATATATATAGGAGAGTGATCCATAGCATCTATATGCTATGGAATAAAAAGTGGCATATAGGCTCTAAACCACATATTTTATTGATGATGGGCTAGGATCAAAAATTGGGTATACACCGTCCGCTAGTAATACTAGCGGACGTTTAAATAAAAAATTCTGGACAGTTCTGCCCCCTTAGCACTTAGTCAAGAGAAAATGCACAATAGACGTATTTAAATTGCAAGAGTAAGTCAAGAGTCCGCTAGAAGTACTAGCGGACGGTAAAAACCCAGAAAACCCACGCCTGCTTCCTCTGTATTAACTCCTATCTGCAATTCTGATCAATTACAACACAGTAATGCAACACCAATTACAACACAGTAATTCACTTCACTTGCAATTACAACATAGTTAACTATTCCAAGAGGAGAAAAACAAGAACTCCGTCTTCAATGATATAAACTTTCAAATTCCTACGAACACAAACTCCTTTGTAATAATAGTTTGAATTGAGCATAATTTTAATTTTATTCATCCCATCAACAAGAACTCATATGTACTAACTGATACAATCCAAATCAAATACAACATAACTAGTATTAACCACGATTTGCAGATGAAACTAGGGTTCAAGCGAATTAATTGCGAATGGCATCACCTTCAGATTTTGGAGATTAAACTATAAACTTACCTGCGAAATCTGTGGTGAAGAACAAGGTTCCACTTAACGAAATTAACCACGATTTGCAAATGACCACTTCTAGGGTTCTAGTTGTTCACAACGAAATTGCAGCCGATTGCAGCCGATTTTGCGAAATTGCAGCCGATTTCTAGATGAGGGATTGTAGCCGCTAGTATCAAAGACTTCTACGCTTCCAGGGATTCGCCCAATTCGCAGCACTGGAACGATTGCAAGCTTCTGGTTTGTTTTACCTTGTGTCGATTTTTCCCCAAATATTTTGCTATAATCCGTCCGCTAGTATTACTAGCGGATTGTGTAGTTACTGTACTTTTTGGCGAGTATATTATCTCTGTCTTGGTCTATTGGAGGGGCACAAGCGTCCGGATTTTATACTAATTACGTCCGCTAGTAATACTAGCGGACGGGGAGTTGTAACTTTGATCCCAAATTTCTTCATCAATAAAAGGTGTGGTTTAGAGCCTATATGCCACTTTTTTTTATCCCATAGCATATAGATGCTATGGATCGCTCTATATATATATATATATATATATATATATATATATATATATATATATATATATATATATATATGTGAATTATTCATAACAACTATTTGTTATGTTACTATTTGAACAAACACATTTTTGACTGTCTATAGAAATGGGACGCTACAAATTTAATATTTTTATTCCATTCACTACTATTACTATGTAGCAGACAATGCTTAATATTTTAAATCTAAGCTAGACAACACATTTCTCTAATGAACGATCAAATATGTATTTGTTAAGTGTCATAGCAAGTATATATTTGTTATAGACATTCCATATATATATATATGAAAATGGTCCATAGATTCAAAATGGATAAATACTATCATTAGCTAGTGTTCAATAGATGAACCAACAATCAAAATTAGAATTGAAAATTTTACGTCCGCCACTATTAGTAGCTGGCGATGGATTACATTCGCTAATAATAGTAACACTAATAGTAGCGGATGCGCTACTATGATCACCGGCGTCCACTGCTAATAGTAACATACATAACCCTTTATCAACTATTATTAATAGCGAACATTAATTTTTTAGTTCTAATCTCGGTAGTTGGTTCTTGTATTGACACTAATGATGGTATTTGACTATTTTTTATCCATATATATGCACAGAAATCATAAAATAAATATTATTTGGTTTAAATACGGTTGAAAATTAAGCATATGGAAACCAAACAATAAAATAAATAGAAATAAACACAAAATTTAATATGATCTAGTTCTCAATAACCTAATCAACAAATTATTTAAATAAATTAGTCTTCTCGATACAACTTTTGCAGAGGGATTTTTGGTGTTGGGCTAGAAATTTGGGTTTTAACAATTAAAGATTGGGTTAATTGAACTTTAGACTTTCCAAGTTCTACCCATATAATTGGGCCCCCATAGTAAATAACAAGAAATCCCTTTTTTATTTAACATTTCGAAAAGACGTACTGAGCGGTTAATCGACCTTGAACTTTTATTTTTATAAAGGTTCAACAGTAATATAAATAGTTGACTGAACAACAAAATAAAGAATCATGTTACTATTTCTAAAACTGTAAAAAAAATCAAATAAATAGGAATAATAATAATAAATTCCTTTTATTTAAACATTTTGAAAATACATACTGAGTGGCCAAAAGATCTTCAACATTTTATTTTCATAAAGGTTCAACAACAATTTAACTATGAACCGTCTAACTTGCGGACACATTGGGTGATTAGCTCAGTGTACCCTATGTTGTACAACACTCTAGCTAAACTACTATATGCGTTTGTTTGACCATTTCATGGGTTTGTCAGGATTTTTTCGAAGTAAAATACCCCAATATTAGGGTTGTTCATCTCAGATTTAAATTCGAATCCGCACCGAAACAATTCGGATTGGATAGCTCTAACTAATATCAATAATATTTAAGATTTATTTTTAAACTGATAAAATATTTAAATCTTCATCTAGAAAGAACAATTGACATTGACACATATCTTAAACAGTTTGTGAATATAGAACTTTAAATCTTAAATAAAATGCAATTTAGCATTACTGAATAACTTGTTAAATTATCAAAAGAATTGCATAAGTTTAGAGTTCACATAATATATAAATATTGCGTAACTTAAAAAATTCAATACACTCTTTAAATGAACTGAAAAACTAGCAATATAAAATAAATTGTGGAAGTTAAAAACTTACGAAAAAGTTTAAAAATATTTGCCTGAAGCGTTCTTTAATAATTACTTTAAAACTGCTCTTCAATTATCCTACACATTTAATTAACAATAATATACTAATTAGTCACATAAAAACTCCACATATTGGTTTACCATTATTACTCATTTTATATTATTCGCGTTTTATAATTTAATTAGCGCGACAATCTTCTTTAAAAACGTCTTACGGCGTTGTGGCATTCGAGAACGCCACAACCCTCTTAACGACTCCTTATGATGATTTATATCCATTAATATTTATTTTATAATATTTACTATAGTTATTTTTATTATTACTATTTTTATTTTTATTCTTAAGTTGGAATATTTTAGAACAATTGTCAAAATATCGCATGTCGTTGCGACACAACAACATGCCCGTGACAAGCCTGACACGCATGACACCACACAATGTCTCCCAACACGCCCTGTCGTGCACCACGTCTCTCGGCATCCCTCAACATGCTTTGACATGCACTACATTGCGCGACATTGCACAACATGTCTTTAATTAACTGTTCTGACCCCCTCTTTCGAAACCTTATAACTTGGTCATTATAAGTCGGAATTAGTCCGTTCTCGCGTTATTTTCTTCTTTGTAACATCTACTACAAATTTCCTCGAGTGGCATTTTTTCCAGACCCATTTTCAGGCCGAATAGTTGCCCAAAAAACCTCTTGATGACTAACTTTATGTTTTTGACAGATTTAACTAGCCTCCCTCCGAAGGGCATAACTCCCACCTCCGAACTCAGAATGATTTCATTCTTACGTCTATGGACTCCTTATTAAATGTACTACATAACCCCTTACATAGAAATTTTTTCCAGTAACCCAATCGGAACAGAAATCATTCCGAAAAGTCAAGGGTCACACTAGTTGTTTTTAGTTTTTAACTAGTTTTACAAAATAAATCGCCATGCATGACTTCGTTACACAAGCTTTTGCTTACGTTCCAATTGAGTGGTGTTCATAACTCCTAGGAGCATATCACAACACCCTAGAACAATACCAAAAGCTTAGCATATATATCATTAATAACCACCTTATAACTTCAAGATCCTTTATGATCTTCCATAAATCACAACCACCAACAAAACAATCTATAAGCTAAAAAAATAAAAGAGATGAAGAGTTGGGGTTTTATGTTTTACCTTCTTGATGATCTTGTTTGTTATTGGTTAGAAGATGGATGCTCAAAGTTTATTACTCTCTTTCTTCTCCCCCTCTATTCATGCACTTCTCTATTCTTTCCATTCTCTCTCAAGCTCTTCATTTTCTTTCTCTTGCTCTTTTTTTCTCTCTAAGCTTATGAAATGAATATAAATGAATGACTAAGTGTTGGCTGATTAATTTAGCTAATACCCCACCAACTAACCTTACCATGCTTCAAAGATTAACCATCCACAATTAACTAACTAAAGCTAGACAAAAAGGTTAGCTTAAGGCCTTGTTTGGTTGAAACAAAATGGAGGAAAGGAACATACAATAATTGGCTTGCCTCCTATGGAACAAAACTTACCAAAAATGGAAGGTTTCCATCCTCTCTTATCTCCCTATCCCTTGCCCAGTTCCTCCCCTCTTCTTTGCCTTTTCCAAGTTAAATTAATCTCATGTATAATAACTAACAAGTTACACTTGGCCTATCCTCTATATTCTGACTCACTTATCTAGCATTTTCACTCTCCTTTATCCCATGTGCTAAATGCCTACTCATGACACATGGCCTCTCAAGTCTTTGGCTCCAGGGGCGGATCCAGCCCGTTGATTCAATGGGGTCAATTTTTTTAAAACAAAAATTTATAAAAAAAATAAAATACAATAAAATAAAGGCGCCAAAATGCGAGAGATATTGTAAATAATTGTGTGAGCTATCATATAAAATTGATATTATTTTATGTAATTGAATACACTTCGAATCCTCGATCTTTTGTTATATATAAAATAATATTTTATAATTTTTTAAAACACTGTTATTATAATAGACACTTCTTGTGTCCTCTAAAATAAATTACAAAACTAAATAATATTGTTAAAATATTATTTATAATAACATTTTTCGAGATTTCATTGTTTGAAACTATCGTAATGATAGTCTTATTTCAATAGCTGCAAAAATATAATGTTCAATGTAAGTTACTAAACAATATAAAAGAGTGGAGTGTTTGTGTTTGTAGAAATTTGAGACATTTAATAGTCTTTTAGTCTGAATTTTTTATTTTCACTAAATACTTTATAAAATTAAATTAAAAATTAACTCCCAAAAAATTGATTAGAATTGATTATTGCGCCTCTAAGGTAGATCCGCCCCTGTTTGGCTCCAAGTCTAGCTATTATTTGACTCCAAGCTTTGCAAAAATTGGCTTCAAGTCTTCAAGCCATGACTTCAAGACTTAAGACACACTAACCCTAGGCTCAATCCTAGGAATCCCCATGGCTCAAACCTAGCCAAACCCCTTTCATTTTCTAACCAAGGCATTCAAACCCTATGCTTGGTTAGACCAAAATTAATTTGATTTCTCATTTTCTTTTTATTTAAATTTTTTAATTTTTTTGGTTACGTTTTCGTAACATGCTTAGTTAGTCATAAAAATGACTTTCGATTTTCAAAAATCCGATTTCTTCAGCGTTCCCGGCCCATTCTTGAATAAATGTTACGTCGCTCTTCGAAAAGTCGAAAAAATGAAGTTGTGTTTTTAGCGTGAAAAGTATTTTTACGGCTTTTTCTCGAATTTTTTATTAGAGATTTCATCTCTGCTTCTCAAACAAACGCTATGACATAATTCAAAATTTCGAAAATAAACGTTTATTGGCGTTTCTACGTTTTATGAATAAGATTTTTTGCGTTTTTCTCAAAAAAATTTCTTTTCTCCCAAAAATTCCCAACACTCGTACATTAATTAATATCACATTACATTACTATAGATCCCAACAATATTAATCCACACTAAGTATAGATACATGTGACAAAGTGAAGTTCTGGTCTTTTGCATACGGTTTTGAATTTAGATGTACCGGGTTGGTACGTACATAAAAAACTACAACTTTCTGCTTACTTGTTAGTGTCCTATTTGAACATATAATCGCTGCGCGATTTGTTATATTTGTGTTTGATTCCTTTGGTGTGAGACTTATATATCGACACATTTAATTCCAAAAGTTGTTTGTTCAACGCGCGTGTAGCTAGATTGCATAGATTTTGTCAAATCCAGATTGCTTCTTGTTTCGATTTTCCAATAATTTTTTGGGCCTAAGGTTATCACAAATGGTAGGTTCATTGAAAGCAAACACAAACATGCTTGGGCGGTTGAATCTACATTCCGAGCAAATCCATCAAATTTGCTATGGACACCTCCTAGGATCTGCGGTTTAAAGTTAAATTTTGATGTCGATTAATGCAAGTGTAGTAGTGCTAGGCCTTGTTTGTTCTTCCTCTCTTTTTGTTCTGCGAACGCATGAAAGTAACAATCGATTAAATTTGATTTTTAAGGCTCTTGACGGCTAATCCTACTAGCGGTCGTGTAAAGTCATGCACGTATCCGTGTAAAATCGGCAATGGTTGTTTTATGCAGTAGGCTAAATGAAGACCTATGACCACTTTAAAAATTCAAATAAAGTTGATAGCAATTTAATCATTTCACTTCCCGCTAGTAGGAGTTGCGTTGGCCGCTATAATGACTATCTGACGGGCCCATACTCAAGCCAGAGATTTATTTGGTGGAATAGTATTCATAGTAAATGGTTGCTATGGATCACTATCTTATATATATTTACTTGTGTGAATTATTCATAACAATTATTTGTTATGTTACTATTTGAACAAACACATTTTTGACTGTGTATAGAGATGGGACGCTACAAATTTAATATTTTTATCCATTCACTACTATTAGTATGTAGCAGACAATGCTTAATATTTTAAATCTAAGCTAGACAACACATTTCTCTAATGAACGATTAAATATGTATTTGTTAAGTGTCATAGCAAGTATATATTTGTTATAGACATTTCCATATATATATATATATATATATATATATATATATATATATATATATATCTATTATACAAAAAGGCAGAGAGAGAAAATACATAAACGCGTCACATCCAATATGCACGCCATTCTCCCTTTCAAATTTCAAACTTCTTCTCTCTTTTTTAGACACACGGACTCTCGGTCCCGGCCAACTCGATCCTCTCAACTCCCTAAATCTTTTATTTCTCATACCTGACCTAATTACATTTCAAATCTCTCATACCCAACCCATCACGCAGAAAGCGTAGAAAACCCAAGCGAGAGATCAACGAAGATCTAAGACCATCTCCTCTTGGCTCTCCTCTTCCTCGACTTCCATTCGATACCCACCAAACCCCATCGGATTCTCCACGTCGATTATCTTGGTATGGGGAAAAGATGGGGAAGCGACCTAACGTGAGCGAGGGTGGGAAGCGACCTAGAGTGATGACATATATGGTTGAGCTTACCGTGACGGGGCGAAGTGTGTCTCGGAGGAAATCCATAACAACGTCGTCGTTTTTGCCGATTACGTCAGTAATTTCATATGATCATTCATATGATCATGTTCATCCATGCCCACCTCTCCGTCAAGGTAATAGTCCCCATAAAATTTAAATTTTTAATTGAGTTGGTTACGTGATTTTTTCTATTGAATTTTGCCCCATGGATTGAGATTTTAATTTGATAGCAGTTTGATGCAACTGTAGTTTACAATTTCTATGGTTATTGTTTGGATGCTTATTAAGAAGGAAGTGAAGAGAACTCCTATGAAGGTTAGAATGAGGTCTAGGAAACAAGCTCATTCATATCCCAAAAATAAAATAAAAGAATCGAAACAAAGGAGATAATCGTGGAATAGTCTCACTTCTTTGGATACACTCATATTACAAGATAATTACGATAAATGCGGACGATTACTTGAACCAAAAATTGATATAATTTTAATTATTTCTAAGCCAATGATCAAAAATGTGGTTGAAATTAATCTATTATTTGGTTCCTAATTAATTCTTCTTGATCACTACATAATTTCCTGGAGTAGAACCAACGTAGCTAGCAAGGGCCTAGGTAGGTTGTTTAATTAATTTGCATTTCTTTGAGAAGCAATTATGGCATCAATGGTGTCCTTTACTTGTGAAAGCTCTGGAGCTTTTCCACCTTGTACCGACCATAGTTCATCAGTCGCCAACACCTTAATTAAACAAACGATCAAAATTTTAGTTTATTCGATTTGAATTTGTAACTTCCTGTTTTAAACTTTTCAATCATTCTTGTTGCATTTTGATTCAAATTTCTGTGTTTTTCAAGTATGACATTATTATTACTTTTTATTAAACAATTTTACGTTACTGTACAAAATGTTTATTTACTTCGTTGACCTTTTCGTTTATAGTAATAAATTTAGTATATTTTGCAGGCATCAAGTTTTGGTGTGAAAGGAAACTTAGGTTTCGACCTTAAAAATCACGGGGTTTTACCAGGATTTTGAGATTTAAGGAAGAGAAGTTCACTTTTACACATGATTGAGAGGGGCTCTTGCTTTGGATTGTGCCTTAATTCAGTTTCTATGGGGGTTGAGCTTGGCCGTGTGAGAACTAGTGTTGAAAGTGTGTTCCGGTCATCCGCCAAGGCCAGATCGGTTAAGGCTCAAGCTGCAGGTTTGTTCTACTATGTTGTTATCTATTGCACCATTCGTGTTATTACTTAATTACTTGCAATACATTTTCTAGTTATAAGTGATGTTCCGTGAAAATCTTGCATTGTTTCGTTTATTACAAGTGGAGCTCACTGCTCATATTATTGCTTTGAGCTTTTAACTTTGGCATTTAGCATATTATAGTGTTATGTTTGTGTTTGCATTTATACATAGCTCTTCATTTTCTTTGAAAGAGGAATCGATTTACGCTATTAAATTTTTAGTTTAATTGACTAAACGTTAGGAGAATTGGTAAAAAGAATTATAGTGATTTTTAGGCTACATTGTCGAATGTTAGGGTTTAGTTAATACAATTATTATTCCTCATTGTTTAGAGTGAACTCCCATTGGTTGGAAATGTAGCACCAGACTTTGAAGCAGATGTTGTGTTTGATCAGAAATGAGTTTTAATGATTAATGGTGATGTTTTGATAGTTGATTTATACACTTGAACTTGTAAACTCTGTGCGAGGAATAATCATGATTTGTCTCAATTAGTATTCTTGCTCATAGAATTAAGCGGGTATGGGTTTGTATGGTTATGCTAATCAACACTGTGAATTTTACAATGTTAGTTATGCTGTGTTATTTCATTTAGCCTTTGGTTTATCAAACACTAAAAAAGATACTTGATCAAATTTCTTTCCATGGAGTGTTTTTAGCTGTACTCATGGGGTGATTGTGTTTTTTTTTTCTGTATGCTGAATCAATTGGTATCTGTGATCTGTCAATTCATTTTTCTTTGTAATGCTCTATCAAGGATTAGAAAAATAAATCTAAGATATGATACACTGCATTTTGAGGCCTTAATCACATTTTCAAATATTTTACTTTTATTCTAATTTTATGGGCTTCTAATTTTGGGTTTGTGCTCATGAGTTAAACTCTCCGATTACATTGGAAAGAAATATGTAATTCTCTTTTTCCATCCACTTGGATTTCACCTTTGTTTGCCCAACGTAAAATTGGTTATTCAACTATGTACTTTAAAGTTTTAAATACACAATGAAGATTTATAATAGCCGCGTATGTATTTATCCTCCTTGTCTTCCTGTTGTTTTTGTGTA
This sequence comes from Panax ginseng, assembly GCA_020205605.1. Lineage (NCBI taxonomy): Eukaryota > Viridiplantae > Streptophyta > Magnoliopsida > Apiales > Araliaceae > Panax > Panax ginseng. The sequence continues at coordinate 7,769,767 of CM035147.1, forward strand.
GAGATTATTTGCTTTTAGTGACCGGCTATGCCAAATTCGAGAAGTTAAATCTGTAGATTTTGGGTGTTTCAATAGAGAGAGTGTGGTGGGTGATTTTCCTATGTTATTTCAAAATTGTGAGAAATCGGCTTTATGGTTACAAGTTTTGATTTTCTTTAATTACATGGGTTATTTGTTTTTATGAGGGAGAATGTAAAACCTTATAGAAAGTTGAGTAGTTAATTACTCGCACTTAACTTTAAGTCCACATCAAATACAATTTTACTTGCAATGTGCAAATGTGCTTCCAGAGTCCTAACAATTGGAATTTAGGTCTAAATAATCTCAGAATTGGTGCCAACCTTTGTCTACAAAGTTGTTGAAGGGACTTCCTTAAAATCTCTGCAATAGGTAGTATTTTTTGCGTATCAACTTATTCTTATATGTTGTTTCTGAAATGATAAAAGAAAATCTATTTGGTCTATCATGTTAGTAGATTGAATTGTGCAAGTGTTTTATTGTCATTAACCAATATCCGTTGTAATCTAAATTTCTTATTTGTTTGAAACCTTTAATAACATTGTAAGATAAATTTATATTGTTGTTTTTTGTAGTTCTCCCACCTTGCATGGGTTCAAACCGATAGAAAGTCTGGAGGTTGGGTGATCTGAACTATCCACTGATTTCTGATGTCACTAAATCGATTTCAAAATCTTTTGGTGTGTTGATTCCGGATCAGGTACTTTTTATCTTTCATTTGTAATACTTTGTGGAAATTTATGCTGGATTATGACGATGTGTGATGGTTAGCTACAAAAGATTTTTAAAAAAAATTTGTCAATTCTGCTTAACATCTTTAATAAATATGAGCCCACTATCGTCAATCAATTAATTGCTCAAAGCTGTCAAGAACTAATTTTAAGTTGGGAATGAGAAACACACTAATGTTTTCCTCATAAAGAAACTATGACTGGATTCATTTTTTCCCTTCATCACTCTTTTTGTATTAATGGTTGGACTCTTAGTTCTATTATGGAACTGAGAGTCCACAACAGTTTTAGATACATTACTCAACACAACAGCCCACCTTCCATTTTTTGCAGGTCAAAACTGATCAGGCACACCTACGATTCATTAAGTAATTATAAGGGCTTTCTTTCACTTCACAGTCTTCACTCTCCCAGGCATTTGCCGCTGAAATTCACTTCCTCTTTCTCTCCTGCCTTCCCCTTTAATGGACAATAATAAGGTGAACCGAATTCCATTATTTTTTCTTTTTTGGTTATTTTTGTTTTTCGCTGTTGGATTATTTCTTTGTTAGAATATAAACACACACCTTATTCAGTATTTACAGTCATAGGCTAACATGTATGTTTGTATACATTTGTTAGAATATAAACACACACCTTACTCTATTTGTATTGCAAGCTGGAATGATATTATTAGGATTTTAATATTTCATATGGGTATTTTAGTCGTTTATCTCTTTTATTATTTCCCAAGTAATATTTGTGACTTTCTACAAATATTGATGTAATCCCCCACAAGTTAATAACACTACAAAATAGATTATTGATTATTGATATTTAGTTATGAGGTATTTTCCTCTCTTCCACGGTTGAGAAATCCTTGGAGTAGTGGTACGTGGAACATCACCCAAGTAAATGATCCTTGGGGGTAGTGAGGCGCAGAGCCTCACCCGAGTTAATTTTTCATTGCTTTATCCAAGATTTTCAACAAGTATTCATCTCCAAAAGTTGTCCTACATCATTGTGGAAGCCTAATGCTAATGTATGGTGCTTTAGTGAGAGAAATGCCTAATCTTTGTTGTGTGTTTGAGTTGACTACTGTCAAACTTGATTGAGTGGTCTCATTTGTCATGCTTGGCACCAAGGATCTGAACTTTTGTCAAAAATTAAAGGGATAATCCCGTTGTGAGTCCCCTAACTATATACATATTTTTCACATTTAGTCTACTAATTAATTTTGTAACTTATTTAACCCTCAAACATTATAAATTAACTTAGTTGGTCCTCTAACATTATAGATTCTGTAAATTCAGTCCAATCTGTTAAAAAATAAAAATTAACAGAGGCGTCGTCCGTTAAGCATTATTTCCTCAATGTTATTTTTTTCCTCTTTTCTAATTTCCCAGGGATCTATAATCTATCTATAGTTTCAAAAATAAAATTAACACCCATAACGATAACAATGTGTACAATTGTGGAGTTTTTCACACAAATCATCGAAGAACACTAATTAGTAGGTGTTGGCTTTTCACAGTAGTGGTAGAATCAATAGTGGTGTTGGAAGATGATGATGTTTTGGAATGCCGGTGGCACCAAATTTGGAGAAGATGGTGCCATCGATGGTGAGATCTTTGCACGCAGATGATAGGTGGGGATTGCAGATAGTGTCGGCGAGTATGGTTTTCCAACTGGTGGAACGACATATGTATTGAGTATCTACAATGCCGGGGTCTATCTTCAATCATAGAGTAGGAGATGTGGAAGAGATTCTAATGTAGGGCAAGGTGAAAAGAATGAACAAGTGTATCTATCCCCACTGAGAATTGCTAGAGAAACACACAAAAGCATGAAGTTTTAATTAAATGCGTTATTACTGGACAACAGTTCTAGAAATGCCTCGATCGATTTTCTAGATGACTTTATATAATCATTTATGACTTGAGATAGTTTTGGGATGCAGTTTGGATGTTATTTACTTTTCTTTGTATATGTTTTTTTAAATGTTTTCTATATATAATGGTATTTGTTGCAGAATGGGAATGTTGCTCCTGGATCAAAGTCACGCATTCCTCAAATGGTTGTTAATATCCTAGGTTTTGGCCAAAAGCATGATGCAACTGTGGATATACCATTGGATACCATGAATGTAATGACATTGCTATTTCTAATTCACGTACTTGTCTTAAATATTGTTGGCAGTCTGAGTATATTTTTGGATAATTTTGCAGGATCCGAAGAAAAAAGAGAAAGAACTCGCAGGTTGAGACGCAGATCTAAGGAGGAGGGAAAGGGTTTGTTCTATTACTTCTATAGTTTCTACTTGAGTACTTGATCCTAAATGTATCATAGCAATAACTCATTTATACGTCATCACTCATCAGTGTTTTGTTATTTACTCAAATTTTCGGTATCACAAGGATGAATGTTATTTATTGCCTTGTCATTTGTTTTTTAGATAATTCAGGGTAAAGTAAGGGTTCTTATGTTTCGAATTTATAGTTGTTTTATTTTGACTCACATGTTTTGATAAATTTTATATTTACTATGATCATCGGCGTCCACTGCTAATAGTAACATACATAACCCTTTATCAACTATTATTAATAGCGAACATTAATTTTCTAGTTCTAATCTCGGTAGTTGGTTCTTGTATTGACACTAATGATGGTATTTGACTATTTTTTATCCATATATATGCACGGAAATCATAAAATAAATATTATTTGGTTTAAATACGGTTGAAAATTAAGCATATGGAAACCAAACAATAAAATAAATAGAAATAAACAACACAAAATTTAATATGATCTAGTTCTTAATAACCTAATCAACAAATTATTTAAATAAATTAGTCTTCTCGATACAACTTTCGCAGAGGGATTTTTTGGTGTTGGGCTAGAAATTTGGGTTTTAATAATTAAAGATTGGGTTAATTGAACTTTAGACTTTCCAAGTCCTACCCATATAATTGGGCCCCCATAGTAAATAACAAGAAATCCCTTTTTTATTTAACATTTCAAAAAGACGTACTGAGCGGTTAATCGACCTTGAACTTTTATTTTTATAAAGGTTCAATAGTAATATAAATAGTTGACTGAACAATAAAATAAAGAATCATGTTACTATTTCTAAAACTGTAAAAAAATTCAAATAAATAGGAATAATAATAATAAATTCCTATTATTTAAACATTTTGAAAATACATACTGAGTGGTCAAAAGATCTTCAACATTTTATTTTCATAAAGGTTCAACAACAATTTAACTATGAACCGTCTAACTTGCGGACACGTTGGGTGATTAGCTCGAAAACCCTATGTTGTACAAACACTCTAGCTAAACTATTATATGCGTTTGTTTGACCATTTCATGGGTTTGTCAGGATTTTTTCGAAGTAAAATACCCCAATATTAGGGTTGTTCATCTCAGATTTAAATTCGAATCCGCACCGAAACAATTCAGATTGGATAGCTCTAACTAATATCAATAATATTTAAGATTTATTTTTAAACTGATAAAATATTTAAATCTTCATCTAGAAAGAACAATTGACATTGACACATATCTTAAACAGTTTGTGAATATAGAACTTTAAATCTTAAATAAAATGCAATTTAGCATTACTGAATAACTTGTTAAATTATCAAAAGAATTGCATAAGTTTAGAGTTCACATAATATATAAATATTGCGTAACTTAAAAAATTCAATACACTCTTTAAATGAACTGAAAAACTAGCAATATAAAATAAATTGTGGAAGTTAAAAACTTACGAAAAAGTTTAAAAATATTTGTCTGAAGCGTTCTTTAATAATTACTTTAAAAGTGCTCTTCAATTATCCTACACATTTAATTAACAATAATATACTATTAGTCACATAAAAACTCCACATATTGGTTTACCATTATTACTCATTTTATATTATTCGCGTTTTATAATTTAATTAAGCGACAATCTTCTTTTTTAAACGTTTTCACGCTGTTGTGGCATTCGAGAACGCCACAACCCTCTTAACGACTCCTTATGATGATTTATATCCATTAATATTTATTTTATAATATTTACTATAGTTATTTTTATTATTACTATTTTTATTTTTATTCTTAAGTTGGAATATTTTAGAACAATTGTCAAAATATCGCATGTCGTTGCGACACGACAACATGCCCGTGACAAGCCTGACACGCATGACGCCACACAATGTCTCCCAACACGCCCTGTCGTGCACCACGTCTCTCGGCATCCCTCAACATGCTTTGACATGCACTACATTGCGCGACATTGCACAACATGTCTTTAATTAACTGTTCTGACCCCCTCTTTCGAAACCTTATAACTTGGTCATTATAAGTCGGAATTAGTCCATTCTCGCGTTATTTTCTTCTTTGTAACATCTACTACAAATTCCCTCGAGTGGCATTTTTTCCAGACCCATTTTCAGGCCGAATAGTTGCCCAAAAAACCTCTTGACGACTAACTTTATGTTTTTGACAGATTTAACTAGCCTCCCTCCGAAGGGCATAACTCCCACCTCCGAACTCAGAGTGATTTCATTCTTACGTCTATGGACTCCTTATTAAATGTACTACATAACCCCTTACATAGAAATTTTTTCCAGTAACCCAATCGGAACAGAAATCTTTCCGAAAAGTCAAGGGTCACACTAGTTGTTTTTAGTTTTTAACTATTTTTACAAAATAAATCGCCATGCATGACTTCGTTACACAAGCTTTTGCTTACGTTCCAATTGAGTGGTGTTCATAACTCCTAGGAGCATATCACAACACCCTAGAACAATACCAAAAGCTTAGCATATATATCATTAATAACCACCTTATAACTTCAAGATCCTTTATGATCTTCCATAAATCAACAACCACCAACAAAACAATCTATAAGCTAAAAAAATAAAAGAGATGAGGAGTTGGGGTTTTATGTTTTACCTTCTTGATGATCTTGTTTGTTATTGGTTAGAAGATGGATGCTCAAAGTTTATTACTCTCTTTCTTCTCCCCCTCTACTCATGCACTTCTCTCTTCTTTCCATTCTCTCTCAAGCTCTTCATTTTCTTTTTCTTGCTCTTTTTTTCTCTCTAAGCTTATGAAATGAAGATAAAGGAATGACTAAGTGTTGGCTGATTAATTTTGCTAATACCCCACCAACTAACCTTACCATGCTTCAAAGATTAACCATCCACAATTAACTAACTAAAGCTAGACAAAAAGGTTAGCTTAAGGTCTTGTTTGGTTGAAACAAAATGGAGGAAAGGAACATACAATAATTGGCTTGCCTCCTATGGAATAAAACTTACCAAAAATGGAAGGTTTCCATCCTCTCTTATCTCCCCATCCCTTGCCCAGTTCCTCCCCTCTTCTTTGCCTTTTCCAAGTTAAATTAATCTCATGTATAATAACTAACAAGTTACACTTGGCCTATCCTCTATCTTCTGACTCACTTATCTAGCATTTTCACTCTCCTTTATCCCATGTGCTAAATGCCTACTCATGACACATGGCCTCTCAAGTCTTTGGCTCCAAGACTAGCTATCCTTTGACTCCAAGCTTTGCAAAAATTGGCTTCAAGTCTTCAAGCCATGACTTCAAGACTTAAGACACACTAACCCTAGGCTCAACCCTAGGAATCCCCATGGCTCAAACCTAGCCAAACCCCTTTCATTTTCTAACCAAGGCATTCAAACCCTATGCTTGGTTAGACCAAAATTAATTTGATTTCTCATTTTCTTTTTATTTAAATTTTTTAATTTTTTTGGTTACGTTTTCGTAACACGCTTAGTTAGTCATAAAAATGACTTTCGATTTTCAAAAATCCGATTTCTTCAGCGTTCCCCCATTCTTGAATAAATGTTATGTCGCTCTTCGAAAAGTCGAAAAAATGAAGTTGTGTTTTTCGCGTGAAAAGTATTTTTACGGCTTTTTCTCGAATTTTTTATTAGAGATTTCATCTCTCCTTCTCAAATAAACGCTATGACGTAATTCAAAATTTTGAAAATAAACGTTTATTGGCGTTTCTACGTTTTATGAATAAGATTTTTTGTGTTTTTCTCAAAAAAATTTCTTTTCTCCCAAAAATTCTCAACACTCGTACATTAATTAATATCACATTACATTACTATAGATCCCAACAATATTAATCCACACTAAGTATAGATACATACCGACTGAACCCCCTGAAACGACTGGGATCCAAAAATATGTACAATCCAGAGCTGGCCTCAATTCTTTTTCATTTGTTCGGACTTTGTCTTGAAGGCAACATCATCCTAGTACGTACACATGGTAGCCCATGCTGCATCTAATACGGCCGACGACCGATGATCTCGTATAATAGTCCCGAACTAGACTTCAACGGACTGCCTTCTGCCTCATCTCGTACAACTAGCCAACATAGTTCTTCAAGATGTGTGCAATAATAACAGTGTCGCTATTTACGACAGAGATGTCATCCTCATATCTATAATATATCCATCAAAAATCCATAATGTACGTATCAGTAAAAATTTGAAGAATATGTAAATAACTAGGATCAACTTTTTGATTTAACATATGTAATTTGACTTACGTGAAACTCGGGCGACACTGTTACCATAAAGGAGGCATCATACTACTTGTACTGGCTAAATCGCATGCAACCAGTCGAGAGATGCATTAAGCATATGACGTGTACAGTCATGTAGCGACAGGGTCCATAATACTAGAATTCAAAATTTTAATGGATTATTTTAATTGTGTACTCACATAATAATATCATTTTAATTGAACATGATATATTATAGTTGAAACTTACTGCGACGAGCCGACATCAACCTGAACTGTGTGTGGAACTACCGGCGGATGACCTAATACACCGAGGTTAGGCCCTCGGTTACGCCGACGTCTAGCATCTGTATGTATAATTAAGTTATGACAAAATTGTGAAAAAAATTGTAAATGGATTTTTTTTATAAACTATAAAAAGTAATGAAAATGAGTGTGATTGCTGTCGACGTCGGGATTTTTAATTGTCCTTTTCCGTTACTTGTTCTTTGGTGTTCTCATTTTAGGTGAGATTTGTTTGAAAAAACAAGTGAAAAAGGTTCGACATGTATAATGTCGACGATGGACTGTTAATAGTCGCCATTGGTTTTTAAATGGTTGTACCAACACAACCGAGAAAAGGTTTGCACATTGACCCAAAGTGATGTGACATCGCTAAATGTGTTCGGTGAAGCCGAGATTTATTAGGTCAGGGACTTGATTATGCAGAGGGAAGGTGTTAGGCACCCCCTGACATCCGTGTTACCATGGTGATCGCCTCTTTTCAAGAAACTATTATCTAAATGTGTGTGTGTGTGGGTCAATGTCTTGTTATTTGGAAGTAGTCACGAGGCCTCGTTAGCACCTATATACACATTGGTTTGAATTTATGTAAAATTCAATTTTAGCAAGATATATGGCGATGATGTTTTATAAAAAAGGTTTTTTCAAACCCTAATGCTCAATAGTAATTAAGACCTTTTACACCTCCATTTTATTAAGTGTTCGACTTGATTGATTTTATTTCCGAGATACGAAGCATCTATAAGAAAATAATGTACAAAATAATGCCGACTTCCTCGTGGTTATGAAAACCATCTGAGGAAATTCAGACAAATAGAATAATTTACAAAAGTAACTTACATAAATTTGAAATGTCCATCACGGAACCAGAATCTAGATCCAATAGTTTGAATCTGGGATCACATGAGTCCTAGGCGCACATGATACCGTAATTTGTATGAAAGCAGTAAGCAGGTATATATATAAAAGCTATAAATATATAAATACAAACATGATCAGCCACCACGAAGTACCTCTATGGGGGATCAGAAAAGGTAAATAAAGCTGTAAAAGCTATCAACCGCCACGGAGGAAACTCCAGGAGGGACGAAACATAAATAAAGCTGTACAAAGCAATCAACTGCCACGAAGTAAACTTCAGGCAAGACGAAACGTAAAGAAACCTGTAAAAGCGATCAACAACCACGAAGTAAACTCCAGGTGGGACGAATATATATATATATATATATATATATATATATATATATATATATATATATATATATATTGTAGATCAAGAACATTCTCCTTAAATAGCATTCCTCCTTAAATAGCATTCTTGTATTAAAACTACGTCGTTTTGAAGGGACGCCAGGGCATTTTTGTAAATACTGATGCCACCACGTATTTACAAAAAAATGCCACCGTCCCCTCAAAATGACGTAGTTTTAATACAAGAATGCTATTTAAGGAGGAATGCTATTTAAGGAGAATGCTCGATCTCACTGATATATATATATATATATATATATATATATATATATATATATATATATATATATATATATATATATAGATATAGACTTATCCATATGTAAGAAAGTTCTTACACACCCCTTTTGTACCGATTGATAAAATGAATTGATGGTTTGAGATTAGCTTTTGTATTTGATAAGCCAACACAGAGTTGTTGTGCCTAATTATTCACTGTCTATTCGATTTTAATAAGTGAATATTAACTTGTCGATTATAATTATAAAAAGTGAATATTTATTATTAAAATAATCAGCAGTGATCTGGTAATCTGGATGGTACATTTTTTTTAATTTTTTTTATTTCTCCCGTAGAGTGTGGGCTCATACTACCTATTGCATTAAAATAATAAAGTAATCCCACTTAGTGCAGGTGATCTGGTTGTACATTTTTTTTAATTTTATTTTATTTTTCCCGTAAGTCTGAGGCTCATATATAGGTGACATTAAAATAATAAAATGTAATCCCACTTCAGACAGCTCATACTACTGAGTACATTTTTTTAATAAAGTAATCCGTTAGATCTGGTGAATCTGGTACCGTACATTTTTTTTTTAATTTTATTTTTATTTTTCCCAGAATGCTGAGGCTCATCTGGTGGCATTAAAATAATAAAGTAATTAAAAGTAGATCTGCTAATTATCTGGTTTGGTACATTTTTTTTTTAATTTTATTTTTATTTTTCCTACCAGAGTCTGAGCTCATCTACAGTGGCATTAAAATAATAAAATATCCAAGTAGATGATATTTCTCTGGTACACATTTTTTTTAATTTTTTTAATTTTTCCGTAGGTATAGGCTCATCTGGTGACATTAAAATAATAAAATATCCGTGGAGTAGAATGCAATTAATCTGGTAGTATTAAAAATTGAAAAAAAACCGTAAGAAAATCTGACTTATCACTGGTGGTATTAAAAATTGAAAAAAAAAGCGGTAAGTCTGACTTGTCACGGTGGTATTAAAAATTGAAAAAATGATTTTATTCAAGTAATTATTTTCTTAATGATTCGAACTTCATGACCTCAAACTCCAAACACTCGTCGTATTATGACCACTTTCGAGCACCACAGGCTAGGCATTAATTTCAACCAAGGATATGTCTTTATATTAAAACTTCACCATCCCCCAAAATCTATATTCTTGCATTATTATTATATTACGATTTATTATTATTAATAAGTCTATATAATACATATGGGGTTTGATATTTAGAAATAAGTTAATATCTATATTTATTAAGCAATGATTATTAGTAATGATTTTATATATTAATGATTTTTATTATTAAGAAATGATTTTATTATTAATAAAACTAGTTCAATTAGTCTAATAAGTAATGATGATAATTTTTCAAGTCATTTCGAAATTAATTTACTTATCGAATTTATAAAAGTAATGAAGTATTATTATAATAATAATAATGTGATTATCAATATTAGAAATGCAGAATATACCAATACTAGTCTTTGCGTAACATTAAGAGGAATAGTACATATTACATGTTCATTTTCATAAAATAAAAAAAAACATAGAATGATTAATACTGATAAGCGCTTATATCTCGGAGGTAGGAAGTAATCTTCTTGGATTTCTTGTAGAGCTCCCGTGCGGCCTTGCGATAACGAAAAGGCGTGACATCTTCCAGGACCACTTCTCTTGAAATATTACCATTGGCCCTAACGAAGCGATCAACATACTTGCGGACAAAAATGCCACGATCTGCGTGGTTGTGTTGTTTTTGATTCGAATCTTTAAAGATGCTGCTTACGATGGGATTACATTTGGGCCACTCTCACTTGTCGGATTACCATTTATGAAACAAAATGGTATCAAATGTACTGCGTGTACAAAGTAGTTGGTTAATAATTTTTTAATATTAAAGGACATTATAAAATTAAAATATTTTAAAACTAAACATCTGCATGACTTTAACAAATTAAAGAGTACATTTCATGTAACTTAATATACTTAGTGTCATTGTAGTGCGGGTCGATTATGGTAACCATCCAATCTTCAATGCGAATAGGAACAAGACAAAATGGCGTTGATTGGTACTACCTGCAAGCATGAATATGTATTTGCATTAGTGTAAAGGTGGACCAACATCTTGGTTAACATCGGATCATAAAAACTCCATGCGATATTCACGTTAGTGCATGACACATAGCCACTTTAAGATGCATGAAGAATGAATTCATGAAACCAAATTGGGACCACCTTTGTATTCCCGCGACTGTAGTATTCCTCTTTGTCTCGTAGCAACAACATATAAGCGTCGATGACATGCTCGAATATCAACTCCCGGGCCCTAAAGTTGCCTTTGCATTGTGTTCTAATTCATATAAGCGGCGCGGATGTGATAAAGGATATAAATCCCCTTACGGTGCCACCACGTTTCCAAACATATGTTTATTTACAAATGTCTCCTTCCAATCTTTAAGTCTTTTGGATAAGGACCCTTTTGGTCCATAAGAGATGTGGTCTCCGCATCTTGTACACGATTGAGACCCAAATGTACATTATTATTATATAGCAATAATAATTAAAACCATCACTATTAACATAACTATATATACCTTTTGTGAACTAGATCCCTTGGCGTCGAAAAGTCCATGAATGAAGACTTGGTTGGAATGTAACACTCCTCATAGGTTTGGAAGGTTGGAATGTAACACTCCTCGTAGGCTTGGGTGGTGGGAATGGAGCTCTCCTCGATTACTTGTGGGGTGGGTATGTAGCTCTCTTGTACAACATAATCGGTTTTGTTTCCCAAGCCCTTCATTGAGTTGTGTGTATTGGGATTGTGTTCCCAAAATTTGTGGGACCCCACATCCGAGGTATTTGTTTACCTCTTGCTTGAAATCGTATAGGGCGTATTGGAAATCCCAATTATTTTTTGCGAGAACCAACTCGGGAGGCGGTGAGTAAATCTTGAAAATTTATCAAATAACGACTTTGCACTCTCGACTTTGTCATGTAAGATAAACACAAACAAATATTATTAACAATAAATATGAATAAATGTAATATTAAGTATTTACTCCAATACATGATTTATTAAAGAAGAATATAATTTTATACCATTTGAATAAGGTGTTGTTGGTTGTAAATGGCAGAGGCTCATAACAACTATCGTGGTTAAACTTTTTGTGTCCGAGGTCGGTGAATTTTCCAACGTGTAATTTTCCTATACCGGACCATGTAATCATCTATTGGGACATAATCGGCAATTTCGGTTTGTTGTCCTTGAGATGATCCATGTATGCCTCCAGCATCGAAATATATTCCCCTCTCGAGGCCATACGATCCTCGACATCAATAAATTTAAACTTTTCTCCTTCCTAAGGTCACCGTGGTTTTTGGTTTTGGTGATGGTATGCCTTGCATGAACTGAACACGTCTCATCACACGATCCGGCATCTGAAATTCCACAATATCAAAGTGGATCGAGGGACCCCACGGATCCCAACAATCGCCTTCAAAATTAAATCCATGATATCATCATCCCACATTATGTAAGTAGCCAAACCACATCCCACATAGACTTAATATCTAACTCCCCTCGGTAAAATGACAAATGGTGATGGGGATTCTCACGTCTACCGGGGTAGCTGTGGGCTCCAAAATAGGACCATCTTAAAAGCCCTGAGTAACCATAAGGATGATTGTGGCCAAGGGTTTGGCTTTCCAATACTTACTGCGCTTCATAAGCCCAAATTTGTAACAATGTAACACAACCATTAATGTATTTAACTCCTTTCTAGTAGCGGTATATAAAGATGCGTACAAATATGCTAACATTCTGCGCCCCAAGAGTAAGTTACACAATCTTGACGTTGGCAATAAAAGACATATATCGTGGGTGCACACTATTTCTATTCTATTAGGGAATAATATTGCCCCACACACCACAATATGTATGCCTTTGTGTGTGTAGCCTACTGACATCTTTACTTGCATTCTCGGGACAATTATTAAAATGTTAGTGCAACCACACTAATGAAATTGCCTTTGCGTTTTTTGAACTAAAATATTCATCGATTAATTTATCTCCAAAACAATCCTAAAATAATTCAAATTGGTGACAATGAGGGGACCCGTTAAGGGCTTTCCACCACCATTAACCCAAAATAAAGTGAACATCCTCTAACGTGATTGTTATTTCTCCACAGTTTAAATGAAAAGTATTGGTCTCGGATGCCATCTCTCTAATAAAGGCGGATATCGGACCAAGATCGGTTTGGTGTACAACACCTTGATAACTAAATACTCCAAATCCACATTTATCTAAAAGGATTTTTGTTCTTTTATCAAAGCCCACTGATTATATTTACGATCGATTATATTGGTTTGAGACTTAGTTTTCCCTATCTCTCCCATGATATATGTCATCGATACATGATCTTGTTGATCATGCGAGAACACTGGATCAATTGGCCCATATTCCCAACTATCCATCTTTTACCTAAAAAATACATCGATTCCATATTAGTATTAAGATCGTATGACAAAATCAAGTTGAAAGTAACATCTTTGCAAAAATATTAGTATTAAGATACATATTAGTATCAAATGTATCAAAAATATATCAAAATGTATCAAATGTATCAAATATATCAAAAATATATAAAATGTATCAAAAATGTATCAAATGTATCAAAAATATATCAATTATCAAAAATGTATCAATTATCACAAATGTATCAAAATATATCAAAAATGTATCAAATGTATAAAATATATAAAAAAATGTATCAAATGTATAAAATCATTTCTTAATAATAAAATCATTGCTTAATATATAAAATCATTACTAATAATCATTCTTAATAAATATAGATATTAACTTATTTCTAAATATCAAACCCCCATTATGTATTATATAGACTTATTAATAATATTTGTTTAAGTAATATAATAATAATGCAAGAATATAGATTTTGGGGATGGTGAAGTTTTAATATAAAGACATATCCTTGGTTTGAAATTAATGACTAGGCAAGTGGTGCTTTCGGGTGGTCATATAGCGTGTGTTTGGAGTTTGAGGTTGCGAGTTCGAGTCATTTTAGCGACAAGTTGCTTGAATAAAATAATTTTTTTAACAATAGTAGTACATTTTTTTTTTTTTTAGTAAGAGAACATCTCGGTTGGTATTTTTTTTTTTTTTTTCAGTAGTAAGAGCTTGTCATTTGGTATTTTTTTTTTTTTTACTTTAGGAAGACTTTTTTTTTTTATAGTATTTTTTTTTTTATTTTTTTTTATAATAGGAAGAGCTTGTATTTTTTTAATTTTTAAAATTATTTTATAAAAAAATAAAGAATATAAAATATTTTATAACAAATAAAGAATATAAAATATTTGCTTTTTTATTTTTATTTATATTTTATAAAAATATTTTATAACAAATAAAGAATATAAAATATTTTATAACAAATATAACAAATATATATAACAAATAAAGAATATAAAATATTTGCTATTTTGTTATTTGTTAAAATATTTTTATAACATATAAAGAATATAAAATATTTTTATAAAATAGCAAATAAAAATTATAAAAATATATTTTTATAAAATAGGATATTATTTTTTATTTGAATTATAATTCTTTATTTGTTATTAAATGAAAGAGTTAATATCTATATTTATTATTATCCCTCAATATTTTTTCTTATTTTTGTAAAAATATGTCCAATTAGTCTAATTAATATATTAAAATAAATATCATTCTTTAATAAAATATAAAGTGATCATTATAAATCTTGCATTATTTTGTTGTTATTATCTGAAAATAATAACAACAACGATAATCTTATATCATCGTAATATCACGATGATAACATGCATTAATGACAAAAAAAAACAAATACATGCGTGGTATTATATCCCTTTAATTCGATAATAAATCACGGTGATAAAAATAACACCAATAACTATTAAAAAGCGAACAAATAACAATAAATAAAAACTTACTTGTTGAAGTTTTTTGCTCCTCTCTTCAAAAATACTCCTCTCTACTCTCTCTGTTATTTTTATTTTTATCTAGCTTGGCAAGTGAACTTTAGTTTGAACAACATATGTTCTCGATAGGCGTTTAAATAAGGTGAGTAAGTCCGTTACATGAATTATTTTAGGACCAAATTCAAACATTAATCTTGTTATGGGTCACGACTTTTTATATTCTGAGAGCTTGCGGTGGTGTTCTTTCCGAGAGCGATGTGGCGAAAAAGTAGTCAAACATGGCGAAAAAAGTTTTGTTGCTTTGCTTTCAAGTAGATCTGAGAACTTCATAGGTTTACCCTTTGTTGTTTTGTTTCTTTTATTATATTATTAATAAAACACTGCTTGGTAGGTAGAGGCTATCTTACCGCTTATATGAAAAAAAAAAAATTATATTATTAATAAAACCGTTTAAAGTAGAATGCACAATTTATATGACGACTGAAAATGAAATTTTTTTTTTTCTTCAACAGACTTCGAACCCGTGACCTCAAGCACCAATCCTCGTCGAATGACCACCCAGAGCACCACAGACTATTTGTTTTAATTTACCTTGAATTTGTATATATCTTAAAAGCAGTTCATTTCCCCAAATTAAATTTCTCAATATTTTATTATTATTATTATTATTATATTATTATTACGAATTGAGTATAAGCGTTCCATATTATGCTTAGCTTATGTACTTTTTATTATTTTATTACCATTATTATTATTATTATTATTAAAAGTTGTATCAATTTGGTCTTTTTACCTTTAAATATTGTCGGGAGAAAATTTTATTTTCTCAAGTTATCTTCTTATCCTTCCATAGAATTTGTTCTACGATATTATTTTCTCTTTTCACCTCTACTCATAATTTGTTTCATCTTGTTGCCCACTTTCACTTGAGAAAATCAAGTTGAAGTTACGATCGAGCAAAATTCATCACTATTATTCACAAGTAAGTTTTTCAAAATGTCATATAATACATACGAATTTGTCGGTTGAAGTTGAAAGTAATAAATCGATATTGTTAAAATGCGTTGGTCGATTATTTTTATGCGTTGGAAGAGGTTGAATATTTTATAGATCATATGCTTTCATAAAAATGGATTTGAGATTAGAATTGCAACTAGTCATAAACATCTTATCTGAATGATATCGGATCTAGGCGGTATGTATGTAAAAAGCGGTACACACAATTGTTGGCAAGAGTTTACGATGATGAAGATAGTAGTAATAAAATAACTAGAGCAGAGAGACTCGATAGGATGAACAATGTGCAAAGCTAGAATATATGTTGTCCACAATAAGAAAGAAGACAATTGGCGTATTTCTCTTTGTTGAATTAGAGCACAATCATCACTTAGTGACCCCCACCAAAGTAGATTTGATCGAGACTCACGAAATATTACTCTGTTGCAAGAAATTTAATTGACACTTTAAATAAGTCCGGTATTGGTCTAGTAAGATGATGAATGTTTTGAGCACAATGGGAGGTGGTTTGCAAAATGTTCCTTTCTCTCGCCAATGTTGAAAATGTGGTGCGAGATTTAAGGCGTGATTCTGCGGATGAAAATGATGCACAAAATTGCTTTGTCGATCATTTGAACAAACTTGCATCCGGAAGTGCCGACAAATTTTTTTCCGAGTGAAACTTAGGGAAAACAACCGCGTAACTTGTATTTTGTGGGTTGGCCTTGATCAAGGTTTATGTATCAACTTTTGGGAGCGTTGTGACATTTGATAGTATGTCTGGGACAAATAAGTATGGCATCTTGCCGTTTGTTCCATTCTTGGGGTTGACCACCATTATCGATCTATATTGTTTGGATTTGCCTTTATTACGAGGCGAGACGCGAGAGGACACTTTCGTTTGGGTTTCTGAGGACATGGCTTGAAGCCATGGGGTATGCAAAACACCTACAACCATCATCATTGATCGAAGATGAGAGCCATGAGTAATCTATTATTGCTTCGGTACTTCCAACTAGTCATCATTTATTGTGTTCTTGGCATATTAGCAATAAATTTCTGAAAAATTGCATCATGTTTATTATGAGCACCCATCGTTCAAAAATGATTTTAACAATTTGTGTGTATAACTCATTGTCCATCGAGGAATTTGAAGAAGCGTTGGCATATTACGATAAGTTCCTATGAATTGTATACTAATGAATGGCTTGGAAGTTTGTATGATGTCTGACGAAATGGATTCGGCATATCTGAAGAGATATTTTGGCGAGAATGACTACCACTGGAAGAAGCGAGAGCATGAATGCCTTTTTGATGAGTATGTTAATGCATCAACAGGTATGCTTATGTTTTTGTCTTTACTTGAGTCAAAAGGCATGTAGAAAAGACAGGTTTATCGAGGAGAGGAAGGCCGAATACATAACAAAACATCGTAAAAGGATTATGGTACTTTCGGTTCATCTTTAGAAGTTCATCTTTGCACAAGTGTACACAAAAAGAGATGTTTAGGCGTTTCCAGCGTCGATTAAATCGATTCCATGAAATATGATGTTCATAAACTTAGTGAGATGTGTCAACGATACTAAGGTTTATCACGATTATATAATCTGAATCTGTTGAAAGTGGTGGAAGATATAAAGAAGTTGTCAACAATCGACAATTTGGGATCGATAACATGTAAGCGCCAAATGTTTTCTCACTCGGTGAATTATGCGGGCACATCTTGAGATATTTCACGACAAAGAGTATTTCACAAATCTGGAAGACATGATCCTTCATCGGTGGACAAGAGAGCGAACAAAAGCAATGGTGAAGACTTACTCTTTAACTCCACATCTGGCGATTTGAACAAAATCAAGCAATGCTTATTATAATCATTTGATGGGTGATTACGGGGAGTTAGCGAGCAAAAGCGGCTTTGCTTTCGATCAGGAATTACAAAGCTGTTCTTAAAGCCCAGAATGCGAGAGGAAAAGAGTTGGTTGACCCGGTATGATCCGGATGAGAATATTCTTGAGCTGGCGGATGGCGACATTGATTGCACGATTGGAGATCCAATCATGATATGGGATACGATAATGGCGATGAAGATCACGAGAGGTGGAAGAAGAAGAAGAGTTTTTGCCGCCTAATATTTCTCAAACAAAGGGCGCAAAAAACAATCTAGATTCAAGAAGTGCACTTTCGAAAAATCATTCCTTCTAAGACTCATCGAAAATGTGCAATTTGTGGCTTTAAGCCAAACCACGATAAGCGAAATCACTATCGAGTGCTAGGGATTCTGAGCCAAAAAAATAGGCGTCGGTTGTATTAATCATTCTATGTTTTTTTTTTTATGAAAATGAACATGTAATATGTCTTATTCCTCTTAATGTTATCACGATACTAGTATTGATATAATCTGTACTTCTAATATTGATAATCACATTATTATTATTATAATAATACTTCATTTGCTTTTATAAATTCGATAATCACATTATTATTATACTTCACTAGTTTTATTAATAATAAAATCATTTCTAATAATATATAAAATCATTACTAATAATCATTTGCTTAATAAATATAGATATTAACTTATTTCTAAATATCAAACCCCGTATGTATTATATAGACTTATTAATAATATTTGTTTAAGTAATATAATAATAATGCAAGAATATAGATTTTGGGGGATGGTGAAGTTTTAATATAAAGACATATCCTTGGCTAAAATTAACGACTAGGCAGTAGTGCTCGGGTGGTCATATAGCGTGTGTTTGGAGTTTGAGGTTGCGAGTTAAGTGCATTTAGCGACAAGTTGCTTGAATAAAATAATTTTTTTTTTAATACAATTTGTACATACATTTTTTAATTTTTAATACGATGTAGTACAAGTCTGTATCTGTAGGTTTTTTTTCAATTTTTTAATACCCGGTAGTATGAGCACATCTGCATTCAGTAGTAGTATAAGCTATTCAAATTAAAAAAAAAAAAAACCCAGTAGAATTTGTTAAAAAAAAAAATTATTTTATTCAAGCAACTTCTTTTTAAAATGCAGACTCGAACTTCATGACCTCAAACTCCAAACACACGTCATATGACCACCCGAGCACCACGGGCCTAAATTTAATTTCGACAAGGATATATGTCTTTATATTAAAACTTCACCATCCCCAAAATCTATATTCTTGCATTATTATTATATTACGAAACAAATATTATTAATAAGTCTAATATATGGGGGTTATAATAAAAATTAATTTTTGATATTTATTAATAAGTTAATATTATTTTTATTATTTTTTTTTATTGATACATTTTTTTATATATTTTATACATTTGATACATTTTTGATATATTTTTGATACATTTGTGATAATTGATATATTTTGATAATTGATATATTTTTATATTTGATATATTTTGATATATTTTTGATATATTTTGATATATTTTTGATATTTTTGATATATTTTTGATATATTTGATATATTTTTGATATCATTTGATGTATTTTTCAATTGATACAAAAATATCATCAAATATATCAAATGTATCAAAAATATATCAAAAATATATCAAAATGTATCAAATGTATCAAAATATCAAAAATATCAAATATCAAAATATATCAAATGTATCAAATATATCAAAATATATCAAAATGTATCAAATATATCAAAAAATATATCAAATGTATCAAAATATATATATCAAAAATATATCAAAAATAAAAATGTATCAAAATATATCAAAATATATCAAAATGTATCAAATATATCAATCAAAATATATCAAATATATCAAAATGTATCAAAAATGTATCAAAAGTGTATGTATCAAAATGTATCATCAAAAATGTATCAAATGTATCAAATATATCAAAATATATCAAATGTATCAAAAAATGTATCAAATATCAAAATGTCATCAAAATCATGTATCAAATGTATCAAAAATGTATCAAATATATCAAAATATATCAAAAATGTATCAAATGTATCAAAATGTATCAAATATATCAAATATATCAAATATATATCAAATGTATCAAAAATATCAAATAAAATGTATCAAAAATGTATCAAATATCAAATGTATCAAAATATATATCAAAATATAAAAATATCAAATGTATCAAAAATATATCAAAAAATGTATCAAAATGTATCAAATATATCAAAAATGTATCAAAAATGTATCAAAAAATATATCAAATGTATGTCAAAATATATCAAAATGTATCAAATGTATCAAAATATATCAAAATGTATCAAATGTATCAAAATATCAAATCAAATGTATCAAAAATATATCAAATGTATCAAAATATAATCAAATATATCAAATATATCAAAAATATCAAAATATATCAAAATATATCAAATGTATCAAATGTATCAAATATATATCAAATATATCAAATGTATCAAATGTATATCAAATATATCAAATATATCAAAATGTATCAAATATATCAAAATATCAAAATATATCAAATGTATCAAAATCAAAATATCAAAAATATATCAAATGTATCAAATATATCAAAAATATATCAAATATATCAAAAATATATCAAATATATCAAATATATCAAAATATATCAAATGTATATATCAAAATATATCAAATATATCAAAAATATATCAAATATATCAAAAATATATCAAATATATCAAAAAATGTATCAAAATATCAAATATATCAAAAATATATCAAATGTATCAAAATATATCAAAATGTATCAAATGTATCAAAATATATCAAATGTATCAAATATATAAAAAATATATCAAATGTATCAAAAATATATCAAAAATCAAATGTATCAAATGTATCAAATGTATCAAAATATGTATCAAATATCAAATATATCAAAATGTATCAAATGTATCAAAAATGTATCAAATGTATCAAATGTATATCAAATGTATCAAATATATCAAAAATGTATCAAAATATATCAAAATATATCAAATATATCAAAAATATATCAAATATATCAAAAATATATCAAATATATCAAAATGTATCAAAAAATATATCAAAAATATATCAAAATGTATCAAATGTATCAAAATATATCATCAATATATCAAATATATCAAAATATATCAAATGTATCAAATATATCAAAAATATATCAAATGTATCATCAAATATCAAAAATATATCAAATGTATCAAAATCAAAATATATCAAAATGTATCAAAATATATCAAATCAAAATATATCAAATAAAATATCAAATCAAAATATATCAAATGTATCAAAATCATATATCAAATATATCAAAAATATATCAAAATATCAATATCAAAAATGTATCAAATATATCAAAAATATATCAAAAAAAATATCAAATGTATCAAAATAAAATATCAAAAATGTATTATCAATGTATCAAATATATCAAAAATATATCAAATGTATCAAAATATATCAAAATATATCAAATATATCAAAAATATATCAAATATATCAAAAATGTATCAATTATCACAAATATATCAAAATATATTAAAAATGTATCAAATGTATAAAATATATAAAAAAATGTATCAAATGTATAAAATCATTTCTTAATAATAAAATCATTGCTTAATATATAAAATCATTACTAATAATCATTGCTTAATAAATATAGATATTAACTTATTTCTAAATATCAAACCCCATATGTATTATATAGACTTATTAATAATATTTGTTTAAGTAATATAATAATAATGCAAGAATATAGATTTTGGGGATGGTGAAGTTTTAATATAAAGACATATCCTTGGTTTGAAATTAACATTAGGCAAGTGGTGCTCGGGTGGTCATATGACGTGTGTTTGGAGTTTGAGGTTGCGAGTTCGAGTGCATTTTAGCGACAAGTTGCTTGAATAAAATAATTTTTTTTTAACAACGGTAAATTTGGTACATTTTTTTTTTGTTAGTAAGAGCTTGTCCCGGTTGGTATTTTTTTTTTTTTTTACAGTCGTAAGAGCTTGTCCCTTTGGTACATTTTTTTTTTATAATTTGTCCGGTTGGTATTTTTTTTTACAATCGTAAGAGCTTGTCCCTTTTTATTATTTTTTTTTTACAAATAGGAAGAGCTTGTATTTTTATAATTTTTTATTTGCTATTTTTATAACAAATAAAGAATATAAAATATTTTATAACAAATAAAGAATATAAAATATTTGCTATTTTTATTTGCTATTTTGTTATAAAAATATTTTATAACAAATAAAGAATATAAAATATTTTATAACAAATAAAGAATATAAAATATTTGCTATTTTTATTTGCTTATTTGTTATAAAAATATTTTATAACAAATAAAGAATATAAAATATTTTATAACAAATAAAGAATATAAAATATTTGCTATTTTATTTGCTATTTGTTATAAAAAATATTTTATAAAAATAAAAGAATACAAAATATTTTATAACAAATAAAGAATATAAAATATTTGCTATTTGTTATAAAAAATATTTTATAACAAATAAAGAATATACAATATTTTTATAAAAATAGCAAATAAAAATTATAAAAATATATTTTTATAAAATAGGATATTATTTTTATTTGAATTATAATTCTTTATTTGTTATTAAATGAAAGAGTTATAAAAATAATAAATATTTTATTTGGAATAGCAAATAAAGAACTTTTGTGCAATGCCGTAAGAAGAGGTTGTCTTAGGTTTTTGATTGGATATTTTTTTTTTACTTAACGTAGTAAAAACACATTAATATATATATAGGAGTTATCATATGTTATCGTTAAAAAAAAAAAACATAACAAGTCGTACATACTTACTTGGTGTTTTTTAATAATAAAAATTCGCTTTTTAAATGTACTTGACAAGAAGATGTTGACCATGTAGGGTGTTTATATTAAAATAAAAGTCGCCTGCATGTCATGCTTGAAACTTATCAAATATTAAGACTCATCTCTATATCATGCGATCAATTTATCAACTGGTCCAAAAGGTTGTTGCAGACAGTTCTCCTCACAAAGAATTTGCTATGGAAGGCTCCATATATATATATATATATATATATATATATATATATATATATATATATATATATATATATATAAGCGATAAACGCATCGAATGTAAAATCCAGCTCATCGAATGAGTTCTAACAACAGATTATATATATATATATATATATATATATATATATATAAAAGCGAGTACACGCACCGGATGTAAAATCCAGGCTCATCGAACAAATTCTGACACACGGTTAATATATATATATATATATATATATATACTCTCCAGACCGAAGTCTAGGCTCATCGAACAAAGTTCGACACACAGTTCATATATATATATATAAGCAAATAAAAGTTCTAGACCGAAGTCTAGGCTCAATCGAGGCATAACTCGATAGTGTTAGTCCATATATATATATATATATATATATATAATATATATGTATATACAAACTGAAATAAAACCATGGACCGAAGTTCGGGCAAACACACGCAACACGACTCTCAACGTGAAGAAGGGTGTGTGCAAAGATGAAGAGAAATGCTTTAAAGTGTGTGAGAAGGCTTATAGTGGGCTGCAAAAGAAGACTTCTATATCTTTAAATTGGATGAAACTCGGCTCCCGCCGGTACAAGAGTAGCTATATGTGAGCTCACAAGTGTTTAAAATGGGAAAGCACTCAGTATATTGCAAGTACGGAGCAAATTTGACAGGGCTTCCTCGCTCTTTCTCTTCTTAAAATGGCCACCCCAAGCCCTCTATTTATAGAGGGGGGAGCCGTAGGTGTACCTGAGGCTGCTTGGGTTGCCCCGGTTTCTCGATTGAGTCATCTCGCGATGACGTGCGTAGGGTAATCGTCCGTCCGCGATCTTTCGGAATTATAATCCGCATCCATCGAGGTATGTAGGACCTATTTCGGACTGCCGTTGTTGAGAGTTGTACAATAGAATGGGATTAGAGTTTGTACGAAGTCATTGAAGATGGGACGATGCCCTCCGGTCTTCAAGCTTCAAATTCTATTCGTTACCCCGCACAATAGTCACTCGGGATTGGTTTTCCTTGATTCTTGTGGGACATCGTGGTGTATAAATGTATGTATGAGATGTTGAGATGACGTGATGTGGCTTTAGAGTGGCGAGATGATGCCTTGGACCTTCACCAGAGTTATTACTAGTTTGGGCTAATAAAGCAGACGTTACTCAGGGTTATTGCTGAGATTGGACTGCTGCAAATGTTGAAGGTCCTCAGTGTCAACTCTAAGGAGTGCATGTCCTCCTAGTGTTATCTTTGGGTTGGCACTGGGCGTCTCGTTGTGAGTGCCGAGATTGAAGCTGGTTATATTTAAAACAAGCAATTCCGGGGTTATCGCCGGAACTGCATTCCTTGGGATGATCACTAAGGTTGGTAGCTATTCCCATGATTGGGACTGAGACTGGATACCTCGGGGTTATCTCTGAGATTAATCGGTCTTCTCTGGTGTGTGTTCCGGTATTGGATCTACACGCCTTGGGGTTATCTTCGAGGTTGGAATTGTTACTCCCGGTGTGTGTTCCGGGGTTGATGCTGAACTTTCGGTAGTATCCAGAATGGATATGAACTGTCTTCCAGGGTTCACTCTTGAAAGAAGAATCTGTTCTCCTGCAATATTAGTGACAGGTGTGCAGAAAATTTCGAGTGTCTACATATGCCCCTCTTTATCATACTCATACAATGCAATGCATGGGTAGGATAAAGACTTTTAGACACTTGAAATGCCATAAGACAAACATGCTACTATATGTAGCAACATGATGAAAATGTATGATGCATGTGTGCGGGGTTGTTGCCCAACATGATGGGGATGATTGCTGGATCCTTGTAATGTTTACCAAGGATTGACAACTATGACCTGATCGGATGTGTGATCCGAATCTGTTAGGATGTTGATGTTGGAGTTATCACCAAAGTCTTGAATCTTTGATACAAACTTAATTCCAAAGAGGCACCTCTTATGTGTAAGAGATCTATGGGGATAAAGCTTTGTCTGTTGGAGGATGTGTATAACATATTCCATCATCGATCCTCCTTGATGATGTTGACCTTTCCTGGTTTGTATTGCCAGGATACATCAAGATTCTGTTGGATTTACTGCCAACAGCAAATGCTGTCAGGATTGCCTGACCTTCATTTATTTGTACTTCACCGACGTGTGAATCAACGGATGAAAACCCTATGGGGTAGACTGTCAAGGCTGCTTGACCTTCGCTAACGTGTGAATCAACGACTGATACTCTGTGTGCAGATTGTCAAGGTTGCTTGACCTTCGCTGACGCGTGAATCAACGGAACATTGCATTGTGACCTCCGCCGGGGATCCACTGGGGAATATGAATACCAACGTACGCAATCGTCGAACAAATTTCGATGCCTCGATGGGTTTACTTGCCATCGACTGAAATAATGTCAAGGCTGCTTGACCTTCACTGACACATACATCAATGGATGACAATGCGTGGTGACTCCTACCGGGGAATACGTTTTAACCCCCGCCGGGGAAGGCGTTTGTACCCTCACTGATGTTTATAGCAGCGACTGGTCATCGGATGGCTTCCGATGCTCTATTGGATTTACATCCAACTGTTATAATGATGTCAAGGCTGCTTGACCTTCGTTGATGTGTGTGTCAACGGATGAATATGCGTTGTAACCCCCATTGGGGATCCACGTTGTAACCCCCGCCGGGGATCCACGTTGTAACCTTCATCGGGGATCCACGTTGATCTTTAGGGTAATGACCCGGAATTGGCGGCATTGGACCTGTACAAGGTATTGCGGAATGTGATTTGTAGCAAATGAGATCATTGGCATGGTATACCTCGTATTTGGGCGAATGCCAATGAGTGATGTACAAACTCAAAGTTCCATCTGAGAAGACCAGGATTGCAGGCTTTTTTTGCTCAATCGCGTAGTGTTTTTATTCCCGATATGACCTTTTCAGTCTGCAAGAACTCCTTTGCAACTCGAACTGGACCGAGCCGGAGGGGTGGGGCCCATATAGGGGTGCCGCAGGTACACCTACTTCAGCCGCAGATGGACCTGCGGCCAACCGTGGATACTAATATCCTACAGGTTGGTCTCACAAGTCACTTTCAACTTGTGTCGCGAAGAAAAATTCGAGAGCTCTCCTCCAGATCTGCTGAGTTCGGGTGATTTTCTACAAATTCTGTCACCGTACAAGTGGTCTGCATTATCCTGGTAACGTATGTATGTATTTTTTTCCAGTTTTTATCCGTTGGAAAATGAATTATCGCATGAAATGCATCTAAACACACAGTAGTGATTATATATGCTCAAATGACTTGATAAAAAATATTCAACATAGTAAATGTTAGTATTAAACCATGCTGAACATAATGATGTGAAAAAATTTAACTTTTGAGACAGTTAAATTGGCACCTTTTTCTGCTATTTCTTATTCTATTTGAGGACAAATGAGCAAAAGGTAAAAGGCAAAGTACTCCTGGTATTGAGGTTAACCTTATAGATTGATATTTTTGTTTTTTAATGCATATATTATGTATATGACTTTGGGGCAGGTGTGCTACTGAATGGCCACCTAGTCATGCCTATGTGCATGTGGATAGTCCTATTTACAAAGGGGACTATGGCAAAAAAAATTTCAAAATGTAGGCATTTAATTAGTCATGCATTTTTAAATCTACTGTAGATGTATGTTAAAGTAATGCATGCATGCATGTAGTCATAAAATACATTTTGAAAAGCTCCAAGCCAGGAAATACCACACCCTTTCTGAGGTGATTTAGAGACTTGTTGTCCAGATATTATGGATCCGGATCAACCGAGTAGTTCCCGCAGGACCACTTCTGGTATATGGAGGAGGGCTTCTGAAGTACCTCGACCCCGTTCTGTTAGATAGCCTTGTCGATTGGTGGAGGCAGTGATACGTCCAGTCCGGGCTGATGTGCCGGACGTTGAGGACGAAAAGGATGATGCTCCAGTTGCGGATCCCGGTCTTGCTACACATGTTCCCCGTAGGGACCTCCCGAGTATTCAGGTGGCAAACCCAGAGCTTCTGGGTGATTTGAGCAGACATCCCTCGATGTACTTGCATGCTAACGAGGTATGATGTTAGATCTTGATCTTCCTTCTTTCCTATTGACGAGGAGTAAAGGATTCTGATGTTGATCTGCATTTCATGTAGGTTCCCGGATTCCCACAGCCTCGAGGGAATTGGTTTAGCATACACTCCATGTACCAGGCTCTTCATCCTGATTATATAACGGTAGTGCATGATTGGGGATTCGGGGCATTCTTCTTCATCCTTCCCCGTCGTTGTCCCTGGGGTTATCTCAGTGCATTATCTGAGCGATGGTTTCATCAGACTCAGTCACTCCATTTATTGGACTATGAGGTGATGATGAAGGAAATGGATTGGCGGTTTATCACAGGTATGGAGTTTGGAGGGGCACCAGTGCCTTGCATGGCGAATATTACCCCTATTGCCGTTAGATCCTTTTAGGAGTTCCGGTGGATGCGTTCAAGGGTAGGACTGTCTGTGCAGGTCCTTTGAGCGTAGATGCTATAAGCGAGCTTTTGAGTGAGCTCATGCCTGATGAGTGAGCATTCTTCGTTGATTATTCTTGATGATCATTAGAGGCTGCTTCATAGCAGATAACTCTTCTACGGTGTCGTTCGCTTTGATCAGCACCACGCGTCATGTGGACCGTATTGGAGAGTATGATTGGGGTTCATATACCTTTTCCTATTTCCTCCGGGGCATGCGTATGCGCTCACAGGGTTTGACTGAGGCTTGGCTAGGATTCTACCCATTTTTGCTGGTGAGTATTTCTCTTGTCATTTCCCATTTATAGGTTAAGAGTGTTTATTGACCGCATATGTTTTGCCATTGTGTTGGAAGTTTTGGGCCTACGAGAGGCTCCCATGCTTGTGTCCTGTGAGTGTGTTAGGTTTAAGGGTGTAAACGAGTCGAATTAGAGCGAACAGAAAGCTATTCCAATTCGACTCGAAATGATAAATTCGTACTCGAATTCGGCTCGAATTCGAATTATATTTGAAAATTCCTACTCATATTCGACTCGACTCGAATATTTATTCAAACTACTCGCGAGCTTCAAATTCAAGTTCAAATTCGAGTCTCCACATAATAAGTAGTTTTATAATAAATGTAATTATAAATTGAATTTGTTATTTTACTTAAAAATGAAAAAATATATTTATTATTACACTTGAAAAATATAAAATCACAATTAAAATTAAAAACAAAATAAAACAATAACTAATTATCCTAATTTGATTTAAATTTGAATATATATTATAAGAGAATGTATCGAACATCTAATCGAATATGTATAACCTAGTATGTATCGAATCATAATCAAAAATTCGAGTAGTTTGAATCTTAAACGAGTCAAGTATAACCTTGCTCAGATTCTACTCATATTTTTATTCAAACTATTTTTAATGCTCAAATTTGGATCATATTATTAACAAATCCGAGTCTCGCTTCAGATTTTTTTTCGACTTCGAGTTCTAATCGAGTCCCGAATCGTGTTTTACGTTTACAACCTTAGTTAGGTTTAGATACCTATCCACGAGGACGACGATGGCATCATTCCATATTGGCAGAGGTTCCTGTAGCTGAGGGTTTCACTCATTATCGCCTGCAACTGGAGTTGTTGACAGCTGATATCATCACATGGATTCCCTATTCTGGGGAACATTTGGCCATCGGTTTTGAGGATGGATGTGACACCCCCAAATCCCGGTACTTCATTACCTCAAGATTTGGTGTTCACGTAATCAAAACATTCATATATAACTACCCAATCATAATAAATTGAATAATAAAAATCTGCCTATACAAGATTACTTAAATAAAAACATTATCTCCCAGGTTCTCTAACCATTAATACAATCATTCAAGTGCGGAAATAAAATTATTACATCACATCATTATTAAAAGTCTATCATCAATGATAAAACCAAAATCACAAGTCTTCATCACTTGTACATTTTTCCCTTTCCTTTGCTAGTTGTAGGTTTATCTACCTTCTCATTCATAGCTGCAATAAATATATAAATATGAAAGAGTGAGCAAACAAAGCTCACTTGAGATAAGAATAAATATCTTTACCACATTTGCCAAATAATAGGCTCAATAGAACTGAATAATATGTTCTATTAACATTTCAATACTTGCCAACTCATAGGCTCAATAGAACTGAATGAAATAGAACTGAATGATATGTTCTATTAATATTTCAACATTTGCCAACTCATAGGCTCAATAGAAATGAATAATTTGTTCTATTAACATTCTTAAATAAACTACTGAGGGTCAAGTGACCATGAACCATGTCCACAGTTATAAGTAATCTTTCAACTTTAACTTTAACAGTCATATGACTATAAGGACTCCATGTACTTAGGGGGATCAATCCTTCATACAATGTATTGTGCACAACCATTTCAACGCTAAGCGTTAACCCCTAAATATAGGGTTGTTCATCTCAGCATTTAGAGTACAAGTCCGCACCAAAGAAAGTTTGGTTTGGATAAGCTTTCAAGGGTAATTGAAGTTTAATGATCATCAACTAGGGACTAGTTGAATCCACAATGCTTGATAATACGACAGTTGTTTAATAACAACATATTTTAGAACATTTGAGAATCATAAATGAACGGATTCTACATATCTACCTCATGCTTGAAATAACTATAGAGCATAAGTATTCAATAGACTGAATAAAATGGTTAACCTTTGCTTGAACAGTAAAATAAGCTAGGTTCAAGTTTTATAATATTAGAAATGAAATTCCTGAACTTTAAGAAACTTGCTTAACTGTAAACAAGTTGGACTGAATCAACAAATGGAGAATTTCCAATAACATTAGAGTTTGAGTTTGCTCAAATGGACTTTAGGAACAATTTACTTATTCAATAACAGTTGAGATAAAGACTTGCTCAATCAAAAGCATGCATTTATAATAATAAAACTAACTCAACGAAAATGTAGAGTTAAAACTTGTACAATGTAATAAACGAACTAGCTCAACGAAAGTGTAGGGTTAGAAAACTTGCGTAAACATAACAAACTAACTCAATGAAAGTATGGAGTTAGAAGACTTGCATCAATCATAACAAACTAACTCAAAGAAAGTATGGAGTTAGAAAACTTGCCTCGAGCGTAAGCTATAATATCAAACTCATGTTCACCTACACATAGGTTTAGAACCACAATACCTATTAGACATGCTAACATATCATAACATGTTCATTACCATTCACATTTCAGAAACTCTAAGTGTTTTACTTCACAACACTTGTCTAACTTTCATTATGTATACTAATTACCACATAACGAGTTTTCGATTTACTAATCACTTTTGAGACTTTGGTCGTACTAACCATAACTCACTATGTTATGTTAACCTTAACATTACACATTTAACATGCTAACACAATTTCAGACCATGTTGTGACACTTTCCCAAGTCTGCTGAAATAACAGAAGTTAGAATCTCAAACTGTAGTATGGCAAGCAATTGCCATCTTATACAAAAAGTTTTTGGGACCGGGCATTGCTACTGCTTTTTATACTGGTACCAAACAAGAAATTTCTGTTCAGACAGACGCAGAGCAGTCGGCTATGAACGATGAGCTTCACTTTAGCCCAACAAACACGAATTTCACCCACCAAACAGTGAAATTAACACGTAGAATAAATATAACAATATCATAAACATGATTGCTCACATTTACAACCAATTAATACAATTTAACACTAACTAAAACTATTTTAATTTCTCAAAATTCAAGTTTTCATACAAAAACTCAACTTTTCTTGACATTGTTCTAGAAATCATCACTGTGAACTCACTAGTTGGCCAAATCATCTCATTCAAATTACATAATGCTCATATCTCACTAAACTAACATATACAAGCTTCAATTTATAATTTCTCATATGAATTGGCCACTAGAATTGATAATTTTCATGAACATATGAAAAATATATATATACAACCATATACTATCAAAATTCCTACTGTTAAACCAAAATTTAGCATACAATTGTTGTTTAAACATAATCTCTATCATCATGAACATGTATAACCACAAGTAATCCATTGTAAAGCAATAATTCAATAAATTGAATTTCACAAATTATGTAAAAGTTTTGCCGTAATACTCATAACATAAATAATATCCAAGTTTGTAGAATATACCTTCAATTAGCTTCTAATTCTTGCTAACCCACTAGAATTACTTGAAAATCCTAAGCTTCTCTCAAATTCTCTCTGTAGTGTCCCCCGAAATCCAGGTCCCAAATCACCTCGGATCCGGTACACTATTTCTATTACTGTTTGCGGAAGATATAAACATAAATTGTTTATACATTACATTACACACTATTCCCCAAGGTCGTGTAACCTTAACTTATTACACAATCATAAATGATCTAACATTTATCACATTTATCAAACTATACTGTTACAAAATAGCCGCACAAATTATCCCAAGTTGAACTTGGCATTATCTTTTCCTGTATCCGAACGCATTTGCCTTATCTGCAATGTTTTATCATGATATAGCAAGGGTGAGCATGAAAGTTGCCCAACAAGTTTAAATACAACATTATAATGATATATCATGATTGAAGAGTATGAATAATAAGCTGGCTATAATTCATCAATATAATTGAGAACTAGCAGGAACAAACTTTTGACTGAACAAGTTTTAAACATGAACAAACATTTCTGAACCAACGGGTAATGAAGGTGATCAGCCTTTCATACCTGACTTATACATGCAAGATGTACAGAGTACAATTTTCATGGCAATTAGCAATGATTAACCATAAGCTTGAATAAAAACACTCTTAGTAGAGTTAAGTAAATACAAACTTGCCTGAACCGTTGATTACCGCAACGCAATTTATAACGCTTTACCCGAAGACCTAATATTAATAATATAGATCTCCAATATTAGAATCACAATATAATACTGTTATATTTAAATACACGAATAACCTAAACACATAACACATAACCCTATCGGTCCATACAAAGACATAAGACTTAATATCGTGTCAAACTATTTCATCGACTTAAACCCGGACACGCTTCTATCATCCCGACGGTCTAGTGGGACAATACTCAAGTTTAAGTTCAATTAAACTCTTCCTAACACTTGACAATTATCTCTTGATAATTTCTTATCATCAAAAACATTTTTCCTAGGCTCGTAATAATTTTCTTGGATACTTATTACCATTTATCATGATTTTCCAATCATTAAAACCGTATTTAAATGAATTAAATACCACATAATTCCTTAATCATTAATATTCATTTAATATAAAATATTAATGAAAATCCTTACATAATATTATAATGTAATTATAATATTTCAAAATATTTTAATACCTTAAAATCATAATTATTTGATTTTAAACACTTAAATCCATTATCCGATAATTAATATTAATATTAAAATATTAATATTTTCATGCCAAAATATCAAAAGTTATATTTTATAACTTAAAATATTTTTATAACACATAAAATCATTTTTATATGATTTTAAAAACATTAATTCTATTTTTTTTCTTAATTTTCCTTAATTTATTTTAGTGCGTAGCTTAAGAAATTAGCTACCTCGTGCTTAACTCCAGTAATGCCCATCTCTTGGTATAACCTTAAATATGTTATCGTGATGCTCCATTTTAAATTTCGTGGCAATCGGAGTTGTAGAACTCCGTTTATAGCGATTTCCGTCGGAAAATCACAAAAATTGTAATGGTCATAACTTGGTCGTTTTAACTCAGAATTAGCTCATTTTTGGACACGAGCTACATATTATCATATATTTTTATTTCCCAAAATCCTGGAATTTTTCTCATTAAATAAATGTCCTAAACAGCCCTCGGAAAATTTTGGCCAGAAACTTTTTGCACTTTGGCAGTTTTGGAGTCCTTCACCAAAACTTAAATAAAACGAAATCTATAACTCCGATTAATGATCCGTCAATTTTGTTGGATTCATATCTTTCCGAATTACAATTTTCATCTATCACAATCCATTTTTGGACATGTTAAGCTCCCGGAATTTAGCCCGGAAGTGGCTGTTACAAAACTGTCCTTTTCACAGTTTTCTTAACTTTGTGTAGTTTGGGAGAATTCCCATAACTTGGTCCTCCGATGTCGGATTTAGTCTGTTTCGGAGTCTATGGAAAGCTTATTGAGTGTACTATAACATATCACAAGTCCAGAATTTTTAGAGCACCTTAACAAATCCGAAATTTTCTGTTTAGAGCAGCAGTTCATTAATTCATTTAAAACAAAAAAACTGTTTTGGTTCATCTTCTTTGTTCAAGCTTATCAACCCTAAAAATGGCAAGATCTAACCATAAAATATCATATATCATGTAGATATTCCCTCATATGGATCATAAGTTCATCGTTTGGTCTAAAACAACCATCACAAAACACATAAACTAATTAGAGTTTTGAGTTTAGGAAATTTTATACCTTTGATTCCAACCAAAATCAACACCCAATATTGTTAGATCTAAACATGATACACTTATATACACATAGATCTAAGGTTTTAAACCTCAAGATCATAACTTTAAGTTGTCAAAAATCAAATCAAAACACCAAGGAAATTTAGCCTACACAAGTAGAAATTCTTATTATACCTTAGCTTGATTTCTCCTCCTCCTTCTTCCTTCCTTCCATGGATGGATCTTGGTTTTATGAGAGTCAAAATCTCCCCTCCCTTTTTCACCATGTGGCTGCCGAAATTGGCCCCTCTATTCTCTCTCTCTCTTTGGTTCCTTGCAACTTGGAAGAATAAAAGAGGTGAAAGAGGAAAATAGGATATACTTTTTATTAGGTGTGGATTATAATTTGACCAAACCCTCTCTCTTTCTCTTCTTGTTCATCCGGCCATGAAGTATTACTAGATCCACCAATTCTTGCTCTTTCCTCTAATTAATTGCTAAGGATTGCTTGCAAGAAAAACATAAGTGTTGGACAAACTAAAAAATGACACATAAGAGAAGTGGTTGTGAGTTGGTCACCATCTAAAGTGAGCAATTAATTCATCATTCATCCCCCCCCCCCTTATTCCTTCCCTCTTGGCCGACCATGTGCCTTAATAATGCTCCCAATTTGCTTTCTATTTTATCTCTTAGTTGATTTAACAAATGTCCAAAAATTCCTCTCCCACTTGGCTAAAAATTGAGCCATTCCTTTAATGTCTTGCTTGGTCTCTAACTAACTTCTTTGGCCACACTTGAGTTGTACATAGTCCAATACCTAAATTCTTATCCACCCCAATTCATTTAATTAGGGTTTTCACTCCTCCATTAAAACACCAATCCTTGCTCATGCACACTTATTTCCTTAACCCAATTAGACTTGCTATAATTAGGTTATAAAATTAATCATTTGAGATATATAAAATAAATCTCCTAGAATTAATAAGTATTCTAAATACCACAATTCTTTTTTTCCATAACCCTTAAGTTATTAAATCCTTCATTCCTAATATATAATTAGGTTATAAAAGTAATTAACCGAGATGTATAAAATAAATCTCTTAGAATTAGTATATAATTAAATACTATTATTCTCCCACATATTTACACTTAAGCTTTTAACACTTAGCTTTTAAGTTCCCAAATTAGGGTTTTAAATATCCGAATTAGGGTTTCGGATGCTCAAAACTAAAATTAAAGTTTCTGAGCGTATCGTTAGTGTTTCTAACAGTTCGTTCGATTTTTCTAACTTAATAAACATATGATTAACATAACTTTAGGATTTTCTAAAGTTATAACTTATCTGATCAATCCTTGATCTTAAATCATTACGGTTCACATATATAATCAAATATACCAACTAGTATTCACTTCGATACTTATCCCTGATAATTCTTCAAAAGAATTTTAAATCTACCATAATCTTATACCTCATTACTAGACTATCACTTATAGTCTATCACATAATTCAAGTTTTGTTCAAAACTTTTGAAATTCTTGGAATTTCATTACATAACTGCCAATTCCATACACTTATTTCTTGTCTAGGTCCTAATATTGAACCTTAAATCAATCAATTATGATTTTCATAAATTGTCTAAACTCTCGGGTTGTCACACTCTCTCAACCCTTCTCTCAATTTTCTGTGAAGCTCTCTAGGCTAGCAACTAAGTTCTGTGCAAAAACTAACTGACTAATAAGCGTAAACAAAAGAAACTGCCATAGGCTTAATACACATAATAAGTAACATTAGTTATTAGGATAAACGTATATAAGATAAATATATTATATTTATTATTTGATTTGATTTGATTTATTTTATTTATCTAGAAATCTCAAAAGCCATAAGGCTTGTTTGGCAAATCATTTAAAATATTAAAGAATTAATATATTAAGCCTTGTTTGGTAAACACTAAATTAAATTGCTTTAATTTATTTTAATAACTCCTTATAATATAGTTATTTGTCACACTATATTTAATCAAGCTTTCATATTTATTTTAATTAATTCAAATAACAATTAATTAAATAAATTCTTTAATCACACAACACAATACAAATAATATATCATTTAATTAAAATATCAATATAATAATCATTTCCTTAATTCATCAATTATTTATTTAACAAATAATTCTCCAAATAATATTAAATCAATTAAACAAATATTCATTTACCGATAATCACATCCATTAAATATTTATATAAATCAATAAATATTTCATATTACATTTAAAAATTCTGGAATGTTACATCTTTCCCTCCTTAAAAGGATTCTGTCCTCAGAATCACAATTCAAACAACCAAA
This sequence comes from Panax ginseng, assembly GCA_020205605.1. Classification (NCBI taxonomy): domain Eukaryota; kingdom Viridiplantae; phylum Streptophyta; class Magnoliopsida; order Apiales; family Araliaceae; genus Panax; species Panax ginseng. The sequence goes on from CM035147.1 coordinate 7,805,663, forward strand.
TCGTCACATTCTTCCCTACTTACAAAGATTCTGTCCCCAGAATCGAAGACATAGACTAAACAAATAACTCAGGATAAATTTTCATCATTTCGGTTTCGAGTTCCCACGTTGCCTCTTCGACATTGTGGTTTCTCCATATCACCTTCACAGAAGGTATCACTTTATTTCTGAGCACTTGTTCTTTCCTGTCGACTATCTGGATATGAACTTCTTCATATGACAAATCTTTATCGAATTGCAATGGTTCGTACTCGATCACGTGTTTGTAATCGGGTTTATACGGTCGTAACACCGAAATGTGAAAAACATTATGAATGTTTTCCAATTCTGGAGGTAGAGCTACCTCATAAGTCACTTCCCCCACTCTTCGTAGTATTTCAAACGGTCCAATAAATCTTGGGTTGAGCTTTCCTTTCTTGCCAAAATGAATCTTCCCCTTCCAAGGAGAAACTTTTAGGAAAACGAAATTTCCTACTTCAAATTCGCGATTATGCCTGTGTTGATCGGCATAATTTTTCTGTCGGTCTTGGACTGCTACTAATCTTGTCCTGATGAGTTTGACAACTTCAGCAGTTTGTTGTACCAGTTCTGGTCCTAACAGTTGGCGTTCACCGACTTCATCCCAAAGACAAAGGAGTTCTCGCACTTTCACCGTCTGATGCCTCGTAAGGTGGCTTACCGATGCTCGCGTGGTAACTGTTATTGTAGGAAAATTCTACCAACAGTAAATGTTCATGCCAGCTTCCTTTGAAATCCATGATGCATGCTCTTAGCATATCTTCCAACGTTTGGATTGTTTGTTCGCTTTGCCCGTCGGTTTGCGGGTGGTATGTTGTACTCTTTCGCAACTGTGTTCCCATACATTCTTGTAGTCTCTTCTAGAAGTTTGATGTGAACCTTGGATCTCTATCTGACACAATTGACACTGGAACTCCATGTCTTGACACGATCTCTTTAACGTACAGTTTCGCTAGCTGATCAAGATTAAATCTAATCTTTATTGGCAAAAAGTGTGCCGATTTTGTTAATCTGTCCACTATCACCCATATCGCATCGCATCCTTTCTGAGTCGTTGGAAGTCCTACCACAAAATCCATTGTGATATGCTCCCATTTCCATTCTAGTATTTCCAATGGTTGAAGTAACCCGCTTGGTCGTTGATGTTCAGCTTTCACTTTCTGACACGTCAAACATTTTGCAACGTATTCTGCAACGTCTCTTTTCATATTCGGCCACCAAAACTATCGCTGCAAATCTTGATACATCTTTATACTTCCTAGATGAATCGAATATCTTGTGTTGTGTGCTTCGGTCAATATTTCGTCTTTAAGCTCTGGTATTGCTGGAACCCAAATTCTTTCCTCGAATCGTAGTAGTCCTTCGGTGTCGATCTTGTATTTTACATCGCTACCCTCAACCACTTTCTCTTTGATTGTTTCACATTCTTTATCTTGTAGTTTAGCACTCTTCACTTTGTCCACCAAAGTTGGACTGGTATCTATCTGGAATAGGCGTTCATCGGATTCCTTTGGAAATTTGATTTCTAACTCTAGCTTTGCCATTGCTGAAATAAGCTCTTCCTGCGTAGTTATCAGCATCAACTTCTCCTGACCTTTCCTGCTCAAAGCATTTGTAACCACATTCACTTTGCCCGGGTAATAAAAGATCTCACAATCATAATCCTTTATCAATTCCATCCATCTCCTTTGCCGCATATTCAGGTCCTTTTGTGTGAAAATATACTTCAGACTTTTATGATCTGTGTAGATTTCACATTTCTCTCCATAGAGATAGTGTCTCCATATCTTTAGAGCAAACACTACTGCAGCTAATTCCAAATCATGAGTCGGATAACCTTTCTCATAATCCTTCAGTTGTCTTGATGCATACGCAATTACTTTGCCGTTCTGTATAAGAACACATCCCAACCCTTTATGTGAGGCATAACTATACACCACAAAGTTACCTGTACTATCTGGTAATGACAACACATGTGCCATACTTAATTTCTTCTTCAAATCCTGGAAACTTTCTTCACATTTCTCCGTCCAAACAAATTTCACAGCTTTCCTGGTCAAATTTATTAATGGAGTAGCTATCTTAGAAAAATCTTAAATAAATCGTCTTTAATAACCGGCCAGTCCCAAGAAAATCCTCACTTCCGACAGTGTTCTTGGTTGTTCCAAATTTATTACAGCTTCCACTTTTGATGGATCCACGAAAATCTCATCTTTGTCAATCACGTGCCCAAGAAATTGCACACGGTCTAGCCAAAATTCGCACTTAGAGAATTTCGCGTACAACTTTTCCCTTCTTAGTGTTTCCAATGTCAAACGTAAGTGTTCCACGTGTTCTTCTTGAGTTTTGGAATACACTAGAATGTCGTCGATGAATACCACTACAAACTTGTCTAAGAATTGTTTAAACACCCGATTCATCAAATCCATGAATGCAACAGGTGCATTGGTTAAACCAAAAGACATCACCAGAAACTCGTAATGTCCATACTGAGTTCTGAATGCCGTTCGTGGTATATCTTCCTTCCTCACTTTCAACTGGTGATACCCACTTCTCAAATCTATTTTTGAAAAGTATGTAGCACCCTTCAACTGGTCAAACAAGTCATCTATTCTTGGTAATGGATATTTGTTTTTAATAGTGACTTTGTTTAATTCTCTATAATCAATGCAAAGACGCATTGACCCATCCTTCTTCTTCACGAATAACATTGGCGCTCCCACGGTGATACGCTTGGTTGAATATACTTCTTGTCTAACAATTCTTGCAATCGTACCATCAGCCTTCATTTCTCTTGAGCCATTCTCAGACGGGGCCTTCGATATCGGTCGCGTCCCTTGCATAAGTCGATCACGAATTCAATCTCTCTGTCAGGTGGAAGTCCTGGCAAATCCTTTGGAAACACATCCTCAAATTCCCTCACCACTGGTATCTCTTTCAGTTTCACATTCTTTTTCTGAGTATCGACTATGTAAGCTAAATAGCCCACATAGCCTTGACTCAACAACTTCTTGGCCTGCATAATCGTCAGACATTTCATTTGTCTAGGCGATTTGCTACCATAGAATACTACCTTTGACGGAGTCATAAGGTTTACACATTTCTTTTGGCAATCAATTACCGCTCCATATTTGAACAGCCAATCCATTCCCAAAATTACATCAAACTCTCCCAATCTAATCGGAATCAAATTTACCATTAGGATATTCTCCTTAATGTTCACCCTACAATTCTTGTATACGAATCTAACAGGGATTATCTCTTTATTCGCAATCTCTATGTTCAAAGGGAAATTCAGTTCTTCTCTAGGCAATTCTAACCTCTTAGTAAATTCATCAGAGATAAACGAGCAAGTAGCACCCAAATCAAATAATACATAAGCATCAATATAATTGATTGGGATAATACCTGACACGACATCCTTTGATTACACAACATCTTGTACAGTCATGTTGAAGGTTCTAGCTGTGGGTTTGTTTGATGTTGTACCTCCATTGTTACCTCAATTGCTTCTGGTTGTCACTCCATCCTTCTTCCTAGGGCATTCACGAGAAAAGTGATCCTTGGATCCGCACGTGAAGCACACATTCTTCTTAGGTTGTGTGCAATTTGGGGCGATGTGACCCTCCTGGCCATAATTGAAGCATACTCGTTTCCCCATCAAGCACGCACCCTTGTGAAACTTACCGCATGTAGCACATGCTTCAAACTTCTTGTCTGCTGGTTACCCTGTTGGTTTCTAGCACCCACGTTTCCATTCCACTTCCTCTTCAAGTTGTTGTTGTTGTTGTTGTTTCCACCACTACCACCTCCATTCTTGATTTCCACCTCGTTCTTCTTCTTCTTCTTCTTCTTCTTCTTCTTCTTCTTCTTCTTCTTCTGTTCCTGATTGCATTTTGTCACTGCCTCGCCTCCACCTTCAAGTGAGTATTGCTTTCTCCATCATCGCTTTGAAAGTCTTCAATTGAAATAGGAAACCCACTTTTGTATAACCAGGGCTTCATCCTTGTTCAAACCTCTTCATTGCGTTCAAATCATCTTGTGACTTGATAAGGCGCAAACCTCACCAACTAGTTGAATTTAGAGGCATACTCAGATACCATCATCGTTCCCTGCCTCAGTTCCAGAAATTGTACTTCCAGCTAACCCTTCGAACTCTCTGGAAAATACGTCTCAAAGAATATCTCCTTAAACCTATCCTGGTCATCATCCTCGGTCCTTCTCGAAGTTTTATTGGCTTCGCCACCAATAACTAGCTTCTGCTTTCAACATGAATGTTGCAAAAGCAGTCTTCTGATCATCTCCTACCCTAGCAACATCGAACACCTTTTCTATCTCCATAATCTAAGTCTGTGCCTCGACTGGATTCACTGACCCTCGAAATTCAGGATGTCCAACTGCCTTGAACTCTTTAAACGTTGTTCCTTGGTTCTGTGGTTGATTCTGCAACGCTCCTGTCAGGAACATCACTAATTGTTGAACTGGGTTAGCATCAACATTGCCATTATTGTTGGTTCCTTCGTTGGTTCTCTGTCATGGTGGTTGACGTCTGGGAGGCATTTTCTGTTTAAAAATACACCCATTAGATTATTACTCAACTCTTTTAAGTAATTTCTACTTAACTTGCTTCCACAAAAGAAATAACCACAAATCACATAACACCTTGAATAAAATAACAACTTTTATTTATTCATAACCTCTTTGAAAACATAAAACAATAGCATTACTGCTATTTACATTACTTTCCTGAACTACAAAAGTTTCAGGACAACATCATCCTCATATCCCATAGGTTTCATAATACTTGGGATTTACAATTTATTTAACATTTTATTCATCGTATAACAACTACGATGTTCTACTAAGATACTTCTTAGCCTTACTACGTTCTTCCTCCATGACTCGAAACATTGTTCTGCGATCTAATACGTACGATGGCAACGTTTCGAACTGAATAGGATATCCCATGACCCGATCCTGAGCTCGATTAACCATGGTGTTGAATACTCTATTCATCTCTTCCATCTTCATTCTCTTTGCATGTGCGTCTTTCATTGCTATCCCGGCTCGTTGGAACATTACCTCATATGCGTCCTCGGTTGTTGTCATCTCCGTAGCTTCTTCCCTTAGCTTATTCTTCAATTCAGTAACCTCCTCTATCAATTGTTCTTTCTCTCCTTCAGTCTATTCTAGCTTCTCCTCGACATTAGTCAGTCGTTCCTCACGATCTTGGATCTCATCGTCTTTCTGCGTCATTGCAGTCTATTGTTCAGCTACTATCTCTTGCAATTCCTCGACTATATCCTGAAGTTCCACGTTATGTTCGTAGACTTCATCGTACATTCGAGCAGCTATCGAGGTTAGTGGAGTCTCCTCCTCCTCGTCATCCTCATCCTCATCCTCCTGTGGCAACTCAACTGGATCCTCCTCATCCGTCTCCACATCATCATCCTCATCTGCAACCACTGTGACCAATGGGGCTGACTCCCGTGGCAGTAGTTTTTCCCAAATAACATGAATGTCGCGAGGCTCCTCCTCTATAGGCATCTGAGGTCTATCCTCCCTAGCCTGACTAGATTCTCCAAAATTAGTCATCCCGACAACAAAATTTTAAGTTTTAATCATTAATCATTACTACTCGACACTCACGAGCACATAAGCATAAACACATAATCACATAAGTGTTTTATTATCTCTTCCTTAAAAACTCGATAGGAGTTAATCACTACTATCTTTTCAAAGGTTACTTCCCAAGGCTTTTCCCCACCTAAGGTCCATAACCTAAAGCTTTGATACCAACTTGTGACACCCCCAAATCCCGGTACTTCATTACCTCAAGATTTGGTGTTCACGTAATCAAAACATTCATATATAACTACCCAATCATAATAAATTGAATAATAAAACCACCTTACATGATTACTTAAATAAAAACATTATCTCCTGTGTTCTCTAACCTTTAATACAATCATTCAAGTCGGAAATAAAATTATTACATCACATCATTATTAAAAGTCTATCATCAATGATAAAACCAAAATTACAAGTCTTCATCACTTGTACATTTTTCCCTTTCCTTTGCTAGTTGTAGGTTTATCTACCTTCTCATTCATAGCTGCAATAAATATATAAATATGCAAGAGTGAGCAAACAAAGCTCACTTGAGATAGGAATAAATATCTTTACAATATTTGCCAAATAATAGGCTCAATAGAACTTAATAATATGTTCTATTAACATTTTAATACTTGCCAACTCATAGGCTCAATAGAACTGAATGATATGTTCTATTAATATTTCAACATTTGCCAACTCATAGGCTCAATAGAACTGAATAATTTGTTCTATTAACATTCTTAAATAAACTACTGAGGGTTAAATGACCATGAACCATGTCCATAGTTATAAGTAATCTTTCAACTTTAACTTTAATAGTTATATGACTATAAGGACTCCACGTACTTAGGGGGATCAATCCTTCGTAAAATGTATTGTGCACAACCATTTTAACGCTAAGTGTAAACCCCTAAATATAGGGTTGTTCATCTCAGCATTTAGAGTACAAGTCCGCACCAAAGAAAGTTTGGTTTGGATAAGCTTTCAAGGGTAATTGAAGTTCAATGATCATCAACTAGGGACTAGTTGAATCCACAATGCTTGATAATACAACAGTTGTTTAATAACAACATAACTTTGAACATTTGAGAATCAGTAAATGAACTGATTCTACATATCTAACTCATGCTTGAAATAACTATAGAGCATAAGTATTCAATAGACTGAATAAAATGGTTAACCTTTGCTTGAACAATAAAATAAGCTAGGTTCAAGTTTTATAATATTAGAAATGAAATTCCTGAACTTTAAGAAACTTGCTTAACTGTAAACAAGTTGGAATGAATCAACAAATGGAGAATTTCCAATAACATTAGAGTTTGAGTTTGCTTAAATGGACTTTAGGAATAATTTACTTATTCAATAACAGTTGAGATAAAGACTTGCTCAATCAAAATCATGCATTTATAATAATAGAACTAACTCAACGAAAATGTAGAGTTAAAACTTGTACAATGTAATAAACGAACTAGCTCAACGAAAGTGTAGAGTTAGAAAACTTGCGTAAACATAACAAAATAACTCAATGAAAGTATGGAGTTAGAAGACTTACATCAATCATAACAAACTAACTCAATGAAAGTATGGAGTTAGAAAACTTGCCTCGAGCGTAAGCTATAATATAAAACTCACGTTCACCTACATATATGTTTAGAACCACAATACATATTAGACATGCTAACATATCATAACATGTTCATTACCATTCACATTTCAGAAACTCTAAGTGTTTTACTTCACAACACTTGTCTAACTTTCATTATGTATACTAATTACCATATAATTCATTTTCAATTTACTAATCACTTTTGCAACTTTGGTCGTACTAACCACAACTCACTATGTTATGTTAACCTTAACATTACATATTTAACATGCTAACACAATTTCAAACCATGTTGTGACACTTTCCCAAGTCTCTTTGAAATAATGTAGTTAGAATCTCAAACTGTAGTATGGCAATGTTGCTTATACAAAGGCTTGGGACCAGCAGTCTTACATTGCTTTTTTGCTTGCACCCATATTGTAATAACCCGATATTTTTTATGTAAATAAATAAGAAATTTTGCATATTAATTTTTTTTAAAGAAGAGAATATGTGTCGTAATGTAATGTGTTTGTATATATGTGATAAATAAAATTTATTTATTACATGAATAATTTTAAATAATTTTATTTTAGAATTATTGCTAATTATAAGGTATATACTTATAATAATTAATTTTTATAGTAGAAATGTCTTTTATTACTTATTTTCTATGAAAATATGATTTTTATATTATTTAAATAATATATGAAATGATTATTGGAATTATTATAATTACTATTTTATTATATGAATTTTAGTTCAGATTATTATGTTAATTATTTTAACTTAATTAATAATGTTATATATGAAAGATAAACCAGATATGGAATCCAAACCCTAAATTTGGGTATTGATCAAGGGATGAGAATAATAATATAATATTAATTATATTTTAATTTTTCAGTGCTATAAATATGTACTGTATATCTGTAGTCTGATAATGGTGGGCCAAATATGGTAAATTAGGTCATAACCCTCATGTCGTATTATTAAACCCTAATTTGCTAATTAGAAACCCTAATTGCAAATTTTAGAAACCCAAATTATTATTTTTTTGAATTATAATGATAATTAAGAAACCGTAATTGTTAATTTGGAAACCCTAATAGTATTAAGGAACCCTAATTTTAAAACCCTAATTTCCTATTAAAAACCCTAATTTTAAATTAGTGTGTTTAATTAAAATTTTATTACACTTTAATTTTAATCTTTCAAACCCTAGTAATTATTTGGGAAACTTTAAAATATAAAATCTAGTGATTAAACCCTAAATTCAAGCACCTTGGACAAGAATACCCTTGAGATTAAAAAGAAAATTACAAAAATGCCCTTTTGACCCATTCTTGAATTATTGGTTAGACAATATCTAGCAAGATCTGGCTAGCCACCCTAGTCTACTTATCTATGCACCTAGAAGCTACAATTCTCAGCCATCATTAGCATACAAGTTCATTGCATCAATCCAATTGCTAGATCAAGAAAGAGAAAGTCTCATATTTGCTCATTTGTTCAACCCACTTTTAGCCATTCTCTCTCAAGCTCAAACCCACGAAATTATAGTGTTAGTTCAGTCCCCAATCAAGCCCCACGAACACCAACATCAAATCAGAAGCTGTTGACTTATGTCACACTCCATGTTTTGATGATGACTCGATTATTTCTCTAATTAATGCTATATTATTTCAGGGAAAGATATGGACCTTCAGAAAACGTAAAGGAAGAAATTACAAAGCCAAGACATCCTTGAAAATTTGAGTCCTAGGAATATATGTAAGATCTTAGCATTTATTGCTTTCCAAAATAAGGCTCTAGGACATGTGCATTACATAATTGCATTCTCATACTTGGTGCCACGTGTTAAGTCACTAGCACTTATTATAAGAAATCAAACCTTGATATATTTGGTAATCTGGAATAAACGATTGATTTTAGTAAATGTCATATCATCAACTTGACATATCTTAAATCATGCAAACTTACTAAAGAAACGAGTTGATTGAATAATTTTCCACAAATTATATAGCAGTAATTATGCTCCATAAATCTTGCCTCATAATTCTAGAAATCTACTTGGGCGTAATTAATGGTCCAATATGTATGGTAAGAATTGTGGACATTGGCCAGTAGGTATAAATGGAAAGCATAAATCATGACATTATGGATACTACATCTCTGCTCATATCACGCTCATAATGTAAGCATCTTAATTCTAGGAAATTAATTAAGGTAACTAGTCGAGTGCATGAATCAACAGACGCTGCAGAAATCATGGGATATGATTAAGGGAATCTAATTGGTTGGTCTTAACGGTCAAATTCATATATATTGAAACATGGTAGTTTACTTGCTATATATATATATGGTAACTTAAAGAGTAGACCTTCGGTTATGGTTAGATTGGGCCAACCTTGTCATAAAAACTTTGACAGCATGATATCTCAGTTTATGGAAAACAGAAATGTGGCAACCCGAGAATTTAGAATATTTTTTAAAAAAATTTTATTAATTGATTTAAGGTTCAAAATTAGAACCTAGACAGAAAATAAGTGTATGCGTTTGATATTTTTAAGATTGAATTTTGAGGTTTTCAAAATTACGCAAAGGATTTAGGTGAATTATTCAGATTAAGTAATACGAAATATGTTTTGTGGATATGTGTACCGTATGTGGTTAAGGGTCAAGGGTTGATCAGATAATCGATATCTGTAACAAACCCTAAGTATATATTAAGAACGTCAACGTTCAGTTAGAAAACCATAGCGATTAACAAGAAACCCTAAAACCGGTTCTAGAACCCCTACTTTCAGTTCCGGGAATCCGAATCCCTAATTCGGATATTAAAAACCCTAGATCGGGAATGCAAATTCTATGAATAAGTTTAAAACGTTATTAATTATAATTTAATTAGGGAAAACCCTAATGAATTACCTGAAACCCTAATTGACTATTAGAAAACCCTAATACCAGATCTGGAAATCCTAATTTCAAATTTTGAATATTTGAAACCCTAATCTGGGAATATAACGGAGAATTATAATGCTCATGTGATTTAAATTATAAGCTTAATTAATTAGCAACCCCTAATTTCCAATTTTTGAACCCTAATTGTTTCGTCAGAAACCCTAATTGTACAGTGGTGGATTTTAGTGCTAAATTAGCAATCATAACTAGGAAATATTAATCCTAATTAGCAAACTTGAATTATGATTAAGAAATCTTAGTATAATTAGATAATTCTTATTATAATTTAGAAACGCTAATTTTCTATTTCGAAAATCCTAATCCGAAAATTCTAGAAAAGCGATTTTTGGAAACCTTAGGTTTTAACCCTAAGGGTTAAACCCTAAGGGTTTGATCAAAAGACCAATCTAGAATTAAAATGGTGGGGAAATGTCCAAAATGCCCTTTGTCACATTCTTTAATTGGTAGCTTGCATATCTTGCCATGATCTTGGTTTGGTGAACCACCCTAGACCTAGAATGTGACTTATAGCTCACTTATCAGCCATCTTGGCCAGCCATATACATTGCATCTTGAGTTTAAAAGCAAAAAGTCTAGAAAAGTGAATTACTTTACTCTTCAAAATAGCCATGTCCCTTCTCTCTCTATATTTTCGGATCTTAGAACGAGAAAGTGTGAGAAACAAAGCCAAGGTCATGTAATAGAACACCAAGAACAGATCCCAAAAGTCAGAATCAAAAATCAAGGCTCAAAGTGGTATGAAACCTAAATTTCGAAATCTCTTGATCTTATGTTATATGTTGAAATTGATTGGCTAAAGATGTGTTATAAGGTGTCTATAAGTGATCTGGGTTGATAGATCAAGGATCTATAACATCTAGATGCACGATTTTGATGATTTTTGAAATCTGGAAAAAATTTAAAAGTTTGGTCTGATAGTCATATGTCAGGACCTTTAGATCCGTGTGTGTTAAGTGTTTTATGTGTTTTATATTATGAATCTATAGTATGCCATGTGGTCTTTATTCTGAAACATGAATTAGGGTCATATCATGTCTAGATCGTCACAAGCTGGTCCAAAAGGCGTTGAATTTGGCACGATTTATGGTTTCTGGAAAACCCAGAATTTCCAAATTGTCTGACAACGTTTTTGCAGGCCTTGATCTTACTTGTAGATTATTTCTTTGGTAGTTTTGTTGGTCGTATCTTGTAGACTGGTATGTTATCTACACATAGAAGTCATTATAACACTTACAACGTTAACAGACTCGTTTAAAAGTATGGTCAAACTATGTTGATTGAATCGCTTTTAAAAACAATCTGAAAACCCAGTTTGTTCATGAACATGTTTCCTTACTTTACTTTGACTAGCTTGAATATTGTGAATTATTTGTTGTTAGACTATATTGGTGATATATTATAGTACCTACGACATGTGGTCTACAGTGATTGAACCAATGGTTCACCAAAACAAGTTTCGTGATTCACGTTATAAGGATCGAAAACTAGTACCCTCATTATTCTTCATTTTCTGGAAAACCCAGAAAATGAAGATTAATGTTGTCGATATATTTTGAGGCCCTGATCTTCCAAGTGTGATGTTGTATGACATAGTTGATGACTGATTCCTGTAGTATTACATAAACCCTACACGATCAATGTTTAACATGGCCCAAAATCATGATAGATAGAAAATTATTGACGGTCAAACTAGATAACCTTTAAACTGACCATGAAGCTGAAGAACATGACCAAGAACATCAAGAACACCTATAAATATTTCCGCATTGCTATAGGGCCCTTTAGTGACAGTTTTAATTTCTAATTTCTGGAAATTATTAAATAAATTGAAATAAATAGATTTTAATTATTAAAAATACTAAATAAATTCCAAAAAATTATTTTAAATTCTGAAAAATTGTTTTTTAATTATTTTAAGTATATTTCATAAATATTTAATATTTTTGGAATATAAATGGTATTTAATCTATTTTATTATAATATTAAATAAATGATTTAAAATGATTTTAATACATGAAAAATCATGAAAATAATATTATGATATAAGAAAATATTTTAAGTTATTTTGAGTGACTTTTAATATTTTATGATGAAATTCATTAATTAATCAATATTAATGATAATTAATTTATTTAATAAATTAATTAAATAAATTAAGGAAAAATAGAATTAATGCTTTATAAATCATATAAAAATGATTTAAGTGATATAAAAATATTTTAAGTTATAACTTGTAAATTTTGATATTTTGCCATAAAATATTAATATTTTAATATTAATAACAATTATCGGATAATGAATTTAAGTGTTTAAAAATCATATTTAAATGATTTTAAGGTATTAAAAATACTTTGATATATTATAAATATATTATAATATTATGACATATATTTCATTAATATTTGATATTAAATAAATATTAATGATAAAAGAATTATGTGGTATTTAATTTATTTAAATACGTTATTAATGATTAAAAATACGCGATAAATGATAATAATTATTTAAAAATTATTACGAGCTTACGAAAAATAATTCGACTGTTATTAAAATTATCTGAGTTAATTGTTAAGTGTTGAGTCAGAGTTTAATTGAACTTAGACTCGATAAAAGTCCGACTAGACCGTCGGGACGTTAGAATTTTGTCGGGTTCAACTCAGACTGTAATAGTTTGACTTGATACTGAGTCTTATGTGTGTTGTAGACTGATAGGATTATGTGTTATATGTTTAGGTTATTCTATGTATATATATATATATAATAGTATTATATTGTGATGATATTATTCTAATATTGGAGATCTATATTACTAATATTAGGTCTTCTTGATAAAGGCGATATAAATTGCGTAGCGTGTCAATCAAGCTTCGAGCAAGTTTATTTTTACTTAACTCTACTAAGAGTGTTTCATTCGGATAAGCTTATGGTTAATCATTGCTGATTGCCATGTATAATTGTACTCTGTACATATTGCATGTATAAGTCAGGTATGAAAGGCTGATCACCTTCATTACCAGTTGGTTTCAGATATATTTGTTCATGTATAATACTTGTTCAGTCATTAATTTGTTCCTGCTAGTTCACAATTATATTGTTGAATTATAGCCAGCCAATTATTCAAATCATTTCAATCATGATATATCGTTATATTGTTGAATTTAAAACTTGTTGGGCAACTTTCATGCTCACCTTTGCTATATCATGATAAACATTGCTTGATTAAAGACGAAAGCGTCGGATACAGGAAAAGATTAAAGAAAGTTCCAGCTTTAGTTTATGTATGTGATTAAGAATGTAATAGTGTAGTTTGATAATAAAGTTATATGTTAGATATTTATGAATTATGTATAAGTTAAGTTTACTCGACCTTGGGGAATAGTGTGTAATGTAATGTATAAACAATTTATGTTTATATCTTCCGCAAATAGTAATAGTTGTATAGAATGATCGAACCGGATCCAAGGTGATTTAGGACCGGATTCTGGTCACATCCTGATTAATATCGAGTATTTGGTCATGAAGCTTAGGTAGGAATACTTGAGACCAATAACTGCAGTGATTAGGATAAGTACTAACTCACATAGAGTTAGTTGGTCACTAAGATTCAAAGATGAATCTCGGTGAGTATAAAGATACGGAGTTCCCTAACTCTGATAATAAAGTTGAACAGTAGTGGTGAATAGATAGAGTCTAAAAGACTAAAAGTGCATTGATAGAAGATCGTAAAACAAAACGATCATAGTATAGAAATAAATCATAATGTATACGATAAGATCACCCCATGATCTGATAAAGTGATAGAATGGAAAGAATCAGTCTGATGATTGAAAAGTTTACAACAACGATTGCTTTGTCAGTTGTACTATGAATGGGACCAAGTTCAGGAAAGGATTATGAATATGAGTTAAATGAAATTCGTATTGAAAAGGGTGTTAGTGTTAGTGTTATGATTCTTCGTATGGGAGCTGAATTGTATATGGTGTAAAAACCACTTAGTTTATGGCAATGATAATCTTTGAAATGTTTGTGTCGCGCTATTTGCTATATGCGTGTTAAGAGGGTGATTCCTTTCTCATGTGTATAACAGATAGATAGGTCATAGGTAGAGGATATAAGGTTAAGTAAGAGTTCTTAAAACTCATACTTATGTGACATACTTGATTCATAGTTATATGAAATGTTTATGAACCCCTCAGCGAACGGACGCCAAAGGTCAGACTAGGAAAGTTCTTAAGCTCATATGATTGTGGCAATTTATGACTCATAAGTGTGGTTTGACGAACTGGGTATAGTTGTGTGTAATTGGAATATTGAGGATAATAGGAACAAATAGCTTGTTAAGCCAATGATTATTAGTGAAGACATAAGTTTTCCAAAAATCCTAGCTATGCTAGACTTCGAAATGTTGACATCAAGCTAAATACGCACTATGTGCCTTTAAAAAAAATATGTAGACTCGTAATCATTTTGAAACGGTTTAAAGTATAGTCTATGCTACTTATTTCAGCTAGATGCAAATGATTTGAAATATCAAAATTTGTTTTATTTATCACTCATGTACCATGTAACCTGGTGCAGAGATGATAAAAATTTGATGGAGTTGTAAATATAGGAATACTTAGTGTGAATTTGATCTAAAATCGTTGTTCCACTATTGTATGATGTGTTATGACAAAGTCATACAATGACAAAGATCCTCAAACGGATCATATAATCACAAGACGCATCATCATGCCATTCTCAAAAATATTTTCAAAATTTTAATTTGCCAACTGGTTTGGCTACACTTTAATAATTGATTGAATTGAATTATTGGTATGAGTCTATGTTATTCGATTCAAATTAGACAAACATTTATGAAAACTCTAAGTGTTCATTGAAGAAATTTCCCGAACCAAATTGTTTTGGTGCGGAATCCAATAAGACCGAGGTAAAGTTTATGCTAAAGGCGGATAAGAGAACAACAAATTGTTCCAGCCAGTGATTTCCAAGATAGGCATATCGGGCTAATCACCCTTTGTGTTCAGAAGTAATGACGGTTTACTTGATGAATTTCCATAAAACCTTTGTGAAAATGATGACCAATAGTCCAAAAACCCTCAAAGAAAATTTGAATTTTTTTTTACTCTTGTGAGATGTGTATTGGGTAGCAAAAGAATGTGTGTGAATGGTGTATGATGAATGGTGTAAGTGTAAGGTAAATTTTGGGGACAAAATTTTTAGAAGAAGGGGTGAATGTGACAACCCGAGAATTTAAAATATTTTTTAAATTTTTTTTATTAATTGATTTAAGGTTCAAAATTAGAACCTGCATGTAAAATAAGTGTATCGTTTGATATTTTTAAGATTGAATTTTGAGGATTTCAAAATTCTGTGAAGGATTTAGGTGAATTATTTAGGATTAAGTAATACGTGAATATGTTTTGTGGATATGTGTACCGTATGTGGTTAAGGGTCAAGGGTTGATCAGATATTCGATATCTGTAACAAACCCTAAGTATATATTAAGAACGTCAATGTTCAGTTAGAAAACCCTAGCGATTAACAAGAAACCCTAAAACCAGTTCTGAAAACCCTAATTTTAGTTCCGGGAATCCGAAACCCTAATTTGGATATTGAAAACCCTAGATCGGGAATGCAAATGCTTTGGATAAGTTTAAAACGTTATTAATTATAATTTAATTAGGGAAAATCCTAATGAATTACCTGAAACCCTAATTGACTATTACAAAACCCTAATACCAAATCTGGAAATCCTAATTTCAAATTTCGAATATTTGAAACCCTAATCTGGGAATATAACGGAGAATTATAATGCTCATGTGATTTAAATTATAAGCTTAATTAGGGTAAAGCTTAATTAATTAGCAACCCCTAATTTCCAATTTTTGAACCCTAATTGTTTCGTCAGAAACCCTAATTGTACAGTGGTGGATTTTAGTGCTAAATTAGAAATCATAATTAGGAAATATTAATCCTAATTAGCAAACTTGAATTATGATTAAGAAATCTTAGTATAATTAGATAATTCTTATTATAATTTAGAAACGCTAATTTTCTATTTCGAAAATCCTAATCCGGAAATCCTAGAAAAGCGATTTTTGGAAACCTTAGGTTTTAACCCTAAGGGTTTGATCAAAAGACCAATCTAGAATTAAAATGGTGGGGAAATGTCCAAAATGCCCTTTGTCACATTCTTTAATTGGTAGCTTGCATATCTTGCCATGATCTTGGTTTGGTGAACCACCCTAGACCTAGCATGTGACTTATAGCTCACTTATCAGCCATCTTGGCAAGCCATTTACATTGCATCTTGAGTTTAAAAGCAAAAAGTCTAGAAAAGTGAATTACTTTACTCTTCAAAATAGCCATGTCCCTTCTCTCTCTAAATTTTCGGATCTTAGAACGAGAAAGTGTGAGAAACAAAGCCAAGGTCATGTAATAGAACACCAAGAACAGATCCAAAAGTCAGAATCAAAAATCAAGGCTCAAAGTGGTATGGAACCTAAATTTCGAAATCTCTTGATCTTATGTTATATGTTGAAATTGATTGGCTAAAGATGTGTTATTAGGTGTCTATAAGTGATCTGGGTTGATAGATCAAGGATCTATAACATCTAGATGCACGATTTTGATGATTTTTGAAATCTGGAAAAAATTTAAAAGTTTGGTCTGACAGTTATATGTCAGGACCTTTAGATCCGTGTGTGTTAAGTGTTTTATGTGTTTTATATTATGAATCTATAGTATGCCATGTGGTCATTATTCTGAAACTTGAATCAGGGTCATAGCATGTCTAGATCGTATGTTACAAGCGGTCAAAAGGCGTTGACCGGTCACGATTTATGGTTTCTGGAAAACCCAGAATTTCCAAATTGTCTGACAACGTTTTTGCAGGCCTTGATCTTACTTGTAGATTATTTCTTTGGTAGTTTTGTTGGTCGTATCTTGTAGACTGGTATGTTATCTACACATAGAAGTCATTATAACACTTACAACGTTAACAAACTCGTTTAAAAGTATGGTCAAACTATGTTGACCGAACTGCCTTAAAAACAATCTGGAAAACCCAGATTTGTTCAGGAACATGTTTCTGCCCCTTACTTTGACTAGCTTGAATATTGTGAATTATTTGTTGTTAAACTATATTGGTGATATATTATGGTACCCTGACATGTGGTCTACAGTATTGAACCAATGGTTCACCAAAACAAGTTTCAGGATTCACGTTATAAGGATCGAAAACTAGTACCCTCGACTATTCTTCATTTTCTGGAAAACCCAGAAAATGAAGAACAGTGTTGTCAGATATTTTGGAGGCCCAGATCTTCCAAGTGTGATGTTGTATGACATAGTTGATGACTGATTCGTGTAGTATTACATAAACCCTACACGATCAATGTTTAACATGGCCCAGAATCATGATAGACAGAAAATTATTGACGGTCAAACTAGACAACATTTAAATTGACCATGAAGCTGAAGAACATGACCAAGAACATCAAGAACACCTATAACGACGGGTCTGTCGCTATAGGGCCCTTTAGAATCAGTTTTAATTTCTAAATAAATTCCAAAAAATTATTTTAAATTCTGAAAAATAGTTTTTTAATTATTTTAAGTATATTTCATAAATATTTAATATTTTTGTAATATAAATGGTATTTAATTTATTTAATTATAATATTAAATAAATGATTTAAAATGATTTTATTACATGAAAAATCATGAAAAATAATATTATGATGTAAGAAAATATTTTAAGTTATTTTGAGTGACTTTTAATATTTTATGATGAAATTCATTAATTAATCAATATTAATGATAATTAGTTTATTTAATAAATATATTAAATAAATTAAGGAAAAATAAATTAATGCTTTATAAATCATATAAAAATGATTTAAGTGATATAAAAATATTTTAAGTTATAACTTGTAAATTTTGATATTTCTCCATAAAAATATTAATATTTTAATATTAATAGCAATTATCTGGATAATGAATTTAAGTGTTTAAAATCACATTTAAATGATTTTAAGGTATTAAAAATACTTTGATATATTATAAATATATTATAATATTATGACATATATTTCATTAATATTAGATATTAAATAAATATTAATGATAAAAGAATTATGTGGTATTTAATTTATTTAAATACGTTATTAATGATTAAAAATACGTGATAAATGATAATAATTATTTAAAAATTATTACAAGCTTACGAAAAATATTTCGACTGTTATTAAAATTATCTGAGTTAATTGTTAAGTGTTGAGTCAGAGTTTAATTGAACTTAGACTCGATAAAAGTCCGACTAGACCGTCGGGACGATAAAATTTTGTCGGGTTCAACTCAGACTGTAATAGTTTAACTTGATACTGAGTCTTATGTGTGTTGTAGACTGATAGGATTATGTGTTATGTGTTTAGGTTATTCTATTTATATATATATATATATATAATAGTATTATATTGTGATGATATTATTCTAATATTGGAGATCTATATTACTAATATTAGGTCTTCGGATAAGGCTATATATAAATTGCATGAGCGGTAATCAATCAAAGTTCGAGCAAGTTTATTTTTACTTAACTCTACTAAGAGTGTTTCATTCGGATAAGCTTATGGTTAATCATTGCTGATTGCCATGTATAATTGTACTCTGTACATATTGCATGTATAAGTCAGGTATGAAAGGCTGATCACCTTCATTACCAGTTGGTTTCAGATATATTTGTTCATGTATAATACTTGTTCAGTCATTAATTTGTTCCTGCTAGTTCACAATTATATTGTTGAATTATAGCCAGCCAATTATTCAAATCATTTCAATCATGATATATCGTTATATTGTTGAATTTAAACTTGCTGGGCAACTTTCATGCTCACCCTTGCTATATCATGATAAACATTGCAGATTAAGACGAAAGCGTCGGATACAGGAAAAGATTAAAGAAAGTTCCAGCTTTAGTTTATGTATGTGATTAAGAATGTAATAGTGTAGTTTGATAATAAAGTTATGTGTTAGATATTTATGAATTATGTATAAGTTAAGGTTACTCGACCTTGGGGAATAGTGTGTAATGTAATGTATAAACAATTTATGTTTATATCTTCAACAAATAGTAATAGTTGTATAGAATGATCGAACCGGATCCAAGGTGATTTAGGACATGGATTCGGGGCCGTCATAAGAAATCAATCAATGTATATCACGATCATCTCAGACTGCAAGATTGATGCTAAGTGATTGTCTCACATATATTGCAGTATCAAATCCGTGCAACGGATATATTTTCTAGTTGTCTATATAAACAGAACTTGTTAAATTGTTAAGACACACAAAATATATACACAGAAAATAATAGCACACAAGCTGCGAGATTATTTTCCACTGAGATAGATATTGATTGCATTAAGAACAGATTTGTAGTTTTGAATATATTCTGGTAATATCCTTTTTGCATATCATTTCATACTAGAGCCTTGAGTTGGTAAGTAATATATTGCTTGATCATTAGACCTCTAGTATTGTATTTTAATTATCATATCTAAATCTGTTTTGTATTGGGTAATCCTGTTTGGGTTGATAACGACATACCAAGTTGAAGGAAAACATAGGTGCTTAAGAGTGCATAGGTGCACAAGGAACAAAGGTGTTCGAATTTGATAGAACTTGTATTGTAATTGGAGAAAAGTTGAATAAAAGTGAGTCTCCAATACTAGTTGGTATTGGATGTGTATTAGGCTACTATTCTAGAGGGTAGTAGTTGAACCACGTAAAAATTCGAGTGTTTGTGTGATTGCATTCTATACTTGAGTATTCTCATTATTTATCCAAAGAACTCATATTCTATCCATATCGGTAATCCAAATTTCGATTAAACACTTAAAGAATTTTTTGATAAGAAATAAAATTGGACATAGTTTGTGCCTACACTTATTCAACCCCCTTCTAAGTGTACTTATTTAAATTTCGTAAGCATAGAATCAAGAATTTGTTCACAAAGAGGTAAGAACCCTGAAGAAATTTGACCTTGATCTCGCATGTTAGATGTTAGTTTTTGTTTTAAATATGTAGTATGGAGTCTAACAAAGTGATCTCGGGTTGCTAGATGTTAGATCCATAACATCTAGAGGCTCGGATTTGTCATTTTCAAAATCTGGAAAAAATGATTTTTGTTCCACAAGCAAAAGTCGAGAGGTCATGGATCTCTCTCGGCTTATGATTTGGGGTGTTTTATGTTTTGGATTTGTAGTATGCTATGAGGTCTCAGAATCCGTAACTTGTAGCGAGATCAAATCATACTTATAATGACAGATAGTCATGGTCAAAGGTCGCTGACCGACTACGACTTTTAAAAACTGAAAACCCGGATCGTGCCTTGAATGGTGGCCCCGACAATGTTTTCAAGCGACTACATCTCGCCAAACAGTGTTGTTGTTTTGATTACGTTATTGTAACTAAGTTGTAGCTTGTTATGGGTACTATGAATACATGCTTGTAGATCCCTTAAATCATCAATATATTGAACACGAAAGGAAGGTTAAACTAGCCTTTGTTCACAAAATCAAGCTTCGAAATTCCAGAAAGCTCAAGAACATGTCTTCCTCGACATGGTTTGACCAAACTTAAATCTTCTTTCTTTGTTGATGTTATATGTGTTTTATTTATTCGATTTATAGTATTACATGTTGGTTACAATCTAAAATCAATAGATAACTTATAGCAAACAACAACGCGAGATATAAGGATCCAAAGTAACATACTGTTTTCGTTTTTCATTTCGAAAACCCGTAAATGAAGAATGATTCTCTATTTCTGCAATTTGTGAGCCCCAACGTGTTTTCATTAATTATTTTTAGACTTTACCATGGCTTGAAACATGTTCTATGATGGTTTGTCTAGATAGCCCGACAAGCAGAAAACAATTAACATGAACGTATTGATAGATTTAAGGCCACAAAGGGCGTTGACCGACCATGACTATAATTTTTCCTCAAGGCAAATTTCGAGATTATTATGAACACGCCTGACAGCTAGTTCAAGGCTTAATAAATTTTGATTGTGATGAAGTATGACCTGGATATTTGTTGTTTCATGCGGTTGTTATATTAACACTACAAGATCTCACCATTAGGTAGCCTGAAACATTTCGAGATAAGAATTAGACTTCGGCCAAACAGTAATTCCTCGACCATCGACTTGTCGTTGTTCTTGAGGCCAAGAACACCTAACATGACAGATAAGTGTCGTTATAGCCTATAGCGACGGTTATAATAATTTTATTTTACTAAATTCCAGAAAATGATTAAAAATAGAAAAAAATTAGTTTTAATTACTAGTTGGTATTGGACGTGGATTAGGCTACTATTCTAGAGGGTAGTAGTTGAACCACGTAAAAATTCCGGTGTTTGTGTGATTGCATTCTATACTTGAGTATTTTGTTATTTATCCAGCAACCTGTATTATATCAATATTAGTAATCCAGCTTACTGCATTAAACACTTAAAGAATTTTTTGATAAGAAATAAAAATTGGACATAGTTTGTGCCTACACTTATTCAACCCCCCCTTCTAAGTGTACTTATTTAAATTTCATTTGGTATCAGAGCTTGGCTCTACTTATCTTGGTCTTAAAGGTGACTTGTAGGGAAAGATTATGATATGGCACAATTTGGAAACGCTCATCACAAAGGACAATCAACCAACCGACCTCCTCTACTTTTTGGAACTGAGAACTATAATTTCTGGAAATTTCGGATGAGGATATATCTTAAGCGAGATCCATGGGAATGGTGGGTGGTAGAGAATGGACCGGTAATTCCAAGGAAAGATGATGGTACTCCAAAAACTCTACTCGAGATGGACTCAACCGAAACATACATGGTGTCATACGATTCAAAAGCAATGAACACTCTCCTTAGCGGCATGGTGCAATCCGAAATAGATAAAGTTTCTTCATGCAACACATCAAAAGAGATATGGGATACCCTAGTGGTAAGTCACGAAGGAACTTCCAAAGTATGAGAAGTTAAGCTAAGTATGCTCATGCATGATTACGAAATGTTCAAACTGGAAAGAGATGAAACAATCAAAATGGCTCAAGCACGATTCTTGGTACTTATAAATTCTTTGAAGTTGCTTGACAAATCAATTCCACAAAGTGAAATCAACCGTAAGTTACTTTGGGTTATGCCCAAAAGGTTTGCATCTAAAATTACTACTCTTCAAGATTCCGTCAATATTTCTTCTATGGATACATTAACTCTCTTTGGTGAACTGGAAGAATATGAACATCAATTAAAAAGATATGATGATGAGGTAGAAGTTCCTCGAAAGAAGGTACTAGCTTTAAATGCAGGAAATTAAAGAAGAGCTTGAGAATAACTCGGATGATGAAATAGCCATGATGTCAAGAAGACTTAAAGGCCTACTTCAAAGAAAGAATCAAAGGAAAAATACATTCAACGCAAACAAATTTAAAGCAAAGCCAACCGAAGAAACCTATTTCGAGTGTGGACGACCAGGTCATTTTAAAAAGGATTGCTTCTAACTCAAAAACAAAGGAAAGCAAGGAAATAAGGAGTTCAAAAAGCATAAAGCATTCCTAACATGGAGTGATGATGAAGAATCCGAAGTAGAAATAGATGCAAACGATGAACTGGCTCAAATATGCTTCATGGGACTTGAAGGTGAATCCAGTGAGGTACTTCTTTCTAATGGTATTACATTGAAACAAGAAAATGAAAAACTAAAAGAAAAAAATATGCACTTAAAAGATCTAGTAAACACTTTAATGGGTGAAGTGGAGTCGCTAATAGATGAAAAGAAAGAATTAGAAAAAGTAACACACACAAATGAGGAAAAGGTACTAGCAGCAAAAATTGGGTATCTAGATAATTTCAATAAAATACTGTTCAACAAGGTAAAACAGCTAAATAATAAAGTTGAAAAACTAAAAAATGAGATAAAAATGAGAGATGTATGCATTGATGCATTTGGTGATGAATCAACTAATAAAACACCTCAAACTAATGACCTACAAAAAGAAATAGAATCGTTAAAAATCTCTCTAGCTAAATTTGTTCATGGGGAAGAAAACCTAAATGTTATGCTAGGAAAACAAAGACCCAGTTATGATAAACAAGGCATAGGCTATAACCAAATATATAAAAAAGAAGTTAGAATGTTAAAATCTAAGTCATCATTTAAATTAAATTATTGCACGCCTTTTACTTCTTGCAAAAATTGTGGCATTAAAGGACATCTAGAGATAAATTGCTCAAGAAAGAAAAATCGAAGTAAAACTGTATGGATAAAGAAAAGTGATGTGATTTCAACTAACACAAGTGGACCCAAAAAGATATGGGTACCAAAAATATAAATTGTATTTCTCTTATATAGGTATGTTTCAAAGCCAAAGTATCTTCTCAAAAGTGGATCCTTGACAGCGGGTGTTCACGTCATATGACGGGAGACAAATCTAAGTTCGTGGAACTAAATGTCAAAAAGAAACATGGAACTGTCACATTTGGTGATAATCGATCATGCGAAATAATTGGGAAATGTAAAATAGGTAATGGTAAGGTTAACATTAATAATGTTCATCTTGTCAACGGACTAGAATTCAATCTTATCAGTGTTAGTCAATTAATGGATAATGGGCATCAAGTAAAGTTTGAAAAAGATAAATGTACAATTTCACATGGTACTAACAATGCTGATTTAGTTGCCCAAAGAGAAGGGAATATATATACTCTTGATTTTGAGCGACAGGAGGAAGAATTATGTCTTGCAACTGTTCAAGATGAAGCTAATCTGTGGCATAGAAGAATGGGACATGTTCATATGGATCTCATCAAGAAGTTGTCATCTAAGAACTTAGTAAGAGGATTACCCAAAGTGAATTTCGAGAAGAAAGGTATATGCGAACCTTGTCAACTCGGAAAACAAGTAAGAACATCTTTTACAGCCAAAAACATGGTATCAACTTCTTCTCCTTTACAATTGCTTCATCTCGATTTATTTGGACCTGAAAGGCATGCTAGTCTAAATGGTAAATTCTATGCTTTTGTGATAGTCGATGATTTCTCTAGATATACATGGGTATTATTCCTTAGAACAAAAGATGAGGCATTTAAAGAATTTGAAAAACTGATTAAAAATTTGGAAACCAAATACAGTCTTAATCTTATAAGAATCAGAAGTGATCATGGTGGATTTTATTACATTCTGTAATCAAAAAGGAATAACTCATGAATTCTCAGCACCTAGAACCCCTCAACAAAATGGAGTGGTAGAAAGAAAAAATCGTACGTTATAAGAAACAGCTAGAACACTAATTCAAGAAAGTAAACTCCCAAAGAAATTTTGGGCTGAAGTTGTAAACACATCATGTTATGTATTAAATAGAGTGTTAATTTGCCCAATTCTTTTGAAAACACCATATGAATTATTAAATAAATGACTTCCTAATATTAGCTATTTCAAAATCTTTGGATCTAAATGTTTTATTCTTGACACTAGTGGGAACTTAGACAAATTTGATGCTAGATCTTATGAGGGAATCTTCATTGGCTATGCACAAAATAGTAGAGCATATCGCATCTATAATGTGCAAATGTTGTGTATCGAAGAATCTATACATATCAAATTTAATGAACTTAACCATGATATTCCAAAAGAAAGAAAAGAAGATGCAGGAATTTTAGAGACTGCTGCAAACCCATCATACCACATAAAGCAAAATAGCAAGACTATGGAATCGATCCAGCAAGCTGGATTTGAAGAACATCAAGATCAAGATTCTTTCCAAAGAAGTCAATACTGAAATCAGGGAACATAACCAAAGAAGTTTAAATGGATGATCAACCAGACCACAATTCTCAATCTACTGAAGAAGTAATACATAATGTTCAACTTCCAAAATCAGCAAGATACGTCAAAAATCATCCTCCTGATAACATCATTGGATACATAAATGAAGGAGTTACTACAAGAAGAAAAGCACAAAACATGTGTGCTTTCTCAGCATTCTTATCCCAGATTGAACCAAAGAACGCCAAAGAAGCCATAATTGATGAAAATTGGCTACTAGCAATACAAGAAGAGTTACAACAATTTAAAAGATGTCAAGTGTGGGAATTGATGCCTCCTCCGAAAGATGTATCCATTATTGGAGCTAAATGGGTATTCAAAAACAAACTTGACGAATTCGGAACAATTACAAGAAACAAAGCAAGATTAGTTGCTAAAGGATATAACCAACAAGAAGGAATAGACTATGAAGAAACATTTGCCCCAGTAGCCCGCTTGGAATCCATTCGTATACTACTAGCATTCGCTTGTTTCAGAAAGTTCAAGCTACACCAAATGGATGTCAAAAGCGTCTTCCTCAACGGGTACATAAATGAAGAAGTCTATGTAAAAAAGCCACCTGGATTCGAACATGACAAGCTCCCGCATTACGTATACAAACTGAAGAAGGCACTCTATGGACTCAAACAAGCTCCAAGGGCTTGGTACGAAAGATTGAGTAAGTATCTCTTATCAAATGGGTTCATACGAGGTAAAATTGACTCCACGCTATTTATTAAATGTCAAAATAAAGATATTATTATTGCACAAATTTATGTAGACGATATAATATTTGGTGCTACTAATAATTTTCTTTGTTAGTGGTTTTCCAAATGCATGCACAAAGAGTTTGACATGAGCCTTATGGGAGAACTCAACTACTTTTTGGGTCTTCAAATTAAACAAAATCATGAAGGTATCTTCATTCATCAAGCCAAGTACACAAAAGAGTTACTTAAGAGATTCGGATTTGATAATTCAAACTCAAAGACCACACCAATGAGTACATCAATAAAACTCACAGCAGATAAAAAAGGTACGGATGTCGAGGTAACAAAATACAGAGGTATGATCGGATCCCTACTATATTTAACTGCTTCTAGACCTAATATAATGTATCGTGTTTGTCTATGTGCTCGGTTTCAGGCCAAACCCAAAGACTCCCACTTACAGGCTGTTAAACGAATATTTAAATATTTGAGTGGTACTACTAATTTAGGGTTATTCTATCCAAAATGTGAAAATTTTGATCTACTGGGTTATTCAGATGCTGACTATGCAGGTTGTCAAATAGATAGAAAAAGCACAAGCAGTGCATGTACATTTTTGGGACAAAGTCTTGTCTCATGGCATAGCAAGAAGCAAAACGTCAGTCGCTCTATCCACAACTGAGGGTGAATATTTAGCTGCAGAAAGTTGTTGCTCCCAAATTTTATGGATGCATCAAACACTGTGTGACTTTGGCATCATATGTCAAAATGTACCCATATACTGCGATAATACAAGTACCATAGCCATCTCTAAAAATCCAGTCCTACATTCTCGTACAAAACACATAGAAGTACGCCACCATTTTCTTAGAGACAATGTGTCCAAAGGATTAATAAAATTGATATTCATTCCCACTGAGCATCAATTAGCAGATATTTTTACAAAACCTTTAGGGGAAGACCGGTTATGTACCTTACGAAGAGAACTAGGGATGTGTCTGAGTTAAATACGTTCTGCATATATTAAGGAAAATAGACAGTCACGGCGTATCTAGGTGCCATAATTACGTTCATTGTATCTACTCCAGATTTTCATTCCATAACCCAGCGACACGTCTTTCCAAATCTCGGTAATCCACAGCTTTTACAAGACAGACTCTACTTTACTAATCTAAGCTCTCTCTCTTTGTCTCCTGCATATCCCAACTCTCTCTGCACCCCTCCACCTTCCTCAAACCCCAACCGTGAAGATGAAAACACGGCGATCCAGACAACTTTATGATGAATCGGACGACGAGATATCACTACCGTCTCCTCATCCCCCTTCTACTCGACGGATGAAATGGAAGCAGCCCTCTGTCCAAACCATCTCCGGCGACTCCTCTCCAGTCGAATCAGAAGCTAGCTTACCCTCTCCTCCACCGATTGGGACGTCCACGATCATTAAACGACGAACAGCCAAGGAATCATCACTCAATTCCCCTCCTCTGACGGTAAACCCTCTCCCTGTTTCAATGTATGCTGTCCCTGATAACTTCTTTAAAGGTCACAACTTCGAACTTTGCTTTAAGTCATCTATATGTCACAAAATCTTTGTCTATGAAAAATCAATAGAAATGTTTTACTACCAAAACTCCCCTCTTCATCGTCTTTTGGAGTCATGTGGTCTCTCTTCCTTAAGCACTCCTCCCTCGGTCGCTTACCCAAAATTGGTTCAACAGTTTTACACCAATCTCAAAAATAATGGAGATTACTACACTTCCTTTGTTAAAGGAAAATCTTTGTTCTTCACACCTATGGATTTAGGGAGTATACTGTCCATCCCATACACCGGTGATTGCCCCTTCACTCTCAAAGGGCCCATATCTACTCCTCTGTCTCCCTTAATACAACTTCGCAGTATCTTGGATGATCCAACAGTATCTCCTCTTGCAGTCGTCCTTCAAAAATTATTACGATATAATCTTCTCCCTCGTCTAGGTGGTGGCGCTGAGTTCACGTATCAGGATTTGGTCTTAGTAGCGTTACTTATGACCGGTCAACCTTTTAACTTTTCACTCATGATGCTGAAACACATGCTTCAATCGTGTTAAACATTCCAAAAGTGTTCCGCCTATAGTTGCTTCCTCACCACACTCTTTACTCACTTCCAAATTCCACTCGATGATGAGGATTGTATTCACTTGACTGATTCTATCGATTCGAATTATCTCAAAGGGGCTCATATCACTCTGCTTAAAGGGAAATTCATTCGTCTGATTCCAAATAATCCCAAACCGATACCGCCTACCTCACTGCCCCCTTCCCCTGATATTCTGCTTATCCTTCACACAATCGCCACTAATCAAGCCCAAATCACTTCTGATATCAAAGACATCCAACTCCGTCTTTCTATCCTTGAAAAAGGAAAACTGCCCATCCGTCATTCTGATCTTCAGGTATGTTTCGCAATGTGGAAGATGAGTTCATTGACCTTCAGGCCGGTTTTGAGTTGCACACTCGGGCAATGGTTGAAGCCCTACAACGGAAGATGAACCGCAACGCCTGTCAATTGAGTACTGAGCTAAAGTTCATCAACAACCAAATTGGCACTCTGGGACGCTTTATCGAGCGCCGCATGAATGATCTTAGTGAGGAGCTGCAAGTAGATCAAGTCCAAGCACGCATACTCGAATGGCCCCAATGCAATTGGATGGCTGAATATCAAGGCGACTTTCTGGATCTGCCATTACCTTCTCCCACCTTCATTGCTCGACCCCCCAGATTTGCCAATACCATGTCCCTGGAAGAGATCATGCACCGCCGACTTCACCGACCCTATTTCACAGCTCGCGAGGCTAATCATGTTAACCTTGAGGAGGACGATGCTTAGCTACACTTTCCCTTTTTGGCATTCCCGACACTCCTTTTTGATGGATGCCAAAGGGGGAGAAGACTTCTGGTTTAACCTTCCCCCTACCCCCAAAGATAATTTTTTTGTGCTGTTAAGACTATGGTTTAAACTTGTTATTTGATGAATGATGGATGGTTTTCATTACTGCATTTTTATGATTCTACTTAACATGTTGAGGCCTAACCATAACTTGTAGGGTTGATCAAAATACTGCACATATGCAGTACATGGTATGTATGAACTAAGGGGGAGCCATAACTCTCCTGAAGTGCATAGTCTTAGGGGGAGTTATATTTATTGTGTTGTCATCATCAAAAAGGGGGAGAATGTTGACTTATGTCACACTCCATGTTTTGATGATGACTCGATTATTTCTCTAATCAATGTTATATTATTTCAGGGAAAGATATGGACCTTCAGAAAATGTAAATGAAGAAATTACAAAGCCAAGACATCCTTGAAGAAAGAAAAGCAAATTTGAGTCCTAGGAATATATATAAGATCTTAGCATTTATTGCTTTCCAAAATAAGGCTATAGGACATGTGCATTACATAATTGCATTCTCATACTTGGTGCCACGTGCTAAGTCACTAACACTATTATACATGTGTCGGTATCTCTTACCATGACATAAGAAATCAATCCTTGATATATTTGGTAATCTGGAATAAACGATTGATTTTAGTAAATATCATATCATCAACTTGACATATCTTAAATCTTGCGAACTTACTAAAGAAACGAGTTGATTGAATAATTTTCCACAAATTATATAGCAGTAATTATGC
Organism: Panax ginseng; assembly: GCA_020205605.1. Classification (NCBI taxonomy): domain Eukaryota; kingdom Viridiplantae; phylum Streptophyta; class Magnoliopsida; order Apiales; family Araliaceae; genus Panax; species Panax ginseng. The sequence goes on from CM035147.1 coordinate 7,835,130, forward strand.
TCCATAAATCTTGCCTCATAATTCTAGAAATCTACTTGGGTGTAATTAATGGTCCAATATGTATGGTAAGAATTTTTGACACCGGCCAGTAGGTATAAATGGAAAGCATAAATCATGACATTATGGATACTACATCTCTGCTCATATCACGCTCATAATGTAAACATCTTAATTCTAGGAAATTAATTAAGGTAACTAGTCGAGTGCATGAATCAACAGACGCTGCAGAAATCATGGGATATGATTAAGGGAATCTAATTTGTTGGTCTTAACGGTCAAATTCATATATATTGAAACATGGTAGTTTACTTGCTATATATATATATATGGTAACTTAAAGAGTAGACCTCCGGCTATGGTTGGATTGGGCCAGCCTTGTCACAAAACATTGACAGCATGATATCTCAGTTTATTGAAAACAGAAATCAATCAATGTATATCACGATAATCTCAGACTGCAAGATTGATGCTAAGTGATTGTCTCACATATATTGCAGTATCAAATCCGTGCAACGGATATATTTTCTAGTTGTCTATATAAACAGAACTTGTCAAATTGTTAAGACACACGAAATATATACACAGAAAATAATAGTACACAAGCTGCGAGATTATTTTCCACTGAGATAGTTATTGATTGCATTAAGAACAGAGTTGCAGTTTCGAATATATTCTGGTAATATCCTTTTTGCATATCATTTCATACTAGAGCCTTGAGTTGGTAAGTAATATATTGCTTGATCATTAGACCTCTAGTATTGTATTTTAATTATCATATCTAAATCTGTTTTGTATTGGGTAATCATGTTTGGGTTGATAACGTATTACAGTCAAGTTGAAGGAAAGCATAGGTGCTTAAGAGTGCATAGGTGCACAAGGAACAAAGGTGTTCAAATTTGATAGAACTTGTATTGTAATTGGAGAAAAGTTGAATAAAAGTGAGTCTCCAATACTAGTTGGTATTGGATGTGGATTAGGCTACTATTCTAGAGGGTAGTAGTTGAACCACGTAAAAATTCAAGTGTTTGTGTGATTGCATTCTATACTTGAGTATTCTGTTATTTATCCAGCAACCTGTATTCTATCCATATCAGTAATCTAGCTTGCTGCATTAAACACTTAAAGAATTTTTTGATAAGAAATAAAAATTGGACATAGTTTGTGCTTACACTTATTCAACCCCCCTTCTAAGTGTACTTATTTAAATTTCAGAAGCATAGAATCAAGAATTTGTTCACAAAGAGGTAAGAACCCTAGAAGAAATTTGACCTTGATCTGCATGTTAGATGTTAGTTTTTTGTGTTAAATATGTAGTATGGAGTCTAACAAAGTGATCTGGGTTGCTAGATGTTAGATCCATAACATCTAGAGGCTCGGATTTGTCATTTTTCAAAATCTGGAAAAAATGATTTTTGTGTCTGACAAGCAAAAGTCAGAGGCTGTGGATCTCTCTCGGTTTATGATTTGGGGTGTTTTATGTTTTGGATTTGTAGTATGCTATGAGGTCTGTAATCTAGAACTTGTAGCAGGATCAGATCATACTTATAATGATAGATAATCATGGTCAAAGGTCGTTGACCGACCATGACTTTTTAAAATCTGGAAAACCTAGATCGTGCCCAGACAGGGCCTGACAATGTTTTCAAGCGACTACATCTGCCAGTGTGTTGTTGTTTTGATTCTGTTATTGTAACTAAGTTGTAGCTTGTTATGGGTACTATGAATACATGCTTGTAGATCCCTTAAATCATCAATATATTGAACACAGTGGAAGGTTAAACTAGTGTGCTTGTTCACAAAATCTGTTTCTGGAAATTCCAGAAAGCTCAAGAACATGTCTTCTGACATGGTTTGACCGGCTTAAATCTTCTTTCTTTGTTGATGTTATATGTGTTTTATTTATTCGATTTATAGTATTACATGTTGGTTACAATCTAAAATCAATAGATCACTTATAGCAAACAACAACGCGAGATATAAGGATCCAAAGTAGCATACTCGTTCTGTTCTTCATTTCTGGAAAACCCAGAAATGAAGAACAGACTCTGACACGAATTTGTGAGCCCCAACGTGTTTTCATTAATTATTTTTAGACTTTACCATGGCTTGGAACATGTTCTATGATGGTTTGTCTAGATAGCCCGACGAGCAGAAAACAATTAACATGAACGTATTGACAGAGTTAAGGCCACAAAGGGCATCAATCACCCGTACGACTATAATTTTCAGCAAACCTGTATTATGATGAACACGCCTCGATGCCTAGTTCAAGGCTTAATAAATTTTGATTGTGATGAAGTATGACCTGGATATTTGTTGTTTCATGCAGTGTTATATTAACACTACAAGATCTGACCATTAGGTAGCCTTTTAAACATTTCGAGATAAGAATTGGACTTCGGCCAAACAGGGCACCTCGACCATCGATTGTCGTTGTTCTTGAGGCCAAGAACACCTAACATGATGAGAGATAAGTGTCGCTATAGCCTATAGCGGCTAGTTATAATAATTTTATTTTACTAAATTCCGTAAAATGATTAAAAATAGAAAAAAATTAGTTTTAATTATTAAAAATACCAAATAAATTACTAAAAATTATTTTAAAGTCCGAAAATTAATTTTTAATTATTTTAAGTATATTTCATGAATATTTAATATTTTTGGGATATAAAAAGTATTTAATTTATTTAAGTATAAAATTAAATAAATTATTTAAAAATGATTTTAATACATGAAAAATCATTTAAAAATAGGTTATGATATAAAAGATATTTTAAGTTATAAAACATAACTTTTAATATTTAAAGGATAATTTTATTAATAAATCAATATTACCGATAATAATTTAATATTAATGATATTAAGTTTATTTAATAATTATATTAAATAAATAGTTTTAAAATGGTTTTATTGATTTAAAAATCATTTAAAGGTAATATTAATACTTTAAAAATATTTTGAGTTATTATAAATAACTTTAATATTTTGGAAATAGTTTCATTAATAGTTTAGTATTAATTAAATATTAATGATAATAGAATTAGTTAATATTTAAATCAATTAATAATGATTTCAAAGTTTGAAAATTCATTTATAAAGTATAATAATTATTTGAAAATTATTATAAGGCTATGAAAAATAATATGACTGATATTTAAAATATCTAAACGAATATTGAACAACACGATAGAGTCTTAGACTCGTTATTTATCCGATAAAGCCGTCGGTACACAGAAATATTTCAGAAATTGATCTGGACTTAGATAAATTGACTAGATATGTGTTTGTTTATGATGTAATAACCGTTAAACATATGTGACAATGTGATTAGGTTATGTCTTTATCGCAATTAGCAAAGATCTTATGTGATATGATATATTATTCTAATTGAACGAATGATCTTATTACCGATAGGTCATCAGATAAAAGATTAATCTAAGTTGCGTTATTGTAAGCAGCAGTTCAGGCAAGTATCTAAACCTTATGCACTACTTTTATTTCGTGCAAACAGGTATATCATGTTATTCAAGTTTCCTAAACTTACTCCAATTATTATTGAACAAGTATCAGATCTATTATTTACATTGTGCAAGTATCCTACCTTTGCATTTCCTTTATGCAATGGACATGAGTAAGAAAGTTTCAGAATTATATTATTATTGTGCCAGATTATTAACTCTATTATTATTCATTATGTATCCAATCTTTGTATTCATACAAGTTCTTACATTATCCGATCATTGTATTATTGTATAATTCAGATATTTATTCTGTTCATTAATTCGTATATAGGGTTAGACAAGTGTCCCCACTTGGATAACCATTGTATTTAATCATATGTTGATACATACTTATTAATTTCAAGTATGTATACGTTGACTTAAAAGCCATCTAAGCTATTTGATTCAGCTAGACATAAAAATATTGTTAAACAAGATAGAACGTTATTGTATCCAACCAGATTGTTGTGGTTCGGATTCCTGACTAAGTATGAACATCCCGAATATGGGAAACTTTTGTGCACCTAAGGTGGATAGAGTGAACGATAATATCGTTCTTGCATGTAGTATTGATCAATACAGGGCACATTGGGATGATCACTGATCTTCAATTATAGTTTATACGTAGTTTCAAAGATTACATATGGAAGTGATATGTTGTTATTATTGGTTCAGCTTACTTCACAACTATTGATTCGTTGTAGAAGTGTCTTTCAAAGAAAACATTTAATTCTTTTAGCTAATATATATTGTTGTTATTACTTGCTGGGCAATCCAATGCTCATTCTTGCTTTAAATTTAAATGTTTTCAGTTAAGTATGATCAACCGTAAGGTTCAAAAAGAACAAGGGAAAGGAAAGTTGTATTTAATGAGATTTATAATATGTTTGTGTAATAGTTATAGTTTATTAAGACAATGATACTTATTATCTATGATGTAATGAATGTTTAAAGGTCTCGTGACACAGGAGTAAACTTTGATACATATGTAAATTAAGTTTGAATTTTATATTATTGTTATTATTATTAGTATTATTCAAATTTATAGAAATGATATCGTGAAGCACCGAGTTCGGGTTTCAAGTACCGAATTTGGGGCGTCCACAGTCTTACTTGTTGTTCGTGTTCAGAACAGAGCGTGAGAGCTCGGCTATGAACAAAGAAATTTAACTTTAGCCCAACAAACACGAATTTCACCTACCAAACAGTGAAATTAACACGTAGAATAAATATAACAATATCATAAACATGATTGCTCACATTTACAACCAATCAGCACAATTTAACACTAATTAAAACTATTTTAATTTCTCAAAATTCAAGTTTTCATACAAAAACTCAACTTTTCTTGACATTGTTCTAGAAATCATCACTGTGAACTCACTAGTTGGCCAAATCATCTCATTCAAATTATATAATGCTCATATCTCACTAAACTAACATATACAAGCTTCAATTTATAATTTCTCATACGAATTGGCCACTAGAATTGATACTTTTCATGAACATATGAAAAATATATATATACAACCATATACTGTCAAAATTCCTACTGTCAAACCAAAATTTAGCATACAATTGTTGTTTAAACATAATCACTATCATCATGAACATGTATAACCACAAGTAATCCATTGTAAAGCAACAATTCAATAAATTGAATTTCACAAATTATGTAAAAGTTTTACCGTAATACTCATAACATAAATAATATCCAAGTTTGTAGAACATACCTTCAATTAGCTTCTAATTCTTGCTAACCCACTAGAATTTCTTGAAAATCCTAAGCTTCTCTCAAATTCTCTCTCAACCCTTCTCTCAATTTTATGTGAAGCTCTCTAGGCTAGCAACTAAGTTCTGTGCAAAAACTAACTGACTAATAAGCGTAAACAAAAGAAACTGCCATAGGCTTAATACGCATAATAAGTAACATTAGTTATTAGGATAAACGTATATAACATAAATATATTATATTTATTATTTGATTTGATTTGATTTATTTTATTTATCTAGAAATCTCAAAATCCATAAGGTTTGTTTGGCAAATCATATAAAATATTAAAGAATTAATATATTAAGCCTTGTTTGGTAAACACTAAATTAAATTACTTTAATTTATTTTAATAACTCCTTATAATATAGTTATTTGTCACACTATATTTAATCAAGCTTTCATATTTATTTTAATTAATTCAAATAAAAATTAATTAAATAAATCCTTTAATCACATAACACAATACAAATAATATATCATTTAATTGAAATATTAATATAATAATCATTTCCTTAATTCATCAATTATTTATTTAACAAATAATTCTCCAAATAATATTAAATCAATTAAACAAATATTCATTTACCGATAATCACATCCATTAAATATTTATATAAATTAATAAATATTTAATTTTACATTTAAAAATTCTGGAATGTTACAATGGATACCCGAATGGCGTCGAGTATGTGATCTCCACCCGAAGAGTTCCTATCTTTACAGATGGAGGATGGGAGCTCTATTTAGGAGAGCGTGCTATTAGGAGCACCACATTGGAGATTCACATGCCGATCTTGCCTCATGTCAAGCGTCATTGGCCTATATCACAGTCACCCGTCACTGATATCCCATTGTTTGGGATCGACGGCTTTACATTATCGTAGGGTCCTTGCACTCGGGGAGATATTCCAAAGATTGGTGGTTCCTCTCGATTATTGGAGCCCATCCGCGCCACTTTCGAGCCATGGGGATATGGTTCCGTGATCCGTGATGATGACGGATTAGATAGCTTTGTGTCCATGATCCGACTCATGTGACATGATTGATAGTTGACTTTAACTAGACCAAGCACATTTCTTTATCCCAGATTTGGGCGAGAGATCCGTAAGAGGCGATTCGTTTGATCCTCCTGACTTTCAAAGTACCGCCCCTCGACGACCCATTCAATTTTGCCAGAGCAGATCCTCCTCTATATAGGTCTGACATCCCTGTTGATAGAGATCCAGTGACTCAAGAAGAGTTACATCAGGTGGACAGGATTGATGATGTGAACATTGACACCATTGTCTTCTTCCGATGTGTATTCTCATTATATCTTTTGATAGGCCTCTGTTAGCTATTGGGTGGTCGTGCCCCATTCTCGCTATATCTTTTGATAGGTCTCTCAATAGTAGTAGTAGGGCGTCGTGCCCCATTTCCACGTATTTGTAGGCTGTATGCAGATGATGTATTAGATGTTGATATACTTAGAATGTATGCATAGTTTTTTCATTCCCTATATCATATTGCCATCTATTATCTCGCAATGCATGTATCATGTTATGCATATGTATGTATGTCCAGAGATATTCAAAGATTGACCACTTTGGATGGTCTTATGACACGTACCGCATGATGTCTTCTTCGACAGTTAGCCATATTGATCATACCCCACCATCATTGGTGGCATCGGGTATGCGATCGTGGTATGATAGCATGTCACCATCAGATAGGGTGACCGTAGATCATTTGTTGTAACATACTATGACCCTATTTTTGTTTCAGGTTCCTACAGGATTTGTAGATGACATGCTGGAGCACTGGATATCGAAGAGGCGGGTTTTTCGATTTGGGACCCAGGAGTTGACTCCCACTCTGGAGGAGTATGCACGGTTGACGATGCTGCCACTCGACAGACCTTGCGTACATATGGCTTTGGGGGACATGAGTCGATGGTTCATGACCCTCACTGGATTGAGGCGTAGGGTGGTACAGGATGAGCTTACATCTGGCCACGTTATACCTCAGCATTTTCTGTTTGACAGATTTGGCTCTGAGGATAGTTATACACTACATTCTAGGGATTTCACCGCACCAGAGGATCATTGGTGTCTAGCCAGGGTTGATGTACTACTATTGTACGTACTGTCGTATGTCTATATGCCACGGTACATGGATGAGATAGACATTAGAGTCATCATGGCAGTGAGAGCTCTCAGGGAGGGTCGTACCATTATACTGATGATTATAGCAGAGACTCTGAGGTCAGCTACATACTGTTGCACTTATTCGATAGGAGTGTTCACGGGCAGCTCAGTCATTCTATACATGTTGTTTATGTCACACTTGAGACCGATTGGTACCTTTAGATGACATAGGTATTATTTCACCCATGATATAGCCATGTCATACTCCTTCCAGCCATCGGAGTGTACGGACGCTTTGGATTGGTCTATGTTCTTGGCGGATATCAATGATCCGTTTAGCATATTGCCGTGCTCAGGGCTTAGCTCACCTTACATCTTTATTACTCATGCTCCGGGCATGGACTATCTTCCTCTGGCTAGCTTGAGGGGCATGACTACCTACCACCCGCTTACCGTGATGTCGCAGTTTGACCAATTTCAGGACTTTCATCCTTTTGAGGGGGCGTTAGGTCAGCTTTCCACTTCTCGCTATCTTTCAGCAGAGGACCGATCCCGTGTGTATACTTGTTGGGATCAGCGTGAGATAGCTACTTTTTCTGTGAGCCATCCGAGTTGTTTTACAGAGTATTCCGCATGGATGAAGACAGAGATTACATTGGCTGCGGTAGTATCCACATTATCGAGTAGTGATTTAGACGATGTAGAGCCTATGGAGGACATTGATTCCTACATCGAGGAGGAGCCAGTTGCTGGGTTGCTAGTATTTCCTCTAGATTCTCCCAGTACCAGCACTGTCGTTATACATCATTCGTCACAGTACTTAGAGAAGAGTCTTCATCTAATGACCTTCGAGAGAGACCAGGCTAGAGCCTCGATGTTGACTGCCATTGATGGGAGATACGCAGCTCTATTAGAGAGAGACGAGGTATTAGCTCGTAGAGATGCTGCTATTTTTGAGCGGAATGAGGCTAGATCAGCCAGAGATGCAGTGATAGTTGAGCGGGATAGTTCCATATCTGCTCGGGATTTAGCCATCACAGATAATACTGCAGTGAGGTCCCTTACCACTGGTATGATTACAGAGATGAGCACTTACATTGATGAGCATATGATCACCATGCAGATGGTTGCAGATCTGTTGGGTCGTGTGGATACTCTCGTACAGGAGACCACAGCTTCGCCTCCTTCTTCTGAGAGGGACGCCATGTTGGGCTTGTTAGCTCGAATATACCCTGACTTGTAGATGGGCTGATATTTTCCTGTACAGATTAACATAGCTATTTTGTCCTATATAGTTTACATTGTGTATATCAAACAACATTATATATAGCAGGGAAATATATTTTTGATCACTTCCCTTTTAGATATGCTTTTCTACTTGGTTGATATTTTACCTGCTGCTTCAGGGCTTGCGATCTTGATGTACTCTGAATTCCTCCTGGATGGATGGACATTGAGTTGTCTCTGGACATTTCAGAATGGATCATTGATCTGTGTGTATCCCTACCATCTTTGGTGTCTTGGGACAAGTTTCTGTATGGAAATATGGAGAGGAGTGTGGCTTTCCTCTCTAAGATTGACCGCACCACAGATGGTCGCCAGTACCCCTATTCAGGAGGAGCCTAATTAATTCCATCTCTTATGGATTGGTGTTGCTCTTCAAGGTACAACCACAGCTTAGATGGTCGTCGAATCTCCTATTTGGGAGGAGTTCAGGTAATTCCATCCCTTTGGTCTAAAGCCAATGAAATGTTGTGGATTGAAGGATGATCCCAATACCAGTTGACAAGTTTTTGTGTTTTGGTAGGGGGTGAGACCGCACCATGAATGGTTGCCTACGTACTTCTATTGAAGAGGAGATCAGGTCTGCGTAGTTCGAACCTGTCTAAGAGGTTTAACGCTGTATATGGCAGGAATGGTGTAGGAATTTTTTTGTTGTTTTTTGTTTTGTAAGGAGAAAAAGGTAGAAATATTTTTTTGTTTTTGTTTTATTACGACCGGGCCATGTAACATGGTTACCTACGTACTCCTATTGAAGAGGAGATCAGGTCGGCATAGTTCACCCCTCAAGGCGAGTGGAAAAGCGTGATCCCATGTGCAGGTCAGATTGCGGGGAGGAGAAAGTTTAATCCTAGTTTGAGGATAAACTGCAGGTATGAGAAGTTTGATCCCATGTATGGGTGGCCAAACTGCAAATGCGAGAGGTTTAATCTGTAGTGGGATGACCTAAGTCGTAGGAACGCAGAGAAGCCAGGCTGCTGGCTTGAAAAGTATGTTTCCCTGAGGGGCATAGTGTGGAAGAGTTGTATGTGGTAAAGGGTTAAAGAACCGGAATGACTGGGGATCTAATGATCCAACACCAGGATGTTTGCTTGATGGTCACTTCAGACATAGTACCATTTCACGACGTTCGAGTTGGTGAGTTGTGGAAATTCATCGCCGTCCATTTCTTGCAATCTGAGAGCGCCTCCTGTCAATACTTCCTTGAAAACAAATGGGCCTTCCTAGTTAGGAGCGAATTTCCCCTTAGATTGATCTTGGTTGTCAAGGATCTTCTTTAAAACCAAGTCATGTTGTCTAAACCGTCAGAGTGGCCAGGACTTTTACATTACGTGATCCGCAATCCTTTGTTGATATAACTGACCATGGAAGATAGCCGCTATAAAGCCGCCAAATTCGGGTACTTGAAACCCGAACTCGGTGCTTCACGATACCATTTCTATGAGCGGAATAATACTAATAAGAATAACAATATAAATTTTAAACTTAACTTACATATTCATAAGAGTTTGAATCCCAAGTATGTAACCTTTAAACATTCATTACAACCTATGATAGATAATATATATCATACTTGTCTTAATAAAGTTAACTATTACATAAAATAGCATTATGTTCATTCAAAGAACCTTTCCTTTCCTTATTCTTAGCAGAGTTCTCTGGTTGTTCACCCTTAAGTGAAAACATTTAAATTAAGCAAGGATGAGCATTTGAGTGCCCAGCAAGTAATAGTAATTATATATATAAAATCGAAAGAATTTAAAAGTTTTCTTTGTAATCGCTTCTTCTACAACAAGTCAATAGTTGTGAAGTAATCTGAACCGATAATAATAACATAACAACTCTCTTTCATTTTCAAAAAGGTTAAACAAAAATTCAACTACAAACCATCATAACTTACGGGCACGGGGGGTGATCAACCCGTTATGCCCTGCATTGATCAATACTATATGCACGAACGAGGGTATCGTTCACTCTGTCCTCCTTGGGTGCATAAAAAGTTTTCTCGTATAAGGGATGTTCATACTTGTTTGGGTTCCAAATCAAAGGTTTTATCTTGTTCAACAATAATCTATAATTCAATATATATATATATATATATATATATATATATATATATATATATATATATATATATATACGGTAATTAACAAAGGTGTATCAACATGTGATTAAATATAAATGATTATCCAAGTGGGGTCACTTGTATAACCATTTATAGAAATTAACGAACAATATATATATATATATATATATATATATATCTGAATTACCATATACTAACATGTTGATAATCAATGAGCGTATATAATATAGGGTTAATAATCTGTACAGTAATAATATAATTCAGAAACATTCTTACTCATGTCCATTGCAAAAAGGAAATGCAAAGGTAAGATACTTGCCTGATGCGCTGCTTACAATTTGTAACTTAATTTTATCTTTTATGTAATCACCTATCAGTAATAAGATTATTTTACTGATTAGAATAATATATCTCAACACATAATACCGCTTTATCGTGACTCAAAGACATAACCTAATCACATTGTCACCCATGTTTAACAACCATTGAATCACAAATAATCACATATCTAATCAAATTATCTAAGTCCAGATCAATTTCTGAAACATGTCAGTGTACCGATGGCTTTATCGGGTCATTATCGAGTCTAAGACTCTATTCTGTAACTCAATATCCGTGATGATCGGTTCATATTATTATTTTTAAATGACTTAATATAATTTTAAAACATTTATTATAATTTATCATGAATTTTCAAACATCTAATCATTATTAAATGATTTAAAAATTAAACAATTATATTATCATTAATATTAAACTATTAATGAAACTATTGTCAAAATATTAAAGTTATTTATGATAACTTCAATATTTTTAAAGTATTTATATTACCCTTAAATAATTTTAAAATATTTAAAATCATTTTTAAATAATTATCATTAATATTAAATTATTAATGTTTTATTTATCAAAATATTAAAAGTCATTAAGTATAACTTAAAATTTTTTAATTCATTTATATCCTTTTTAAATGATTTTTAAATTATTAAAACCATTTTAGACTATTTATTTAATATAATTATTAAATAACCTTAATATCATTAATAATAATTAATTAATATTTTTAAATACCTTATTATTATTTAAAATGATTTTTAATATAATAAAATGATTTTTAATTTATTTATTTAATTCATTTATCAAATAACTTAATTATAATTAATATTAATTTATTATGAATTTCATCACAAAATATTAAAAGTCATTAAAATAGCTTAAAATATTTTCTTATATCATTATATAATTTTAAATGATTTTTAAGTATTAAAATCATTTTTAACTAATTTATTAAATATTATAATTAAATAAATTAAATACCAATAATATTTCAAAAATATTAAATATTTATGAAATATACTTAAAATAAATAAAACTAATTTTAGAATTTAAAATAATTTTTTAATAATTTATTTGGTATTTTTAATAATTAAAAACTATTTTATTTCTATTTATTTAATTAAAATAATTAATTTTTGGAAATTAAATTAATTAAAATACACCGTCTGTCGCTAAAGACCACCTATAGTGACAGAACTGTCGCTATAGGTGTTCTTCATGTTCTTGAGCATTCATAAGGCAGTTTCGTGGGTGCTACTTTGACCAATGATTAAACACTGATCAATTTGTTTCTAGACATGTTGATGGTCAGATCGTGTAGTTCTAATGTAGGACTACATGACCCAGTAACAAACATCATCATACCATGCATAACGAACGAGATCTAAGCCTCTAAAGTGGCTGTCAGAGCTATTCTTCATTTCTCGGTTTCCCAGACATGAAGAACAATTCGTGAGGCCTACTTTGGGCTTCCACAACTTTTAATACTGTTACGGTTTATGTGATTTAAGACTTCCAGGTTGTATACCACATGTAGTACTACAGATGTATTACAAAATATCACCATAACAACATCACATAATGAAGATACATGTTTGTTAGTTAAAAAGTGCCAGTCAACAATATGTTCATCGCTTTTACTGGTAACCCGTAAAACCGATTTCATGAACTTCTCCTCCTTTGGCGTACCACAAAATCTTGTACACTTGATATCTAAAGTCACTAAAAGCATGGATCGAGAGTAAAACTAACATACTATAACATGGATTCAACAACAAACTCAAAACATCAAAATCTTGACAGATACAGAGTCTTAAAATTTTTGTCAGACACTGATAACCCATTTCTGGGTTACCCAAAAATGGTCCTGTCATGGTCGGTCAACGACCTTTGACCAACAATATCAATCAATCTGTGCTTGATCTGGTCCTCCTATGAGTTCCAGAACACAGATATCATGACACACTACAAGGTCAAACACTTAAAACACAAAAATAAAACACAGACAGAGATCTACAAGGCCTGACATTCGGTTGTCAGTCAACAAAAATTTATTTTCCCAGATTTTGAAAAACACCAAATTCGACCCTCTAGATGTTATGGATCTAACATCTAGCAACCCAGATCATCATTTTACACCTTATATAACATGTTTAACAAAACAAAATCTAACATCTAACAACAGATTTTTGATCAGATTGTATGGCTAGGGTTTATACCTTATTTGATCAATCTTTGATTCTGTGCTTCTGATTTGGTTATGGATTTCGTGGGGCTGGTATTTGGGACTGATATGCTACTAGAATTCGTGAGTGTAGAGAGAGAGAGACTTGGTTGGGTGCTAGATAGCAAATGATCCACTTCTTTGGACTTCCACTTACTTTAATCTCTCACTTTTTACTCTTGTGGTTAAAATTGGTGTTATGTGGCTTATGTTGGCTGATGAAAGGTGTTTGGTAAGGGCTCAAGAGATGTGGCACAATTTTTGGCCATAACTATATTTACTTTAAATTTTAAGAAAAGGGTAATTTGGTCATTTGCCTTGTTATTTTAAGGGTATACGTGTACATGGTACTTGAATCTAGGGTTTAATAACTAGATTTTAAACCTTAAGGTTTCCCAAATAATTTATAGGGTTTTAAAAATTAAGATTAAAGTTCAATAAAATTGTAATTATAACTTACTAATTAAAATTAGGGTTTTTAATAGAAAATTAGGGTTTTAAAAATACTTAGGGTTTCTTAATATAATTAGGGTTCCCCAAATTATGAATTAGAGTTTCCTAATAAACATAATTATTTACTAAAATAATAATTAGAGTTACCATCTTAGCAATTATGGTTTCAAATTAGAAATTAGGGTTTTTAATTTATAATTAGGGTTTCTAGACAATAATTAGGGTTTACCTAATTAGCATAATATAATAATGGTCATAAATCACGTACCACAATTTCCTACCAATCACAAACTCCGGTTTGAGTTTCAAGTTAGGGTTTAACACAGTAAAATTAGGGATTTTCAAATATTGTACCATAATTGATCAATCATTGATAGTACGTACATACCGTACATATTTATAGTACTAAAAAATAAAAATATACTTAATTTATATTATCATTCTCATCCATTGATAAAAATCCAAAATTAGGGGTTGAATTTCATATCTGATTTATTCTTCCATAATTAACCTTAATAATTAAGGTAAAATAATTAACTTAATAATCAGTACTAAAATTGATATAATAAAATAATTATTATAATTATTCTAAAATCATTTCATATATTATTTAAATAATATATGATTGTATTTTCATGGAAAATAATTAATAAAAATTTCTACCTTAAAATTAATTATTATAGCAATATAATTTATAATAATCAATAATTCTAAAATAAAATTAGTGGTAAACATTCATGTAATAAATATATTTTTTATTTATCACATAAATACATATACACATTATCTTGTACAAATCCTCATCCTTAAAATAATAAAAAAAAAATTATACGCAAAATTTCTAATTTATTTATATAGAAAATATCGGGTTGTTGCATTCACCCTCCCTTATAAAGATTCCGTCCCCGGAATCACCATTTTAAAACCTATACATACACGGGTACATAGCATACATAGTCATTTTAATTAGATCCTCGATCATAATTTGATCGAACTGATCTTTAACTATTGTCATAAAGCTTGTCTTTCTGATTAAACAGAAATTTGATTTCTAAAATAACTCAAATTCCTCCTTCAAAATTCTTTATAAAATAATTTACTATATATAGGAAAATCATGTATAATAAAATAACAGTTGTATGAATAATACCTGGAGTTCAATTGCCAGCTGCCATCGTATCTTGGACAGTCATGTTGTAGACCCTTGCTGTTGATTTTGTTGGCTTGCTGGATGACGTAGGTCCTGTGATTGCCAACGTCCCGCTGCCCTTGTTAGTATTCACACTTCCTCCCTCTGTCCTCCTCTTCAGACAATCCTTCACCTGGTGTTCAGTCGATCCCCACAGAAAACACCCACTGTTCATCCTAGGATTGGGGCAGTTGGGAAAGATATGGCCCTCCTTCCCGCACTTATAGCATACGAATTTTCCCTTCAGATATTCTCCAGAGTGGTTCTTTCCACAAGTCTTACACTATAACGCTGGTTTCTTAACACCTTCTTGTTTCACCTGGACATTGCTAAAATAGTTCACCTTCCTCTTTCCATCTCCACTCCTGCTTCCACTATTAATTCCTACATTCCCAGCTCCTTCTACCTTGCTTTTGTTCTTTCTCTCCTTGTTGTAGAGGCTCATGGCCTCACTCCCCTCCTCAGCTATAATCGCTTTTTCCATGAGTGCTGCAAATGTAGGAATCTGCAACACCGCCACCTTGTTATAGAGCCATGGTTTTAATCCCATCTCAAACCTTCTCGCTTTCCTAGCCTCCGTATCAACTTGATGCAGAGTAAACCTAGCTAACTCATTAAATTTTGCGGCGTATTTTGACACCGTCATGTTTTCCTGCTTCAATTCTAGAAATTTTACCTCCATCCTAGCCTGCATACTAGATGAAAAATAGTTTTCGAAAAATAGTGTTTTGAACCTATCCCATGTAACTACACCTTCTCCTGCCCTCGCCTGATTCGCTTCCCACCAAAAGTTTGCCTCACCCTTCATCATGTAGGTGGTAAAAGCAGTCTTTTGCCCCTCAGCTACCCTAGCTATCACGAATGCTTTTTCAATCTCTTTAACCCAAGTTTGGGCTTCAACAGGGTCAGTTGTACCTTTGAATTCTGGCGGTCCTACAGCCTTGAAATCTTTAAAGTTTTCCATGAGGTTGTCCGGCGGGTTCCTTGCGGCTGGTATTCCCTGTTGCATAGCTTGTGCTACCATATTTGCAAATTGCTGCATCGGGTCTGCTGCTTATTGTCCCTCAACGTTATTAACAGACTTTTCTGCCCTTTGATTTCGAGTTCGACGTCTTGGCGGCATTATCTGGTTAAATAAAACCATAAATTTACTTACATTCTAAACCTTATCGCATAAGATGAGTATATTAAACTTGTTTCATTACTCAGACATAGATTCATATTCATTTAGCGAATATTTTACATAGCATAACATATACTGCTTTAAACATTAGTTATCCCTTTGTGACCACAAAAGTCGGGATTTAAAGTCTTGACTAATAAAAAAGTTGGGAACATTACATTACACAGACATACTTATCATATATATTACATTAAACAGACCTACACCACAGAACCTATACTACCTATTCACTACGCCTTTTTCTTGGACAACCTCTCGCCCGATGACCTTCTATCCCACAGATAAAACATGCTCCTGGTTTATAGTCGGGACAATACAGAGTAGTATGTCCTTCATAACCGCAAAGATAACTTATTCTTTTCCCTTTTTTCTTATCGAATTTTCCTAAGTCATGGTCTTTTATCTTTCTTTTCCCCTTCTTGCTCGGAGCTGCACACGATGTGTTGCTTGTGGCTCCCATCTGATCAATTTAGATTTTAAGATTATCTTGTTCTTCCATTACTTCTATTAACGCCTGACGTAATTGACTATTTAATAGCTTTTCTATTTCCCACAGCTTTTCCAGAGAAGAAACCTTGTTCCTCAGATCTTGCACCTCCGTTGATGTTTGTTCAACTTCAACTGTAGTGTCCGTATCACTATCTGTCAGTTCCACCATCTCCGAATCTGGTACTAAGTTTTCTATAATAATCACCTCGTCTGAGTTGTTTTCATTGTGAGCTTTTATTTCAGCTATTGGCTTCGATATCAGCTCGGGTGTATGGGTATGATCCTTCTTCATGCTATATGCATAAAACAAGCCTTTTCCACCAGACATCTACACACATAAATTATCCTGATTAGCATATAATATATACACACAGCAAATAAGAGTTTTATATAAGTTATCTTTTATTTTATTTTACGATGAATTTATTCGATTCATCTCCTTTTAAACTTTATATGAGTTATTTATACTTTCAACATTTCTTTCTGTTCTAAGGTTATAGCCTAAGGTCTATCCCACCTAAGATTTTTAACCCTAAGCTCTGATACCAACCTGTAAAGCCCCCAAATCCGGGTACTTGAAACCCGAACTCGGTGCTTCACGATACCATTTCTATGAGCGAAATAATACTAATAAGAATAACAATAATATAAATTTTAAACTTAACTTACATATTCATCAGAGTCTGAATCCCAAGTACGTAACCTTTAAACATTCATTACAACCCATGATAGATAATATATATATCATACTTGTCTTAATAAAGTTAACTAGTACATAAAATAGCATTGCGTTCATTCAGCAACCTTTCCCTTTCCCTTATTCTTAGCAGAGTTCTCTAGTTATTCACCCTTAGCTGAAAACATTTAAATTAAGCAAGGATGAGCATTTGAGTGCCCGACAAGTAATAGCAAATATATATATAAGCTGAAAGAATTTAAATGTTTTCTTTGTACTACCCTTGTACAACAAGTCATTAGTTGTGAAGTAATCTGAACCGATAATAATAACATAACAACTCTCTTTCAAATTTTTGAAACTACATATTGACTATAACTAGGGTTATGGTGACATGCTATGAACATTGTTTTCATTTTCAAAAAGGTTAAACAGAAATTCATCTGCAAACTGTCATAACTTATGGGCACGGGGGGTGATCAGCCAGTTATGCCCTGCATTGATCAATACTAATTGCAAGAACGAGGGTATCGTTCACTCTGTTCACCTTGGGTGCATAAAAAGTTTTCCCGTATAAGGGATGTTCATACTTGTCTGGGTTCCAAATCAAAGATTTTATCTTGTTCAACAATAATCTATAATTCAACATATATATATATATATATATATATATATATATATATATATATATATATATACGGTAATTAACAAAGGTGTATCAACATGTGATTAAATACAATGATTATCCAAGTGGGGACACTAGTATAACCATTTATAGAAATTAACGAACAATATATATATATATATATATATATATATATATATATCTGAATTACCATATACTAACATGTTGATAATCAATGAGCGTATATAATATAGGGTTAATAATCTATACAGTAATAATATAATTCAGAAACATTCTTACTCATGTCCATTGCATAAAGGAAATGCAAAGGTAAGATATCTTTTGATCTACCGCTTACAATTTGTAACTTAGTTTTATCTTTTATGTAATCACCTATCAGTAATAAGATTATTTTACTGATTAGAATAATATATCTCAACACATAATACTGCTTATTGCAGTCAGCACATAACCTAATCACATTGTCACCCGTGTTTAAGAACCATTGAATCATAAATAATCACATATATAATCAAATTATCAAAGTCCAGATCAATTTCTGAAATATGTCAGTGTACCGACGGCTTTATCGGGTCATTATCGAGTCTAAGACTCTATTCTGTAACTCAATATCCGTACGTATCAGTCATATTATTTTTAAATGACTTAATATAATTTTAAAACATTTATTATAATTTATCATGAATTTTCAAACATCGGAATCATTATTAAATAATTTAAAAATTAAACAATTCTATTATCATTAATATTTAATTAATATTAAACTATTAATGAAACCATTGTCAAATATTAAAGTTATTTATGATAACTTAGAATATTTTTAAAGTATTTATATTACCACTTAAATGATTTTTAAAACATTTAAAATCATTTTTAAATAATTATCATTAATATTAAATTATTAATGTTTTATTATCAAAATATTAAAAGTCATTAAGTATAACTTAAAATATTTTTAATTCATTTATATCCTTTTTAAATAATTTTAAATTAATAAAACCATTTTTAGACTATTTATTTAATATAATTATTAAAAAATCTTAATATCATTAATAATAATTAATTAATAAAATTTACCTTTAAATATTGAAAGTTATGTTTTATAACTTAAAATATTTTTAAATAACTTATTATTATTTAAAATGATTTTTAATATAATAAAATGATTTTTAATTTATTCATTTAATTCATTTATTAAATAACTTAATTATAATTAATATTAATTTATTTATGAACTTCATCACAAAATATTAAAAGTCATTAAAAATAGCTTAAAATATTTTCATATATCATTATATAATTTTAAATGATTTTTCAAGTAATAAAATCATTTTTAACTAATTTATTTAATATTATAATTAAATAAATTAAATATAATAATAATATTTCAAAAATATTAAATATTTATGAAATATACTTAAAATAAATAAAAACTAATTTTTAGAATTTAAAATAATATTTAATAATTTATTTGGTATTTTTAATAATTAAAAATATTTTTTTCTATTTATTTAATTAAAATAATTAATTTTTGGAAATTAAATTAACTAAAATACACTGTCTGTTGCTAAAGACCACCTATAGTGACAGAACTGTCGCTATCTTCATGTTCTTGAGCATTTATAAGGCAGTTTCGTGGGTGCTACTTTGACCAATGATTAAACACTGATCAATTTGTTTCTGGACATGTTGATGGTCAGATCGTGTAGTTCTAATGTAGGACTACATGACCCAGTAACAAACATCACCATAACATGCATAACGAACGAGATCTAAGCCTCTAAAGTGGCTGTCAGAGCTATTCTTCATTTCTCGGTTTCCCAGAAATGAAGAACAGTTCGTGAGGCCTACTTTGGGCTTCCACAACTTTTAATACTGTTACGGTTTATGTGATTTAAGACTTCCAGGTTGTATACCACATGTAGTACTACAGATGTATTACAAAATATCACCATAACAACATCACATAATGAAGATACATGCCGGTTGAAAGGTCGCCAAAATATGTTCATCGGTTTTACGGGTAACCCGTGAAAACCGATTTCATTTAACTTCGCCTCCTTCGACCAAATACCACAAAATCCTGTACAATTGATATCTAAAGTCACTAAAAGCATGGATCGAGAGTAAAACTAACATACTATAACATGCATTCAACAACAAACTCAAAACATCAAAAACCTGACAGATACGGAGTCTTAAAATTCTTGTCAGACACTGATAACCCATTTCTGGGTTACCCAAAAATGGTCCTGTCATGGTCGGTCAACGACCTTTGACCAATAATATCTATCAATCTGTGCTTGATCTGGTCCTCCTATGAGTTCCAGAACACAGATCTCATGACACACTACAAGGTCAAACACTTAAAACACAAAAATAAAACACAGACAGAGATCTACAAGGCTTGACATCCGGTTGTCACTCAACAAAAATTTATTTTCCCAGATTTTGAAAAACACCAAATTCGAGCATCTAGATGTTATGGATCTGACATCTAGCAACCCAGATCATCATTATACACCTTATATAACATGTTTAACAAAAAAAATCTAACATCTAACAACAGATTTTTGATCAGATTGTATGGCTAGGGTTTATACCTTCTTTGATCAATCTTTGATTCTGTGCTTCTGATTTGGTTATGGATTTACATTGTAATGGGTATTTGGAATGATATGCTACTAGAATTCGTGAGTGTAGAGAGAGAGAGAGACTTGGTTGGGTGCTAGATAGCAAATGAGCCACTTCTTTGGACTTCCACTTACTTTAATCTCTCACTTTTTACTCTTGTGGTTAAAATTTGTGTTATGTGGCTTATGTTGGCTGATGAAAGGTGTTTGGTAAGGGCTCAAGAGATGTGGCACAATTTTTGGCAATAACTATATTTACTTTAAATTTTAAGAAAAGGGTAATTTGGTCATTTGCCTTGTTATTTTAAGGGTATACTTGTCCACGGTACTGCATAATTCCTCCATCATTTTGTTGTTGAGGTTCTTAGCATTGTCTGACACAATCACCTCTGGTTATCCATATCGACAAATGACATTGTTTTTGATGAAAATAATGATGACTTCTTTGGTAACCCTGGGGAAGGAGGCTGTTTCTACCCACTTGGTGAAGTAGTCGATCATAGTGAAGATAAATTGATGTCCATTACTGGCTTTAGGCTCAATGGGCCTGATAACGTCCATTCCCCACATTGAGAAGGGCCAAGGTGAACTCATATTGTGGATTTCCCGTGGAGGGGGGTGTATAGCATTCCCATGAATCATGCACTGATAGCATCTCCTGACGTGGTCATTGCAATCAGCTTTGGGAGATAGCCAATAATGTTCTGTCTTGAGGACTTTCTTGACAAGGAGGGAGGCCACTCATGTGGGGGGCCACAGACTCCACCATGGATTTCATCCATAAGCATTTGGGCTTGATCTTTGTCTAAACATCTGAGGAGACCTAGTCCTGCATCTCTTTTGTAGAGCGCATCTCCACTCAGGTAGAATTTCATAGCAAGTCGATGGATTCGCCTTTTCTCAGTCGGGCTCGCCTCAGCGGATGTAGATCCATCTCGTAGGTATTCCTTGATATGTTGATACCAAGGATGTTGGATGGGAGGTAGATCATCCGATACTTCTCCAACGTAATTCCCATAGGCTGGGGCCTTGTGCAGGGAAATTGTGATGCTTGGCAAGTGTCCTTCGTCTGATATGCGAATTAAGGAGGCAAAAGTTGCTAATGCGTCTGCAAAGTCATTCCTATTACGAGGAATGTGTAGAAAGGAGATTTCTTCGAACTCCAAAACCATATGTAAAACTTGTCGATGGTAAGGCAGCAAATGTAGCTCTTTGGTTTAATAGATTCCGGTAGATTGTCTGATTACCAACTATGAATCTCCAAAGACAGTTAACCGCCTGATGCCCATTGAACGGTCAAGTTTTAGCCCCATGAGACATCCTTCATACTCAACTGTGTTATTGGTACGGACAAACTGCAATTTGATTTAAAACGGATACTACTCCCCGTGCAGGATACTACAAGCTCGCTTCCACTCAAAGACTTCCATATTAATGACTCCATCAAAATACATCTTCCATGCTTGGCGTGTATCGTACTAATGGTGTTGCTGAACTATCATAACTCCTTCATCGGGGAAATATGTCTCCAAGGGTTTGAAATCCCCTGAAGGTGCAGTGACCAGTTGATCCCCAATTTCTTGACCTTCGATAGACTTTTGAGTCACATATACGATGTCAAATTATTGTATGATCAACTTCCATCTGGACAGCCAGAAATTTAACATGGGTTTATTGAACACGTACTTAAGAGGATCCACGCGGGATATGAGATGGGTTGTGTGACCATGGAGGTAATGTTGTAACCTCATGGACTCATGGAAGCCCATTCTAAAGCACAACACGTCTTTTCGATCAGAGTGTACTTGTGTTCACTGATGCTGAATCTTTTGCTAAGGTAATAGATAGCTCGTTCTTGGCCTCTATCTTCTTTCTATCCCAGCATGCAGCCCATGGCATTGTCACTTATGGATAGGTACATGAACATGGGAACATCATCCCTGGGTGGTACCAAAACGGGAGCTTTGACTAGCTATTTTTTAATTATGAGGAAGGCATTTTGGCACTCATCATTCCATTTCATGGAGGAGTTCTTCCTTAACAGCTTGAATATTGGCTCACAGGTTGCTGTGAGTTGAGAGATAAACCTGCTAATGAAGTTGATTCTTCCCAAAAATCCCCGTATTTCCTTCTCTGTCTGAGGAATAGGCATTTCCGTGATGGCCTGGATTTTGGTAGGATCCAACTCATTTCCTTTGTGGCTGACTAGAAATCCTAGCAACTTACCTGATCTAACGCCAAAGGCGCACTTGGCTGGATTCAATTTCAAGTTGTACTTACACAACCTATTGAATAGCTTTCTGAGATGGTCTAAGTGGTTATCCTCCTTCTGGGACTTGACAATGATGTCATCCATGTAGATCTCGATCACTTTGTGCATTAAGTCATGGAAGAGAGCCATCATAGCTCATTGATAGGTGGCTCCGGCATTGATGAGGTCGAATGACAACCGTCTATAGCAAAAGGTTCCCCAAGGCGTGATGAAAGTAGTTTTCTCACGATCTTCTTCAGCAACCATGATCTGATGGTACCCCGCAAAGCAATCAGCAAAGGAGTACATGCAGTATTGAGCAGTATTTTCAATGAGAATGTGGATAAATGGCACGGGAAAGATATATTTTAAGCAAGCTTTGTTCAAGTCCCGTAATCCGCGCAGACTCGCGCCTTCCCTCCGGGTTTAGGCACAGGAACAATGTTAGATATCCACTCAGGATATGTGGACACCATGATGATGCCAGCTTGAAATTGTTTCACAATTTCTTCTTTTACCTTTAAACTCCACTCAGGTTTCAATCGCCTGAGCTTTTGTTTGACTGGCTTAAATCCCTCTTTAATGGGATAGCGATGAAGTACAATGTCAATGGACAAACCCACCATGTCTTTATGAGACCATGCAAACACATCCTGGAATTGGGTTAGTAGTGTAACCATATCATTCCGCTGGTTTGGGGTAAGGTCTGAACCAATTTGGATTAACTTAGGGCTTTCTAAGGTTCCGAGATTGAAGGAAGTGGTTTGGTCAAGGTTGGGTTTAGGTTTGTCTTTGACCCATTCCTGAATTTCTGGAGGCACCTCAATGTCCTCATGTACTTCCATCAAGGCTGAATGCATCTCTACATCAAAGGTACAATCCTTGTGGAGAAGAGGCAAAGTGTCGTCAAATGCAGCAAATCTAAATTGTGGTCCCGAAACAAAATATGCTTTCACTTAGTATATATGAAACGTTTTGATCATACATAGTGTTAGCATGTACTGACAAAATAAACTGCTAATACTAAAATAAGCAGTAAATAGCCAGATATCTACACAGGCGAAAAGAGTTTACTTGCTTTTTACCCTTATCGACCAATGCAAGGAGTGCTGCACCAATTTGCAAGGGCAAAGTCTGGGTGGACTGCAATGATGGAGGGCCTGTCATCTTCCTCCTTCTCCTGAATGATGGTCATTACGTCTGGGCAATCATCGTCTGGGGTATATCTATTTGTATGTTCATCATGAACGATGATGCGTATGCTTGACATCATCTGGATGACGTCTTGCTTGATTCTTCGTTCCTCCTCTTCCACTGCGGGATTTGGAACAAAGACTTCTTTCTCCTTCACCAGTACCGGCTTGGGAAATAACATAGCCATGATATTGGCTGGCACCTTTACAGGAGGTTGTGCGGACTCAGAGTTTGAAGGCGAAGACAAACGCCGCGTACTTGAAGCTGAAGGAATCTGCTGATGCTTATGAGGATTCCTATGACTAGAACTGGCAGAATAGCCTAGTCCAGCTGTTCCAGTTTCCTTGGTTAATTGAATTGGGTATTTGATACCCTGGCGATCTTTACCAAGCCCTTGTCCCGGCTGATGACCCAATGACATCATTTCTTGAGTAGCCGACATTACCTCGGCAGAAATCTTAGGTTCGGGAAATGGCGTTCCAATAGCATGGTATTAGGTATTGCTTACTTCCAAGGCATAAAAACTGACCGGTTCAACATTTGCATTGGCATTGATGAATGGCATGTCCCTGTGTTGAGGACACTCTGGTTCAGCGTTGACCGTGACTAGGCTATTGTTGATAATGTATTTCAACTGTTGATGAAGGGTGGAGGGGACTGCCCCTGCCATATTAATCCATGGTCTTCCCAAGAGCGAGTTGTATCCTAATCTATCTTGAGTACGTGGAAAGATACGCAGAATGTATGGGGACCAATTTTGATTGGCGATTCAATTACTCCAAATAGAATTTGGCGAGTTCGTCCAAAAGCTTTGATGACAGTATGGCTACTCCGAATTCGATTGAGATTGATATTCATCTTCACCAAGGTAGCGTATGGATAGATATTTAGAGATGAGCCTCCATCTATCAAGACTCCAACTAGCATGTATCCGGAGGACAAGACCGTAATGTGCAACGGCTTGCAATGACCAGTCCCTTCGGGCGGTATGTCATCATCAATGAAAGATATCACATTGTTGTTAAAAATGTGATCAACCAAGTGTTGAAATTTTTTTGTATCCACTGATGTCGGTAAGCAAGCTTCTTCCAAAACCTTCAGTAAGATCTTCCGGTGATCCTCGGAAGTTAGGACCAAGTCCAAAATTGAAATTTTGTGTGGAGCTTCTCTTAAGCTTAAAACCACCTTGGCTTCGTTATGACCCATAGTGTAGAGGAATTTTTCAATCTTCTTTATGGGTATTTTTCCCTTTCATTTGATGGTAGACTTCATCGCCTGTTGGGGAAGATACAGTGGATTTTCCTTCGACACTGTAGCAGTAGTATTTGAGGTGGATCCTTCACCTTCTCCATAATTCCACGGAACTTTTCGCAAGCTAACAATAGGATATTGTGCTCTGCATGGTAAGTTGATTGGCTCGGGAGCGGCCACTTTCAAAGGATTTTTGTTTCCTCTAAGTCGAACTGATAGTATTGTGAGTGATTTGTTAGTCACATCAGTCTCAGTGGATATAGCTGCTACCAAACTCTTCCACTTAGTAGGACAGGTATTCTCACTCCCACGTAGCGCAGTACCATCATCTTCTAGTTGCAGGACACCGCTGTCAATGAGATTCTGGATAAGGTGGCGGAGTGCCCAGCATTCTTCTGTGCTGTGACCGCGAGAATGGGAGTGATATTGACATACTCCATCAGAATTGTACCGTCCTAAACGGGGATTGATTGGAGGTGGAAGGGAAGTGATTCTTCCTTCATTGATTAGCATCTGAAGGATTTCCTCCATAGGTTGGCCCAGATATGTGAATTCTCTTTTGTTGGCAAAATCCCGACGGGCTTTGGCATTCGCTCTCTTTGTCACTTTGTCTTCCAGCATTTCATTTTTTGAAAGTGACGAGGGAATATTTATGAAAAGAGGAAGGATACTAGCATACTCCTGGCTGACTAACTGGCGTGTCACTTGATGCTGATAAGTCACTAGTTCTACCAATTGCTCAATTTTCTTGCATAGAGCTTTCATCTTACGTTCCATTGCGAACTGGAACTTGGCATAATCCCACTTGTCAATACCGTCTTTGGGGGTCTGGGAGGATTCGCAGTTGAAATTGGAACTCTGTCCATTGCTCCAATTAATCATGATGACCTCTTCTTCTTTGTGTTGAGGAAGAGGGTTGTCTTGAATGTGAGGCTGATCTGGTTTGGTGACCACGATCTCACCGTTGTCTATCAGGTCTTGGATCTTGTGTTTCAAGGCCCAACAATCCTGAGTATCATGTCCAGGTGCACCGGCATGATAAACACATTTCTGAGCAGTATTGAAACCCCGTCCATTAGGGTTGGCTGGTGGAAGAAGATGCATAATTTTCTTCTGCGTTGTCAGAAGAGTGAGAATATTCTCGAGTGTATCCCCTAAGGGTGTGAACACTCGAGGGCGTTTGACTTCTCCACCTTTTGGTATTGGAGGGTTCGAAGACTGTGCTTGAAAGGGAGTGTAATTTCTCCTTTGAATAGGCATGTACGGATAGCCTTTTTGACCCTGTAGTATCAGGGAAACATCTTCCTCTTTCTTTTTATGGACCCTCCGGGGGTTGTTTCCATAATTTTTGGATTGGATGTGATCGTGAATGACTTTAAGAAGGCGACTAGGTCTTGAATTTTTCTAGACTTCAATCCCATCTCAGTCATCTCCCCATGTTTGACCATTTCAGAAAATGGTTTATCGATTCCGGCTAAAACTCTTTCATAGAAAGGAGCTTCTTGTATGTCTATGAAAGTCATGATCATCTCTGATTCTGTCATGGAAGGAATAACCTTGGCGACCAAAGCGCTCCACCTTTGAGCATACTCTCTGAAAGACTCATTAGATTTGCTTTCTTGATCTTGGTAATTTGATACCGATCAGGAGCCATCTGAGACTGAAAGCTGTATTGAGTGAGGAAGGCGTGTGCTAGCTCTTCCCAGCTATGGATCTTTGAGTTGTCTAATCTGGTATGCCATGAACGGGCTTCTCCAGTCAGACTCTTCTAAAACAGTTGCATTCTGAGCTTCTCGTCCTCTGCATAAGATCCAAGTTCTCCAATAAACACCATCAAATGTGTGTAAGGATCTCCCAACTTGCCATATTTTTTTCAAGTCGAAGTCTTAAACTTTTCTCGGATAATGAACACTGGGAAAATGCAAAGATCAGCATATGAAACACTCCCGTGTGTTCCAATTCCTTTGATAGCACGAAGGGTCTCTTCCATTTAGAGGACTTTCTTTTTGATGTCGCCGATGTCTTGATCTCCAGTGAGATGGGTGGCATCATGAGTTTTGTTGGTCGTATCCAACAACAGTTCAGGTATTGTAATAACCTGGGCTCCCCCTTGTGTAGAGGATTCAGCATGTATGGGTATCTTTGGACCCTGAGTAAACTGGTGTAGGTCTTTGAGTAGAACAACTAAATCTGTAATTTGTTTGCTTAACCCGTCAAATTCTTTGCGAGAAACTGGATTAAGGTCAGTCTGGTCAGATGATGACATGATTGACTGCATGCTTGCAACCTTTTTGGATTTTGACCGGGTAGTAGGTCCGATTGGTTCCCTGTGAAAGACTTGCATAGTTTAGTCTTTAGGGAATGTGTGTATAATAACATGCTATGTGATGTGTCCATTTTAGGAATTTTATCCTACAAAACGGATGTCAGCTGTTTGTAGCATGTCAATTTAAATATGTATGTGTACACATTTCTTCATATTTCTCATTACATGGAGATAGAAATTGATGAAATTATAAGTATGTGTGCTTACAAGTAATTAAAAATGAGAAAGCATGAAGAGACTTTCCTCCGTTTTGGGTTTATCAGAGGTTGACCTATATTAGGTTACTCTCGCGGCTTTTTGGCATGAAGGTTCCCAAATCATCGCAATTTACTCAACGGGAAATTAATCCGGTCTTTCAACTGGAGCGAATTTGGGTGGTGCCTTTCCGAGCCTCATGAGAATTAGTCTTCCTACGATTCCAAAGAATCAAACACCGATAGGATAGCCTCCTGGTGGAGGGACCACACAACATACATTCACATACATCGCGTCTCACCGTATGGAAATGATGACATGTGCAAAGCACTAATATCACAAGCAGATATGGTGCGAGGCACTAAGTGCAATAAGTAAATGCATTCGTACACATTCATCATAAATGTAAATGCAACATCCACACATAAATAGATAACCATTTTGAAAAGATTGTAATAGCGGCTTAAGTCCTCTTACTGGTGTCCCCAACAGAGTCGCCACCTGTCGACGTCGGGATTTTTAATTGTCCCTTTCTGTTACTTGTTCTTTGGTGTTCTCATTTTTGGTGAGATTTGTTTGAAAAAACAAGTGAAAAAGGTCCAACATGTATAATGTCGATTTGGTGGATTAAGAGTCGCCATTGGTTTTTAAATGGTTGTACCAACACAACCGAGAAAAGGTTTGCACATTGACCCAAAGATGTGACATGCTAAATGTGCGGTGAAACAAGAGATTCATTAGGGTCCGGGGACTTGATTATCACGGGAGGAAGGTGTTAGGCACCCCGACATCCATGTTACTACTTGGATCCTCTTTTCAAGAAACTATTATCTAAATGTGTGTGTGTGTGTGTGGTCAATCGATGTCTTTGTTATTTGGAAGTAGTCACGAGGCCTCGTTAGCACCTATATACATAGGGTTTGAATTTATGTAAAAAATTCAATTTTTAGCAAGATATGGCAGTGATGTTTTATAAAAAAGGTTTTTTCAAACCCTGATGCTCAATAGTAATTGAGACCTTTTACACCTCCATTTTATTAAGTGTTCGGCTTGATTGATTTTATTTCTGAAATGCGAAGCATCTATAAGAAAATAATGTACAAAATAATGTCGACTTCCTCGTGGGTATGAAAACCATCTGAGGAAATTCAGACACCGCAGAATAATTTATAAGCTGCTTACAGCTGAAAATGTCCATCACGAGAACCTAATCTAGATCTAATAGGCTGAATGTGACAACCCCAAAATAGGTCCATTCCATCCAACCCATTCTGAGTCGCCAAATACATGGTACAAAAAACAACTACAACTTTATTTCTAGGCATGCACAACAGGCCGACCTGGCCTGGTCTGGCCTGGGCCTGCCAGGCCTTGGGCTTTGACTAGGCCAAGCCAAAGTGCTGACTTTGGGCCTTTAGGCCGAGGCCAGTCGAGCCTTGGTTGGTCATTGGGGTCAGGCACAGCTAGAGCTCGCAGACCAGTGCCAGGCCTGAACCCAGACGTTGCCCGAGCCAGATGTGGCCTACCAAGAGGCCTTGGCTGTCTGGTCCCTTTCTTTTAATGTTACATATTAAATATTAAAAATATAAATAATAAAATATAAATTAATTAATTTTGTAAAATATTAATATTGTAGATTACTTAAATACTGTAGATTAAACTTTTATTTTTTGAATATAAAGTTAGTTTCGATTTTATTTTCTTAAAGTACGTACTGGGATTGGTTGAACATATATTTCGTAAAGTTTAAACACACATATCTTTTCATTTATGATCATTAAACTCTTACATAATTATATCTCAAGTATTAATTCCAGTTAATTTTCTAATTACTTTATGGAATTTTTATTTAAATTGGTACAACATAATTAATACCTAAAAAATAACTAAAATCATAAATCCCCCCCAAGAATTTAGCATATCCAAATGAATGAAGAACATGAGTATTTACAAGAAACGACCTTATTATTAATATTTAATATTAAAAATTAGTTTATTGATGTATTAATTAATGTTAATATTTAACATTAAAGTAACAAAGAATATTAATAAAATTTTATTGTTAAATATTAGTACTTTAGTATTTACAATAAATTAACTTATTATTAATATTTAATCAACTAAGTAACTAACTTATTATTAATATTAAATATATTAACTAGTTATATTCATTGAAGATGTATATTAATTAAATGTATCAAAAAGAAATCAAGAATGAATAATTAAAATTTTAAATTTTATTGATGTATTAATTAAAACTAATGTATTATAATTTATAAATTACAATAATGAATAAGTAAAATTTTATACTTTATTGATGAATAATTATAAATTTAAAGTTCAAAAATTACAAATAATTGGATAAAAAATCATGTAAGGTCTCAGGCCAGGCCAGGCCAGGCCTTTTTGCAGGCCAGGCCAGGCCAGATTTTTGTCTAAAAAAAGCAGACTTTTCAAGCCTTCCAGGCCAGGCCTGACCGGGACAGGCCTTGACCGGGCCGGACTTTGACCAGGCCGGGCCCAGGCCAGATCAAGGCCAGGCCGCAGGCCTCGGGCCTTTTGTGCATCCCTATTTATTACAACAATTATCGTGCAAAATATAACAACTCATGTGCTGTGAGTTTTGATACAAATATATATATCAACTGTGTCTCGTGTCCCAACCGTAATGTGACAAATGTCCCATCAGTGGACAGCACCTCACAGTGATACCTACATAAAGGTATAGTCAAAAATTATTTTAGAAATTAGAATATTTGGGAAGTGCTCAAGGAAACCTTCGTACATGGGAGGCCATGCGTCTAGGTTATGATAGATATCATATGGCCACAGAATTATCCTTGGTTGACCCAATAGACCCCAAAGAAAAACGAGAAGATTACTATCATATTCTTCCCAATGGTGAGTCTTCTCTTGACATATCATTATCTCCACTGTCTCTAATTGAGAGTTATACTTCAACTAAACACCAAGATTATATAGGTAGTGCTCATAAATATACTCAACAAGTGGATGAGCACATCCATGTCTTATGATGATACGAGATTGTATGTCATTATACATCTTGTATGATAGTGACAAAACACCCTTCCAACGTTGGGTTCACCTCACCCTAGTTGATTCACCAAATATAACTACTAAATGATGACCACCGTTCTATTCCCATGTTACCCCCGCTCGACCCAGCTACACTCTTATTACCTGAAAGGAATTGTGAAATAGAAGGGTGAGCACAACTAGCCCAGTAAAGAATATCATGACTAAAGATAATTAAATTATCAATAGCCTTCATCAATAATAAATCAGAGATTTAGAACATATGGTAAATGATAAAACTTTTCAACCATAGTTGCAGCGGAACGAGCAATCCATTAGAAGAGTCAAATAGACCATAAAATCTATTATCTTCTCCATGTTAAAAGTCCACCAACAATATTTTATCCCTGTAACATCAATCAACAATTCCTGTCCACAATCACATGTATAACTTATAATCGTAATTGTAGTTTTAAATTCCTTTTCTCATCCAGGACAAAAATAATTTTCATCACCTGAAACATCAAAGATCATAGTCATACCAAATCACAGTTCATGTTCATAATCATACTAATAAATTTATCTTTGCACTACGGGCCAAAGATATTCATCAACAAGTCATCTTTGCACTACAGGTCAAAGATATTCAACAACAGGTCATCTTTGCACTACGAGCCAAAGATATTCATCAACAATTCATCTTTGCACTACAGGCCAAAGATATTCCTCAACAGTTCATATTTGCACTACAGGCCAAATATATTTATCAACAGTTCATATTTGCACTACAGGCCAAATATATTAATATCTCAAAGAAATATATAATCATTTCAAAATCTTTATAAACCATAATTATAACCATATTGATCAATTCACCTTTACACTTAAGCTAAAAATATTCAATTGTAAATTCAATGGTCATGATCATACTAGTCACAATTCAACTTTGCACTACTGGCCAAAGAGAACTCATAATCACGATCATACCAATAATCTACCCATCTTTACACTCAAGTGAAAGAGAAATTCAACATCAGGGTTATAAAAATGTTATATGATAATAAAAACAATATGATCAACAACTGCATTTATTTTCAAGAGCAACAATCATAAATCAACGATAATTTGGTCAGAAAAAGAAACCAATTTTTGTCGTGAATAGTACCCGTGAATAGTAACTCATGAATAGTAACTCATGAATAGTACTCTGTATTCGTACATAGTACCGTATACGTAAATAATGTCATATACGTAAATAGTGCCATATACATGAATAATGTCGTATACGTGAATAGTAACCCCGACTCAAAAAGGTAGAAATTCCACAATAAGATCCATACCAATATGTCAGTATAATGATAGTGAAAGAATAACATCATTATGAAGAATATAACATCCCTTAATATCCCTTACTATCCCCTACCTCAAAAGAGCAGCACTTCTGACTGGATATCGGATATGACGCTGAAGAAAACTTGCACTGATGAATAGTAACTCACCAAGTACCTAAATACTCACAAAATACACTCGATAATCTAGAGAGAAAAAGAGAGAAAACTTATGAATTCTGTTGTGATTTTCAATTATAACTTAGCCCTCTATTTATAGGAAAATGTTAGCACGCCGAAGCAGACTTGACCTGCTACCTGATGGCTTTACCTGCTACTATTCCACCCACCAAAAATCAGCCATCTTCCCCAACAAGCAAAAGTGGGGCCCACCCATTTCTAGAATTTTCCACCAAAATCATTTATAAACCTAATTTTCGAATCAGTCACCTCTTAAAATTCATAACAAATCATTCGTTCATTTTTAACGGTTCAAAATTTGTGAACATATACTCAACTTATATATGTATAACATATCCAAAAATCAAAACGATCCAACGGTCGGATTAAAAATTATAACTCGCATAATAGAGCTGTAAGAACACCGACTTGATCTTTCAATACCTCCAATCCAACAAAATACTGATAAAATACCTCAATATTAATTCTTTCATTTATAACCACATAAATAAATCCATCATTTATATCCACATCAAATAAATATTTCATTATCATATAAATCAATAATTAATTATTCACAAATAATATTACAGAATCACAATAATGACAACCAGGCAGTTCCCAGGAAAGAATGGGCTTTCCGATAAGGATTTCTCCTTACTTCAAGCCGCAATTAGGTGACCAAACATCTCCTTGATGAACTTTCTAGACATTGCCAATAATGCTATCTAATAATATTATTCAAATAATATGAATTATTGATCCGATAATGGGAAATACTGTGCAGTGACAATTATTGAAACAACAATAATATAAACTATCAACGCAGAAATTATTGATTCAATAAAATAAAATATTGAACAGTAATTACTGTAACAAATTATTGAGTAGTACCTTCTCAAGTAAGAATCAATAATTGAAAAAATAATGTGCAATACCGCAGTATCTTCTTTGTGCATTCGCTGCGTCTTCATCGTATTTTAACCACCGGTATTCCAACGATTGTTAATTCAGTAACTATTACTGCTATTATTTATAAAAACTCAAATTTGTCATTTTCTTCATCCGACAGTTATCCGTTATGAGGCCCACAAATAGTTGCGCCGCCGTACGAATATTCCCCGACAGAAAGAATATTCCACGACCAAACGAATATTCCCCGACAATAATAAGTATTTTATAGCCACTTACTTATTTTGAAAATTTTATATATATCACCCTTAACTTTAAACTTTTATCAATTTAACCATTTGCTAAATAGAAAAATTGAATACTTTTATTTCATAAAATTCGAGGTCTTACAATGAATCTGTGATCACATGATTCCTAGGCGCACATGATACCGTAATTTGTATGGAAGAAGTAATCATGTATATATATATAAGCTGTAAATATATATATATACAAACATGATCAACCACCAAGAAGCACCTCCATGGGGATTAGAAAAGGTAAATAAAGCTATAAAAGCTATCAACCGCCACGGAGGAAACTCCAGGCGGGACGAAATATAAATAAAGCTGTACAAAGCAATCAATTGCCACGAAGTAAACTCCAGGCAGGACGAAACGTAAAGAAAGCTATAAAAGCGATCAACCACCACGAAGTAAACTCCAGGTGGGATGAGAATGTATATATATATATATATATATATATATATATATATATATATATAAGCGATAAACGCACCGAATGTAAAATCCAGACTCATCGAACAGAGTTTGACAACTGTTCATATATATCAGTATATATATATATAAGCGAGTAAATGCACTTGGATGTAAAATCTGTGCTCATCGAACAAAAGTCCGACACACACGGTTATATATATATATATATATATATATATATATATATATATATATATATATATATATATATAAAAGTAGTAAACGCCCGCATCAAGTCTAGGCTCATCGAACAAAGTTCGACACACAGTTCATATATATAAATATATATATATATATATATATAAGAAAATAAACGCTCTAGACCGAAGTCTAGGCTCAATCGAGGCATAACTCGATAATGTTAGTCCATATATATAAATATATAAATATATATAATATATATGTATATACAAACTGAAATAAAACCACGAACCGAAGTCCGAGCAAACACACGCAACACGACTCTCAATGTGAAGAAGGGTGTGTGCAAAGATGAAGAGAAAGGCTTTAAAGTGTGTGAGAAGGCTTACAGTGGGCTGACAAAGAAGACTTCTATATCTTTAAAGTGGATCAAACTCGGCTCCTGCCGGTACAAGAGTAGCTATATGTGAGCTCACAAGTGTTTAAAATGGGAAAGCACTCAGTATATTGCAAGTACGGAGTAAATTTGACAGGGCTTCCTCGCTCTTTCTCTTCTTAAAACGACCACCCCAAGCCCTCTATTTATAGAGGGGGAGCCGCAAGAAGATTTCTCGATCACCGCAGTGTACACGAGGTTGCCTGAGTGCCCCGGTTTTTTTTCGGGTCGTCTCTCGCAGCTTCATGCACGTAAACCTTTACGCAATGTCCGCTCGATCTTTCTGAATTGTAATTCGGGCATCCAACTGAGGTATGTAGGACCTATTTCGGACCGCCGTTGTCAAGAGTTATACAATGGCATGGGATTAGAGGTTGTACAAAGTCATGAAGATGGGACGGTGCCCTCCGGTCTTCAAGCTTCAAATTCTATCTGTTACCCTGCACAATAGTCACTCGGGATTGGTTTTCCTGGATTCTTGTGGGACATCGTGGTGTAGCAATGTATATATGAGATATTGAGACAGCGTGATGTGGCTTTAGAATGGCGAGATGATGCCTTTGCCCCTCACCAGAGTTATCGCGGTTTAATGATAAAGCGACGTTGCTCGGGGTTATTCTTTGAGATTGAATTCATTGTAAATGTTGAAGGTCCTCAGTGTCAACTCTGAGGTGTGCCTGTCCTCCCAGTGTTATCTCCGGGTTGGTACTAGATGTCTCATTGTGAGCGCCGAGATTGAAGCTGGTTGCATTTGAAACAAGCATTTCCGGGGTTATCGTCGGAACTGTATTTCTTGGGGTGATCACCAAGGTTGGTAGCTATTCCAATTATTGGGACTGAGACTGGATACCTCAGGGTTATTTCCGAGATTAATCGGTCTTCTTCGGTGTGTTCTGGTATTGGATCTGCACGCCTCGGGGTTATCTTCGAGGTTGGAATTGTTACTCTCGGTGTGTGTTCCGGGGTTGATGCTGAAGTTCCGGTAGTATCCGGAATGGATATGAACTGTCTTCCAGGGTTCCCTCTTGAAAGACGAATCTGTTCTCCTGCAGTATTAGTGACAGGTGTGCAGAAAATTTTCAAGTGTCTACAATTGCACCTAAACAAAATTAACTCACTAGCTAATGAAGACGACCCACGCCCGATCCTGTATGGCCGCCACCACAGCGACCTCCACTGCTATGTCTAGGCATAACTGTACTATTGAAATAACAAAAATTAACTTATTAAATTGCAATTAATTTATTCTAATACTCATTTTTATTAATAAAATATTTACAAAACAACAATTAGTTAAGACTTAGTAAGTCGTCAAGCCCGTCAGAATCAAAATTATTTTCATCCTCTGATTCTTTCTCTTCCTCTTGTGTATCAATTTCTTCCTCGGTATCATCTTCTACAATGATAGATGGACTGACAACCACATCTTCTTCGAATTTATCAACATCGAGTACGTCAATGACATCATCTACCAGCACATTGTCATCATTTAGCACTTCTTGGCTGGGATTGCTAACTTGTTCTTTCAGCTGGTCATTTGTTCCAGATAAATTAATACCATCAAATGCCCGAGTCTTCGTTTTGACAATTGTATACCGGGGGGATCTATATTTTACGACATTAGGGGCGTAGTACACTTGAGTTGCTTGGCTAGCTAACACGAATACGTCATCATACTGTAACTTTAACTTTATATGTAATAACCCGATATTGTCTATATAATTAAATAAGAAATTTTGCGTATAAATTTTTTTTTATTTTAAAGGTGGAATATGTACGAGATAATGTGTATGTGTGTATGTGTTAAATAAAAATTTATTTATTACATTAATAATTACAAATAATTTTATTTTAGGATTTATTGACCATTATAAAGTATATTCTTATAATAATTAATTTTATAGTAGAAATGTTTTTATTAACTATTTTTCATGAAAATATGATTATATATTATTTAAATAATATATAAATGATTTTTAGAATTATTATAATAACTATTTTATTATATGAAATTTATTTGAGATTAATTAAGTTAATTATCATAACTTAATTAATAATGGTATGTATATGAAAGATAATTCAGACATGAAATCCAAACCCTAATTCTGGGTTTTGGCTAAGGAATGAGAATAATAATATTATATTATTTATATTTCAGTGCTATAAAGATGTACTGTATGTACGTATTGATAATGGTTGGTCAATTATGGGCATAATGTGAAACCCTATCATTAATTGGTTTAAACCTTATTCGAAACTTAAACCGGAGTTTATGATTGGTAAGAAATTGTGTTATGTGATTAAAGTTAACTATTATAGATATTAATTTAATTAGGAAAACCCTAATTATTAATTGGAAACCCTAATTGTTAATTGGAAACCCTAATTTCCAAATTCAAAACCCTAATTATTAAGTTATTAACCCTAAATGCAAATGTAGTCATTGTAATGCTAATTAGTAACTCTTTAAACCTAATTAGTAAGTATAGATAATTAGGAAACCTAATTTTCTATTTTTAGAAACTAAGTTTTCTTTTTAAACCCTAAATAAAAATCCTAGAAAATTATTGTACAAGAACCTTAGGGTTAAACCCTAAGGGTTTGCCAAGATTACCTTATTGCCATTAAAACCACAAGCCTAATGACCAAACTACCCTTTTAACATTCTTTAATAAGTTGCATGTAAATCCTTCAATATTTGTAGTTGGTAAACTACCCAAAGACTTTCATGTGCCTTATAATTCCGGCAATTACTCACAACATCAGCCAAGTTCATTGTACATGTGATATATATATATATATATATAGATTCAAGAGAGAGAGAAGTCACATTTTTAGCCCTTTTATTCACCAAATACTTAACCAAGCTATTCTCTCACCAAACCTCCAAAATTATCTAGCATATTAGTCCCATATCCAGTCCCTAGATCATCCACTAACAAATCAGAAGCCTTAGATTCATGTTTTGCTCAAGAAAAGTATAAAACCCTAACTTAGATTCTGATCTTGATTGCTTTGTTAGATGTTATGATTTAGTGTTAAAACATGTTGTTTATGGTGTCAATAGATGATCTGGGTTGCTAGATGTTAGATCCATAACATCTAGAGGATCGGATTTAATTGAAGTTTTACAAAATCTGGAAAATTTTGTTTTTGTTGTCTGACAACGAATGTCAGCCCCCGTAGATTTCATTATGTTTAAAGTTTTTGTGTTATAAATTTTTGTATTAGTAGTATGTTGTAAGGACTTTGATCTGGACTTGAAATCATGTTTAGATCAGATCCAGATTACAAGATATTCTTGGTCAAACTCATTTGACTGAGCATAACCATGAGTTTCTGGGCAACCCAGAAACTCAACCTCAGTGTCTGACAAGAGTTTGCTAGCTCGAGATCTGTCAAGATTTATGTGTTTTGATGATGTTATTATATCTATGTTATAGCCTACTATGTATACTTTAGATATGTGCCTTTATATCACTCAAATCATCAATTGATCGAATGTAGTGGATGGTCAAAGTAGGTCACCCGGTCACGATTTCTATTTTCTGGAATTTCCAAAAAACGTATGTGTAACACCCCAACTTTTATGAATAAAGATTAATTTTTCTCGAAATATATTTTTGAATATTATGGTGTGGATTTGATATAATGTTATAGTTGTGGGTATTATTTATAAATTTTGCAAAGTAAGCAAGTAGTTATATAATATTCGATTGGTCGGGGAATATTCGTTTGAATAGGGAATATTCTTACGACGGCACAATCATTGGTGGACCCCACAACAAAAGTATTGTCGTAATTAGAAAACGACAGAATTATCTTTTTATAAAAATAACAGTGAAAGTTTTACCGTTAAACTGTTGAACTACCCTATGGTAAAAAATGCGATGTCTACGCATGGTTGCATAGTAGTACACAAAGTATTGATTATTGATGCTTACGTGAGAAGTCACTCATTTATACTCAATAATTGCTCTAGTAATTGCTGCATAATATCTCTCATATTATTGATTCAATTATTGTCACAGTATCATCTGCATAATATTTTATATTATTAAATCAATAATTGAGACGACAAAATTATTCATATTATTATTTACAATATTGGCAATGTCTAGAAGTTCATCGAGGAGAGGTTTGGTCACTAATTGCGCCGCTATAAGGAGAAATCCTTATCTGAAAGCCCCCTCTTTCCTAGGAACGACCTGGTTATTAAATATTATGAGTTATAATATTAATGATGAATAAGTTCGTGTTGATTAAAGATGAAATTGATAGTTCCATTGTGTGGGAATTATTAGTGTTAGTGAAAATCGACATTTATTTCGATAATAATTAATGTCTGGAGGTTATATTGACCAATCGGGTAATTCACCGGATAAATAAGCAATTAATTGCTATTAATTCACATGCTTATAACTGTGTGTTCACATGTGTGTACTATTGATTCACATGATTTTCTATTAGGGGAGTTGGTGCAAGATTGATACTACTTGCATGAATAAATTAAAAATGGAGGTATAGATGAAGGTACTATACTGTAATTAGTTTTTTCACATGATTATACTATTAAGTCA
Source organism: Panax ginseng (assembly GCA_020205605.1). Lineage (NCBI taxonomy): Eukaryota > Viridiplantae > Streptophyta > Magnoliopsida > Apiales > Araliaceae > Panax > Panax ginseng. The sequence goes on from CM035147.1 coordinate 7,874,314, forward strand.
CATGAATGAACTATTAATTCACATTATTTACTATTAGGGGAGGTGGTGCAAATTTGATAATTTGATAATACTACCTCACTATTCCAGTATCCAGTTTTCTTCTAAGGTAAGGGGTATTATTTCTTTCGTATTCATGAAGAGAGTTATTTTCTTTCAATACTCGTAAGGGTTGTTATTCCATTCTTTATTATTATTCTATTGGAATAACCTGTTTGTGCGGTCTATCGCATGTCTGGTGAATTCTTTTATAATTCCATTCTTTATTATTCTATTGGAATAATCTGCCTGTGCGGTCTATCGCATGCCTAGTGAATTCTTTTGTTATTCTATTCTTTATTATTCTGTTGGAATAACCTGTCTGTGCGGTCTATTGCATACATGATGAATTCTTCTGTTATTCCATTCTTTGTTATTCTGTTGGAATAACCTGTCTATGTGAACTAACGCATGCATGGTGAATGATCCTTCGTATTTATTCCTTATTAAATTGTGGAAATGATCTGTCTACGTGGATTACCGCATGGCGGGCTAAAATCCATTTATAGTTTCATATATTCTATTATACTCCGTTGGTTAAAGTTTTGGCTTCTATACTCCATGAAATTAGTAGAATATCCTGGATATTTACGCTTCATCTAGTATCTTTTCATGAAAATATTCTTTTGAGCATTCTTGAATTTTACTCCACAAAGCAGTATCATGTTGACAATTTGGACATTATTTATTTCTGGATAAATTAAATTATAAATCTTTAAAATTTATCTTGAACTTGTTTTATTGAATTATTATGTCATTGTCATCATCCTCATGCTTATATTATGATGAAGGTCATCTCTGGCTTACGTGCATAGATGGACTTGGTATGATTATGACCAGGGATTATTCAGTATAATCATGATCGTAATGTGACGAATGATGTGGTGAAAGTCCTCATTGGCCTGTAGTTCATTGATGGACAGTTGTTGGTATGATTATGACCAGGGATTATTCGGTATAATCACGACCATTGATGATTACATGAATATCCTTGGCCGTGATGCAGGGATGATTCGATTTTATTTATTAAGCTGAGTCTCAGCGATAAAGTTGATGAAAAACTTTTTAAATCATAGAAGATAGTAGATTTTATGCCCTACTTGACTCTTCTAATTGATTGCTTATTCCGCTGCAACTCTTGATCTAAAACTTGTTGTCTATTATATTTTATCAGTTGTTATACTGTTGAAGGCTAAGGATAATTTATTCTGCATTATCTTAGTTATAATATTTCTTACTGGGCTAGTTGAGCTCACCCTTTCTTTCCTTTGTTCTCTTCGTGAAATGAGAATATAGGTGGGACGAGTAGGGGAAATGTTGACGGTCCAGATGGTTGTTTTAGTAGTCCTCACTATTCTATAAAATAGTGTGACAATAAATGTAATGATGACTCCATTGAGTGTGGATATTGTCTAGATGACAATATTCTTATTAAAACTCTTAGATTATGTTTTGTCGTATTTTACACGACTGTTGTATAATTAAGTTGTATTTGAATTTTGTACCATGTATTTGGCGACTCAAGATGGGTGATGAATACCTATTTTGGGGGCGTCACAGTATGAGCTAGTTTTCTGACCATGTTTGACCATACTGAATCTAGTGATGTTGATGTTGATGGACTGATCTGTTGATATATATATGTTCTATGATATTAGTACTACATTTGTGAACCATGAGATCGACCATTTAATGATTAGAACGTAAAGTAAATCAAGCAAGAAACTGAGCACTCGAAACTGCCTGGGTTTATGGGTTACCATAAATATATATATATATATATATATATATATATATATATATATATGTATATTTATATACAAATTGAAATGAAACCACGGACCGAAGTTCGGGCATACACACACAACACGACTCTCAATGCGAAGAACAGTCTGTGCAAAGATGAAGAGAAAGGCTTTAAGGTCTGTAAGAAGGCTTACAGTGGACTGCCAAAGAAGACTTCAATGACTTTAAAGGGATGAAAACTCGGCTCCCACTAGTAAAAATATAGCAATATATAAGCTCACAAGTGTTTAAAATGAGAAAGCACTCAATTTAGGGTGTGTACAGAGCAAATTGGACAGGGCTTCCTCATATTTTTTCTCCTTAAAATGGCCACCCCAAGCCCTCTATTTATAGAGGGGGGGAGCCACAAGTGTACCTGTGGCTACCCGGGGTGCCCCAGGCTCCGCGGGTCCTATTGTATCGAAGTACGTGCACGCGTGCACTGTGATGTTCGCTTGAACTTTCAGAACTACAATCCGAGTATCCGATTGAGGTGTATAAGACCTATTTCGGACCGCCATTGTCGAGAGCTACGCCATGACATGGGATTAGAGGTTGTATGAAGTCAGGAAGATGGGACCATGCCCTTGGTCTTCAAGCTTCAAATTATATTCGGTGTGCTGCCCTGCGTAGTAGTCACTCAGGATTGGACCTCCTTGGTTCTTGTGGGACATTTCTGTGTAGAAATGTCTGTATGAGATGTTGAGATGGTGCATTGTAGGGTTGAGGTGGAAAAATGACAATTTTACCCCTCACCGGGGTTATCTCCGGTTTGGGCTTATAAAGTAGACGTTGCTCAGGGTTATCTCTGAGATTTGACTGCTGCAAGTACTGAAGGTCCTAAGGGTTATCTCTGAGGTGTGCCTGTCTTTCCGGTGTTATCTCTGGGTCTTGTATTGAGTGCATCGGTGTGAGTTCCGAGGTTGAAGCTGACTACATGCATTTAAAACAAGCATTTCCGGGGTTATCTCTGGAACTGCAACTGCACTCCTTGGGGTTATCTCCAAGGTTAGCACTGTTATTCCCGGTGTTGTTTTCGGGACTGGAACTGAGCATCTCGGGATTATCTCTAAGATAGAACTGTCCTCTCCGGTGGAATTTCTGGTATTTAAACTGCATTATCTTCCAGGGTTATTTCTGAAAGATGAATCTTCCCTCCTGCAATGCTAGTGATAGGTCTGCAGAAAATTTCGAGTGTCTACAATAGGTGTGGGTGATGTGTGTGTTTGTGTAAGTGTCCTGTGTGTGAGTTAATATATATATATATATATATATATATATATATATATATATTATATTGTAGACACTCAAAATTTTGCATTCCTATTACTAACCTTGTAGGAGGGCAAAAACATCTTTTAGAGATAACCCTGGAAGACAACTCAACTCTGTCCCGAAGATAACCCCGAGATATTCAGTACAGTCCCAGAGACAACCCCGGGAGATTCAATTTCAACCTCAGAGACAACCCTGAGGAATGCAGTTCCAGTTCCGGAGATAACCCTAGAATCCTCAATGCCATCTTGGAGATAACCTCGAGATATTCAGTCCCAATCCCAGAGATAACCCCGAGGAATGCAGTTGCAGTTCTGGAGATAACCCCAGAAATGCTCTTTTCCGCTTCCAGCAATCAGCTTCAACACTCAGCGATAACCCTAAGGCACTCATTCCCCAAGCCCGGAGATAACCTCGGAAGGTCAGGCATACCTCAGAGACAACCCTGACGATGGTCAACACTTGCAGCAATCCAATCTCAGAGATAACCCTGAGCAACGACCGCTAAATCAGCTCAAACCGGAGATAACCCCGGTGAGGGACAGAATCGTCATTTTTCCATCTCGATCCCACATTGCGCCATCTTAACAACATTCAAATATACATTCTATACAGACATGTCTTACAAGAACCAAAGAGCTCCAATCCCGAGTGACTACTACACAAGACAGCACATCGGATAGAATTTGAAACCTGAAGACCAAGGGCATGGTCCCATCTTCCTGACTTCGTATAACCTCTAATCTCATGTCATTGTGTAGCTCTCATCAACAGGATGCCAAAAAATGTCTTATGCACCTCGAGACGGTGGGACCCGCAGAGCCCGGGCACCCCTTGCAACCAATGATGCATCACATGGTCGCCAGCAGTACACTGCGACTCCCCTCTATAAATAGAGGGCTTGGGGCAGCCATTTTGCATAGAGAAAAGGCGAGGAAGCCATGTCCAATTTGCTCGGTACACACTATAAACTGAGTGCTTTCTCATTTTAAACACTTATGAGCTTCTATATTGCTATATTTTTTACCGGCGGGAGCCGAGTGTTCATCCATTTAAATCTATTGAAGTCTTCTTTGGCAGTCCACTGTAAGCCTTCTTACACTTTCTATAGCCTTTCTCCACTAATGTACACACACAGTTCTTCACGTTGAGAGTCGTTATTGCAGTATGTATGCCCAGACTTCATCCAAATGGTTTTATTTCTTTTTGTATATATATATACTTACATTATATATATATATATATATATATATATATATATATATATATATATATATTATCGAGTTATGCCTCGATTGAGCCTGATTTACATCTGGGCGTTTATTGCTTTTATATATATATACTTATATAAAAATTGTGGTCGAACTCTGTTCGATAAGCCTAGATTTACATCTGGAGGGTTCTATCGCTTTTACATATATATAAATACTTATATATATATATATAATTAACGAACGAGAATGGATCGATATATGTCCAATGCGTTTATAAACTTTTATATATATATATATATATATATATATATATATATATATATATATATATATATATATATATATATATATATATATATATATATATATCACCGCCTCGGAGTTTACTTCGTGGCCTTTTACAGCTTTTTTTACATTTTGTCCCTCCTAGAGTTTACTTCGAGGCTGCTGATCATTTTATTGCTTTATTTATATTTTTTCAATCCTCCATGGAGGTGCTTCGTGGTGGTTGATTGGTTTTTAATGCTTTATTTACATTTTTTAATCCCCCATGGAGGTATTTCATGGTGGTTGATTATCTGTATATATATATATATATATATATATATATATTTACTGCTTATATATATAACTGTTTATAGCTTTTATATAAATTGCTACATCATGTGAGCCTAGGAATCATGTGATCACAGATTTAGTCTACTGAATCTAGATTCGGTTCCCGTGATGGACATTTTCAGCTGTACACGGCTTGTAAATTATCCACGGTGTTCGAATTTCCTTATACGGCTCTCATGCCCACAAGGAGTTCGGCACTGCTATGTATATTATTTTCTCGAAGATACTTCGGTTATTGGAAATAAAAGCAATCAAGTCGAACACATAATAAAATAGAAGTATCAAAGGCCTCAATTACTATTGAGCACAAGGGTTTGAAAAAAACCTCTTTTTACTAAACATCATTGCTATATCTTGTTAAAACTGAATTTTTATACAGAAATTCAAACCCTTTGTATATAGGTGCGAACGAGGCATAGCACTACTTCCAGATAATTGCACATTGATCCACACACAAACACATTCATCTAATAATTTAATTGAAAAGTGGCGGTCACCGTGGCAACATGGATGTCGAGGGGTGCCTAACACCTTCCCTCCGCATAACTAAGTCCCTGAACCCTAATGAATCTCGGTTTCACAGACCCGTTAAGCAATGTTGCAAGACCCCAAATTTTATGAATAAAGATTTAAATTTCTCGAAATATTTTTTTTGAATATTATGGTGTGGATTTGATATAATGTTATAGTTGTGGGTAATATTTATAAATTTTGCAAAGTAAGCAAGTTCTTATATAATATTCGATTGGTCGGGAAATATTCTTTTTGTCAGGGAATATCCGTACGACGACACAATCATTGGTGGACCCCACAACGGAAGTATTGTCGTAGTTAGAAAACGACAGAATTATCATTTTATAAAAATAACTACGAAAGTATTCTTTCGTTAAAAATGTTGAACTACCCGGTAGTAAAAAATACGATGAATACGCTGGTTGCATAGTATCACACGGTATTGATTATTGATGCTTACGTAAGAAGTCACTCAGTTATACTCAATTATTACTACGGTAATTGTTGCATCATATATCTCATATTATTGATTCAATTATTGTCACAGTATCATCTGCATAATATGTTATATTATTAAATCAATAATTGAGATGACAAAGTTATTCATATTATTATTTGCAATATTGACAATGTCTAGAAGTTCTGTCAAGGAGAGGTTAGATAATCTAATTGCGCGTCAATAGGGAAAAATCTTTATTGGAAAGCCCCCTCTTTCCTGGGAACGACCTGGTTGTTAAATATTGTGAGTTATAATATTAATGATGAATAAGTTCTTGTTGATTAAAGATGAAATTGATAGTTCCATTGTGTGAGAATTATTAGTGTTAGTTGAAATCGAAATTTATTTCGATAATAATTAATGTCTGGAGGTTATATTGACCAATCGGGTAATTCATCGGATAAAAGAGCAATTAATTGCTATTAATTCACAAGCTTATAACTATGTGTTCACATGTGTGTACTATTAATTCACATGATTTACTATTAGGGGAGTTGGTGCAAGATTGATATACTTGTATGACTAAATTAAAAATGGAGGTATAGTTGATGGTACTATACTGTAATTAATTTTTTCACATGTTTAGAACTATTGAGTCACATGATTTACTATTGATTCACATGATTTACTATTAGGGGAGTTGGTGCAAGATTGATAATATTGGCATGACTAAATTAAAAATGAAGGTATAGTTGAAGGTACTTACTGTAATTAATTTTTTCACATGTTTAGAACTATTGAGTCACATGATTTACTATTGATTCACATGATTTACTATTATGGTAGGTGGTGCAAGTTTGATAATACTTGCAGAACTAAATTAAAAATAAAGAAAAAGAGGGAGGTATTATACTGTAATATTTCGAGCCCCAAAATGTGCAATTATTGAAACTATATTTTCCTATAAATAGAAGCTCATTCTTCCTTCATTTCTCACCAATTCACTAAGTCTCACAAGAGCAATTATTATAGAGAGAAATTATAGAGAGAAAGAAGAAGAGAAGTCTACTACCTCACTATTCCAGTATCCAGTTTTCTTCTAAGGTAAGGGGTATTATTTCTTTCGTATTCATGAAGAGAGTTATTTTCTTTCGATACTCGTAAGTGTTGTTATTCCATTCTTTATTATTATTCTGTTGGAATAACCTGTCTGTGCGGTCTATCGCATGTCTGGTGAATTCTTTTGTTATTCCATTCTTTATTATTCTGTTGGAATAACCTGTCTGTGAGGTCTATCGTATGCCTGGTGAATTCTTCTGTTATTCCATTCTTTATTATTCTGTTGGAATAACTTGTCTGTGCGGTCTATCGCATGCCTGGTGAATTCTTCTGTTATTCCATTCTTTATTATTCTGTTTGAATAACCTATCTATGCGAACTACCGCATACATGGTGAAATTCTTCTGTTATTCCATTCTTTATTATTATGTTGGAATAACCTGTCTATGCGAACTACCGCATACATGGTGAAATTCTTCTATTATTCCATTCTTTATTATTATGTTGGAATAACCTGTCTACGCGGACTACCGCATGCATGGTGAATGACCCTTCATATTCATTCCTTATTAAATTGTGGAAATGATCTGTCTACGTGGATTACCGCATGGCGGGTGAAAATCCATTTGCAGTTTCATATATTCTATTATACTCATTTGGTTAAAGTTTTGGCTTCTATACTCTATGAAATTAGTAGAATATCCTGGATATTTGCGCTTCATCTAGTATCTTTTAATGAAAATATTCTTCTGAGCATTCTTGAATTTTACTCCACAAAGCAGTATCATGTTGACAATTTGGACGTTATTGATTTCTGGATAAATTAGATTATAAATCTTTAAAATTTATCCTTCAACTTGTTTTATTGAATTATTATGTCATTGTCATAATCCTCATGCTTATATTGTGATGAAAGTCATCTTTGGCTTACGTGCATAGATGGACTTGGTATGATTATGACCAGGGATTATTCGGTATAATCATGACCGTAATATAACGAATGATGTGGTAGCATTGATGGACAGTTATGGGTATGATTATGACCAGAGATTATTTGGTATAGTCATGACCATTAATGATTACATGAATATCCTTGGCCTGTAGTTCAGGGATGATTTGATGATATGGTTTATTTATTAAGCTGAGTCTCAGCGATAAAGTTGATGAAAAACTTTTTAAATCATAGAAGATAGTAGATTTTATGCTCTACTTGACTCTTCTAATGGATTGCTTATTCCGCTGCAATTGTTGATCTAAAACTTGTTGCCTATTATATTCTATCAGTTGTTATACTGTTGAAGGCTAAGGATAGTTTATTCTGCATTATCTTAGTCATAATATTTCTTACTGGGCTAGTTGAGCTCACCCTTTTCTTTCATTGTTCTCTTCAGGAAATGAGAATATAGTTGGGATGAGTCGGGAAATTGAGTGATGGTCCAGGATAAGTGGCTTTAGTAGTCCTCACTATTCTGTGAAATAGTGTGATAATAATTGTAATGAGGACTCCATTGAGAGTGGATATTGTCTAGAAGGCAATATTTTTATTTAAACTCTCAGTTATGTTTTGTCGTATTGTACACGACAGTTGTATAATTAAGTTTGTATTTGATTTTGTACCATGTATTTGACGACTCAAGATGGGTGATGTATACCTGTTTTGGGGGCATCACAAGTGTCACATTACTGGGTCAATGTGCAAATCTTTTCTCGATTGTGTTGGTACAACCATTTAAAAAAACTAATTGGCGACTCTTACAGTCAAATCGTCGACATATACATGTCGGATGTAACATTCTAGAATTTTTAAGTGTAATATTAAATATTTATTGATTTATATAAGTATTTAATGGATAGGTTTATTGTTGAATAAATAATTGTTCAATTTGGGTTGATGTGGTATAGTGAATTATTTGTTGATTAAATAATTAAATATTAAATATTAAATATTTATTGATTTATATAAATATTTAGTGGATATGTTTATTGTTGAATAAATAATTGTTCAATTTGAGTTTATGTGGGTTAGTTATTTATTTGTTGAATAAATAGTTAAGGAGCTAAGAAAATTAATTGTTATAAGGTTATAAACTAATTTAATTTAATAATTATGTTAGAGAGCTAATAATGATTAAATGAATTATAATATTTTAATTGGAATTTGTGATTAAAATAAAGTGTTAATTGGTTGGATAAAATTATAATTATAAAAGAAATTATAATTATGAGATAATGATTTATGTGTTAAAGTAATTTAATAGATTAATATTTAATTGATTATTTAATTTAAATAGAAGTGTGATAAATAACATTGCTATAAAGGAGTTAATAAAATAAATTAAAAGAGTTTAATTTAGTTTTGCCAAACATGTTTTATTGCATATTAAGTCTTTAATCTAATGATGTTTTATCAAACAAGGTATAAGGATTAATCCATTTGTTTTAATTAAGTTTACCAAACAAGGTGTATGGATTAAAGAGTTATTTTATTAAGCCTAGCCAAACAAGCCTTATGGCTTTTGATTTTCAAAATACTATAACGATGTCGCTTAAATCCTATACTTAATATATCTATTATTACTATATATCGTTATATTATTCTACGTATGTTAGAGTTAGGAAGAAAGAAAACTCAGAAGAAGAAAAGGGAGAGAAGAAGAAAACTATAGAGAAATTGAGAGAAATCCTAACAGGTTTTGATAAAAGGAATTGGAAGAAAGAATCATAGAAAGGAAAACCTTCATCATCTAGCATACAAGGTGTCGACATCGGGATTTTTGGGTGTCCCTTTCCGTTACTTGTTCTTTCGGTGTTCTCATTTTAGGTGAGATTTGTTTGAAAAAAACAAGTGAAAAGGTCCCATATGTATAATGTCGACGATGGGATCGTTAAGAGTCTCCATTGGTTTTTAAATGGTTGTACCAACACAATCGAGAAAAAGGTTTGCACAATGACCCGAAGGATGTGACACTCGATATACTGCCGCAAAAACCGATTTGTTTAGGGTCCGGGGACTTGGTTATGCGGGGAAGGTGTTAGGCACCCCAGACATCCGTGTTACCACTTGACCGCCTCTTTTCAAGAAACTATTATATGAATGTGTGTGTGTGTGGGTCAATGTGTTGTTATATGAAAGTTAAAGCGAGGCCTCGTTCGAACCTATATACATGTGGTTTGAATTTATGTAAAAATTCAGCTTTTAGCAAGATATGGCAATGATTTTTATAAAAGAGGTTTTTCAAACCTCGATGCTCAATAGAATTGAGACCTTTACACTCCATTTTTATTAAGTGAGCGGTCAATTGATTTTATTTAACGTATGCGAGGCATCCGTATGAAAAATAATACATCCAAAAATAATGCCGATTTCCTCGTGGGTATGGAAACCATCCGAGGAAATACGACATCGCAGATCAATTTACAAAGTCGCCATAAAATTGAAAATGTCCATCACGGGAACCGAATCTAGATCCAATGAGATGAATCTGTGATCACATGATTCCTAGGCGCACATAATATTGCAATTTGTATAAAAGCAATAAGCAGGTATATATATAAAAAAGCGGTAAATATATATATACAGACAGGATAACCAACCACGCAAGCACCTCCATGGGGATCGAAAATGTAAATAAAGTTGTAATATGGTCAACCGCCACGAAGGAAATTCCAAAGTGATGTAATGTAAATAAAGTTGTAATGCGGTCAATCGCCAGAAGTAAACTCAGCAGCAGACTAAATATAAAGAAAGTCAGAAAAGCGATCAACTCATCACGATGGAAACTCCAAAGCGGACAAAATAAATAAATATATATATATAAGCAATAAACGCATCTGATGTAAAATCCGTGCTCATCGAACATAATTCACCATTCGCTCATATATATATAAGTATATATATATATATATATAAATGAAAGTAAACGCACTGCATCAAGTCTAGGCTCATCGAACAACGTCCCACACACAGCTTGATATATATATATATATATATATATATATATATATATATATATATAAAAAGCGAAGTAAACGCACTCAAACCAAGTTCAGGCTCATCGAACAAAGTCCGACACACGCTTGATATATATAAGTATATATATATATATATATAAATAAACGCACTGCATCAAGTCTAGGCTCATCAAACAAAGTCCGATAGACAGCTTAATATATATAAGTGTATATATATATATATATATATATATATATATATATATATATTAAAGCAAGAAACGCCCGCATCAAGTTCAGGCTCAATCGAGGCATAACTCGATAATATTAGTCAATATATATAAATATATATATATATATATATATAATATATATATATATAGACTAGAATGAAACCACAGACCGAAGTTCGGGCAAAAGCAAGCAACATGACTCTCAACGTGTAGAAGGGTGTGTGCAAAGATGAAGAGAAAGACTCTAAAGTGTGTGAGAAGGCTTACAAAATTGAATCGATAAAAGGGCTTCTATATCTTTAGAGTGGGTAAAAACTGGGCTTTTGTGGGTACAAAAGAGGCTATATATGAGCTCACAGGTGTTTGAAAGTGAGAAAATAAACTGTATGGCAAGTGCCGAGCAAATTGTGCAAGGTTTCCCCGTCTTTTTTCTCTTAAAAATCAGCACCCCAAGCCTCTTATTTATAGGCAAAAGGTGTCATGAGTGTACTCATGGCGCTCACCAAGCAGTGTACCAGAGGTGGGTCTGGGTCGGCCTCGATTCTCACTGGCCGGGTCATCTCAAGTACGTGCACTCGTGCAATCAGAATGTCCACTCGGATTTTGAGAAGTGCAATTCGGGCATCCGTTTTGAGGTATTCATGACCTATTTTGGACCGCCGTTGTCGAGAGTTGTACGATGGCATGAGATTAGAGTTTGTACGAAGTCTTTGAAGATGGGACGATGCCCTTCGGTCTTTAAGATTCAACTTTCATCCGTTACCCCGCACAATAGTCACTCTGGATTGGTTACCCTTATGGGACATTGTTGCGTAGAGACGAGATGTGGCATCGTGTTGGACGAGATGGCGATGTTGCCCTCACCCGTTATTCACCGGATTGGGCCGATAAGCAGACGCTGCTCGACTTTCACCGAGATTGACCGCTTCATTTGTTGAAGGTCCTCATTGTCATCTTTGAGGTGTGCCTGTCTTCCCGATGTTATTGCCGGGTTGGCACAGTGTATTTTATTGTGAGTGCCGAGATTGAAGCTGATGGCATTTGAAACAAGCATTTCCGGGGTTATCTCCGAAACTGCATTCCTTGGGGTTATCACCAAGGTTGGTGGCTATTCCCATGGTTGGGACTGAGACTGGATACCTCGGGGTTATCTCCGAGATTAATCGGTCTTCTCCAGTGTGTGTTCTGGTATTGTATCTGCAGGTCTCGGGGTTAGATCCGAGGTTGAAACCATTACTCCCAGATTGCGATTCGGGGTTGATGCTGAACTTCCGGTAGTATCCGGTATGGATTTGGATTGTCTTTTAGGGTTCTCTCTTAAAAGATGACTCTGTCCTCCTGCAATGTTAAGTAATAAGAGTACGTAAAATTTTGAGTGTCTACAGATGCCCTCTTTATCATACTCATGCATAGCGATGCAGGGTAGGATAAAGAATCCTGACACTTGAAACGTTAAATAAGATAAACATGGTACTATGGATAGTAACATGATGCAAATGTATGATGCATGTGTACGGGGTTGTGGCCCAACATGCTGGGGATGATTGTTGGTTCCCTGTTGCTCCAACTTGGGATTGGCAATACTCGACCAAATCGATGTGCAGTTTAATCATTAGGATATTTGGTGTTGGAGTTATCACCAAATTCATGTGTTCTTGATAACGACTTGATACTGAAAGGGTATCTTTTATGTGTAAGAGATCTGTGGGGATAAAGCTTGATTTGTTTGAGGATGTGTATAACATATTCCATCATCTATTCTCTTGGATAATGTTGACCTCTCCGGTTAGTATCGCCGCAATATGTCATGATTCTCATTGGATTTATCGCCAACAAAGAATGCCGCTGTGGATGCCTGACCTTCGTTGACGTGTGAATCAACAGCTGAAACATCCTGTGGGATATACTGTCAAGGTTGTTTGACCTTTGTTGATGTGTGAATCAACAGCAGAGATTCTGTGAGGAGATCGTCAAGGTTGCTTGACCTTCGCTGACGTGTAGATCAACGGAGCATTGCGTTGTGACCCCCGCCGGGGATCCACTGGGGAATATGAGGAGCTGGGTATGAGAACCTCGAACAGCTCTATAGCTCTGACAGGTTTAAACGTTATCGGCTGAAATGATGTCAAGGTTGCTTGACCTTCGTTGATATGTGTGCCAACGGCTGAGCATGCGTTGCTACTCTCGCCGGAGATATACGTTGTAACCCCCGTCGGGGACCTACTAGGGACGCATGAGTACGTACGCGACTATCAAACGGTTCTCAATGCTTTGATGGGTTTACTTGCCATCGGCTGAAATAACGTCAAGGCTGCTTGACCTTCGTTGATGGATATGTCAACGGATGAACGTGTTGTAACCCCCAGCGGGGATCTACATTGTAACCCCCGTCGGGGACTCACGTTGTAACCCCCATCGGGGACTCACGTTGTAACCCCCATCGGGGACTCACGTTGTAACCCCTGTCGGGGACTCACATTGTAACACCCGTCGGGGACTCACGTTGTAACCTTCGCTTCAGACTCACGTAGTAACGACGACCGAGTCTGCGCAAGATCGGACCTATATAAGGTATTGTCGTATATGATTTATGACAACTGAGGTCATCGGTAGAGTATACCTTGTGTTCAGGTGACTACCAATGAGTGATGTACAGATTCAAAGTCTCATCTGAGAAGACCAGATCAGATGTCGCTTTTGCTCAATCGCGTGGCATTTTATTCTCGATTTGACCTTTCTAGCCCGTAAGAACTCCGCTTCAACTCGAACTAGACCGAAATGGAGGGTGGGGCCCACATAAGAGTCGCAGTGCACTGCCGCAATTGAAGTGAGCTACTGACCACAAAGCGTGGATGATAAATCCCAAAGAAATGCCTTCACAAGTCACTTTCAACTTGTTTCTCTCTAGAAAAAACCGTGAGCCACTTCTAGATTTGCTGAGTTCGGGCTGCTTTCTGCAAATTCTGTCACCGTACAAGTGTTTTACACTATCCTGGTAACGTATGCATGTATTTTTTCCAGTTTCTGTCCGTTAGATTGTGAGATATTGCACGAAATGCATCTAAACACATAGTAGTGATTATGTATGCACAAATGACTCGATAAAAAATATTCAACATAGTAAATGTTAGTATTAAACCATGCTGAACATAATGATGTGAAAAAAATTTAACTTCTGAGACAGTCAAATATGCACCTTTTTCTGCTATTTTTTGTCCTATTTGAGGTCCAATGAGCAAAAGGTAGAAAGGCAAAATACTCCTAGCATTGAGGTTGGCCTTATGCATGATGTTCTTGATTTTTTATGCATATATTCTGTATATGACTTTGGGGTAGCTGTGCTACTGAATGGCCACCTAGACATGCCTGTGCGCATATGGATAGTCCTATTTTCAAAGGGGACTATGGCGAAATTTTTCCAAATGTAGGCATAGGGTAGTCATGCATTCTAACTCTATTATATGTTAAAGTAAATGCATGCATGCATATAGTCATATAATGCATTTTAGAAAGCTCCAGGTAAGGAAATACCACACCCTTTCTCGAGGTGATTTGAGATTTGTTGTCCGTGATATTATGGATCCCGATTAGCCGAAAGCGCTTCTTATAGGACCGCTTCAAGCGTATGGCGGAGGGCTTCAAGTGCCTCATCCCTGTTTCCGCCGCATGTACTTCGCTTGGTTGGTGGAGGTCATGATTCGGCCCTGCCCGTGTAGAGGTTCCGGGCGCCGAGGACAAGGAGGTGGATATTGAGGATCCCGCCTCACCGTGATCTATCCTCGTAGGGAACTTCCGAGCATCCAGGTGGTGAACCCAGAGTTGCTAGGTGATTTGGGTAGACACCCATCGATGTATTTGAATGCTAACGAGGTATGACGTTAGACTTTATCTTCCTTCTTTCCTATTGATGAGGATTAAAAGGGTTCTGATGTTGATCTGTGCTTCATGCAGGTTCCAGGTTTTACACAGCCTCGGGGGAACTAGTTTAGCATCCACTTCATGTACCAGGTGCTTCATCCTGATTATAGAGTAGTAGTGCATGAGTGGGGATTTGGGGCATTTTTCTCCATCCTTCCCCGTCATTTTCCCTGGGGTTACCTCAGGGCATTGTCTGAGCGATGGTTTCATCAGACTCACCCACTCCACCCACCGATCATGAGGTGATGATGACGCCTATGGATTGGTGATTTATCACAAGTGTGGAGTTTGGAGGGGAGCCAGTGCCTTGCATGGCGAATATCATCCCAACTACCGTCTGGTCCTTGTTAGAGTTCCGTGGCAAGCGCCAAAATGTAGGATCGCCCATTCAAGTCCTTTGAGCGTAGATGTTATGAGCGGCTATTGAGTGAGCCCATGCCTCGATGATGTCGATCGTGGATCGCGCTCGCGGGCGATTGTTCCCGATGATCATTCGAGGTCGCTTTATAGTGATAACTCTTCCACTTGTATCTTTCGCTTTGTCAAGACCACACGCGATGTGGACCGATAGGAGAGTACGATTGGGGCTCTTACACCTTTGCCTATTTCCTCCGGGGCATGCGTCTGCACTCACAAGGTTTGACCGAGGCTTGGCTAGGATTTTACCCATTTCTGCTGGTGAGTATTTCTCTTGTCTTTTTCCTTTCATAGGTTAAGAGTGTTTACTGACAGCAGATGTTTTGCCATTGTGTTGGAAGTTTTGGGCCTATGAGAGGCTTCCATGTTTGCGTCCTGTGAGTGTGTTAGGCTTAGATACCTATCCACGAGGATGACGATGGCACCATTCTATTTTGCCAGAGGTCCCTGTATCTGAGGGCTTCGCTCATTGCCGTATGCAGCTGGAGTTGCTGACGGCCGATGCCATTACATGGATTCCATACTCAGGGGATCATTTGATCATCGGTTTTGAGGATGGACACCCTACTGGAGTAGAGTATTTGATTTCCACCTGGAGATTTCCTCTTTTCACCGATGGAGGCTGGGAGCTCTATTTAGAAGAGCGTGCTATTAGGAGCACCACAGGGGAGATTCGTATACCGATCTTGCCTCCTGTTAGGCATCATTGGCCTGTATCACAGTCACCCACCATTGATATTCCATTGTTGGGAGTTGACGGTTTTGATTTATCCGAGGGTCCATGTACTCGTGTGATGTTCCAAATACCGGTGGCTCCTCAAGACTATTGGGGCCCATCCCGTGCCACATAGTTTATGGGGGACATGGTTCCTGGATCATTGATGATGACGGATTGGGTAGCTTATGTTCGAGCTCCACCCATATGACCCAGATTGATAGCTTGACCCAAAGAATGATCGGCATAGATATTTATTCGGCATTTGGGCGTAGATCCAAAGAGAAGCGAGACATTTGTTCCTTCCACCAAAGTCTGCCGCCCCTCGATGACCCATTTGGTTTTGCTTGCCAGCAGATCCTCCACTTTATAGGCCCCGACATCCCCGCTGATAGACATCCAAAGACTCAGAGAGAGTTACATCGTGGGACAGATTGAGGATGTGGACATCGAGACCATTGTCTTCTTCTCGATGTGTATTCTCGCTATATCTTTTGATAGCCTCTCATTAGATATTGGGTGGTTGTTCCCATTCTCGCTATATCTTTAGATAGGCCTCTCATAGTAGTAGGGCATTTGTGCCCCATTTTTATGTACTTGTAGTCAGATAGAGTCGATGTATTAGATGATGATATATTTAGGAATGTATGCACCGCTTTTTTCATTCCCTATATCATATTGCCATCCATTATCTCATATGCATGTATCATGTTATGCATATGTATGTATGTCCAGAGATACTCAAGATATTGACCTGGATGGTCTTATGACACGGCCCGCATGCATGTCTTCTTCGATAGCTTAGTCAGATAGATCATACCCCACCGTTAGTGGTGGCATTGGGTATGCGCTGTGGTATTACGATAAAGATGTCACCATCGATAGGGTGATCAGAGATCTGTTATTGCAAAGATACCATGACCCTTTTGGCATTTCGTGTTCCTCGCAGGATTTATAGATGGGATGCTAGAGCATCACTAGGCCGATAGGCGTGTATTTCGCTTTGGCACCCATGAGTTGACTCCTACCGGAGGAGTATGCCCGCTTGACGATGTCGCCTTTCTAGACCAGACCTTTGCGTACACATGGATTTGGGAGATATGAGTAGATTCGGTTCATGACTCTCACCGGATTGAGGCGCAGAGTGGTGCGAGGATGAGTCGACATCCGCCATGTGATCTCTCAAAGATTTTCAGTGTGATGATTTGGTGCGAGGATAGCTACTCACGACATTAAGGGATTTCACCGTGTTTGAGGATCATCATGCTCGCCGAGTTGATGTAATCGATACTATGTGTAACCGCACACGGTACATGCCATGCATACATGGATGAGATAGATATAAGCGCTTATCATGGCGGTGAGAGCTTCGTGGAGGGTCGCACCATTGTACCTATGATCGTGGCGAGACCTTTGTCGGGCGGCCCCTACTATCGTAGATTTACTTACCCGTCTGTGTGTGTTTACTAGGAGTTCTGGTCATGTCAGATGTGTGGTTTATGTCACACTTCATGACTAGTTGGTACCTTTTAGACGGCAGACGGTATTGTTTCTCCCATGAGGTGGCTATGTCAGATTCCTTTCAAATGCATCGGAGTGTGTAGATGCTCACCCGGTCCGCATTTTTTGGCGATATCCAAGATCCATTTAGCATATTGTCGCGTTTCTCGGGCTTTGCTCACCATACAGCCTTCATTACTCATGCTCCGCATGGATTTCCTCCCTTCGGGTCGGCTTTCAAGGGCGGACGACTTATCATCTATCGGGCCGTGATGTTGCAGGCTTTGACCAGCCTCTAGGATTTTATCCTTTCGAGGGGGTGGCAAGTCGGCCAACTTCTCGATACCTCTCAATGAGGACCGATCTCGTATACGCTTGTTGGGATCAGCGTGAGCTAGCCGCTTTTCCCCGCCAAATATCCCAAGTTATTCCGCAGAGTACTTCGCATGGATGGAGATGGAGGTTTTATCACCGCAGCAGATTTGCAAGACTCTGGATCGAGAGTTAGACGATATAGAGCCTATAGAGGACATTGATACCTATATTGAGGACGATATCGTTGTTGGGTTGCCAGCATTTCTTCCGGATTCTCCTAGTACCAAGAGATTTTGTGATCCAAAGACTCTAAGACAATATTTAGAGCAGAGTCTTCATCTGATAACCTTTGAGAGAGACCAGATTCGATCTATGATGTCGATTGCTCTTGATGTGAGGGACGCCGCCCTATTAGAGAGAGACGAGGCATTAGCTCGTAGAGATGCCGCTGTTGTTGAGAGGGATAAGGCCAGGTCAGTCAGAGACGCAGTGATAGTTGAGCGGGATAGTGCTATATCTGCCCGGGATGTGGCTGTCACAGATAGTACTGCAGTGAGGTCCCTTACCACTAGTATGATAGCAGAGATGAGCGCTTATATCGATGAGCATATGGTCATCATGCAGATGGCTACAGATCTATTGGGTCGTGTGGATATTCTTATCCAGGAGACTATAGCTTTACCTCCTTCATCTGAGAGGGATGCCATATTGGTCTTGCTAGCTCGCATGTACCCTGATTCGTAGATGAGCTTGTATTTACCTGCACAGACTAGCTTAGTCATTTTGTCATGTACAGTTCACATTGTATATATATCAAACAGCATTATATATGATAGGGAAATATATTTTTGGATCACTTCCCTTTTAGATATGCCTTGTTATTTGCTTGATATTTTGCCCGGCCGCTTTCGTGGCTTGTGATCTTGATGAATTCTCAATTCTTCCTTGGTGGATGGACATCGAGTCGCCTCTCGGATAGTTCGTAATGGATCATCGATCTATGTATATCCCTACCATCTTTGGTGTCTTGGGACTTGTTTCGAATGGAAATGTGGAGAGGAGTGTGGCTTTCCTCTCTAGATCGACCGCACTACGATGGTCGCCAAGATTTCTATTTAGGAGAAGCCTAGTTAATTCCACCTCTTTATGGTTTAGTATTGCTCTTCGAGGTATGACCGCAGCCTTAGATGGTCGTCTTATCTCCTATTTGGGAGGAGTTCGTAATTCCATCCCTTTGGTCCGTCGAATAACATATAATGGATTGAAAGGGAATCCCAACACCGCTAACAATGGTTTGTGTTTTGGTAGGGGTGAGACCGCACCATGAATGGTCGCCTATGTACTCCTATCAAGAGGAGATCAGTCTCATGAAGTTCTAACCTCAGTGTAAGAGGTTCAACACTGTATATAGCTGACATGGTGTAGGAATATTTTTGGTTGTTTTTGTAAGGAGAAGAGGGTGGAAATGTTTTTGTTGTTTTTGTTTTATTGCGACCGGGCCATATGAAATGGTTGCCTATGTACTCCTATTGAAGAGGAGATCAGGTCGACGTAGTTCGCCTCGTATGAAGAAAAAAGCGAATCACATATACAGTCGAAAAGGGGAGGAGAAAGTTTAATCCTAGGTTGGGGATAAACTGCAGGTAGGAGAAGTTTGATCCCATGTATGGGTAGCCAAACTGCGAACGCAAGAGGTTCAATCTGCGGTGGGATGACCTAAGTTGTATGAGCGCAAAGGAGAAAGCCAGGCTGCTGGCTTGAAGAGTATGTTCTTTGAGGGGAAAAGTGTAGATAAGTTGTAGGTGGTGTTTGCTGGTTACTTCAGACATAATACCGTTTCACGGTGTCTGAGTTGATGAGTTACGAAAATTCATCGCCGTCCATTTCTTATAATCTGAGAGCGCCTCCTGTCAATACTTCTTTGACAATAAATGGGCCTTCCCAGTTAGGAGCGAATTTTCCTTTGGCCTGATCTTGATTGTCAAGAATCTTCTTCAGAACCAAGTCATGTTGTTTAAATTGTCGTAGTCGGACTTTTTTGTTGTAGGATCTGGTGATCCTTTGCTGATATAGCTGACCATAGAAGATAACCGCGGTTCGCCTTTCGTCTATCAGAGACAATTGGTGATACCTGTCTTGTACCCATTGGTTTTCATCCAAATTGAAGCGCCGATCAACACTCTGAGAGATTCCATCTCAACTTCTAGGGGGAGCACTACTTCCATCCCATAGGTTAAAGCGTAGGGGGTTGCCCCAGTTGAAGTACGCATTGTGGTCCTGTAGGCCAACAGAGTCAGAAGCAATAGGTTTGGCCAATCTTTGTGGTTTGCTGACATCTTTTGCATAATCTTCTTGATATTTTTGTTAGCCGCTTCAACAGCACCGTTCATCTTCGGATGATAGATGACGGAGTTAAGATGTTTGATGTGGAATCTACTGCATAATTCCTCCATCATTTTGTTGTTGAGGTTTTTGGCATTGTCTAACACAATCACCTCTGGTTGTCCATATCGACAAATGACATTGTTTTTGATGAAAGCAATGATGACTTCTTTAGTGACCCTGGGGAATGAGGCTGCTTCTACCCACTTGGTGAAGTAGTCGATCATGGTGAAGATAAATCGGTGACCATTACTGGCTTTAGGCTCAATGGGCCCAATAACGTTCATTCCACACATTGAGAAGGGCCAAGGCGAACTCATATTGTGGAGCTCCCGTGGAGGGGCGTGTATAGCATTCCCATGAATCTGGCACTGATAGCATCTTCTGACGTGGTCGTTGTAATCAGCTTTAAGAGACAGCCAGTAATGTCCCATCCTGAGGACTTTCTTGACAAGGAGGGGGCCACTCATGTGGGGGCCACAGACTCCGCCATGGATTTCATCCATAAGCCTTTGGGCTTGATCTTTGTCTAGACACCTGAGGAGACCTAGTCCTGCATCTCTTTTATAGAGCGCATCTCCACTCAGGTAGAACTTCATAGCAAGTCGATGGATCCGCCTTTTCTCAGTCATGCTCGCCTCAGCGAATGTAGATCCATCTCTTAGATATTCCTTGATATGCTGATACCAAGGAGGTTGGATGGGAGGTAGCTCATTCGATACTTCTCCAACGTAATTCCCATAGGCTGGGGCCTTGTGCAGGGAAATTGTAACTCTTGGCAAGTGTTCCTTGTCTGATATGCGAATCAAGGAGGCTAAAGTTGCTAATGCATCCGCGAAATCATTCCTATTACGAGGAACATGTAGAAAGGAGATTTCTTCAACTCCGGGCCATCTTCAAAACTCGCCATGGTAAGGCAAAGAAATGTAGTTCCTTGGTTTGATAGACTCCGTGGATTGTCCGATTACCAACTCCAAATCTCCAAGGATGCTTAACCGCTGATGCCCATTGAACGGGCAAGTTTTTGCCCCATAAGATGTACTTCATACTCACCAGATTGTTGGTGCCGATAAACCGTAATTTGACAAAGAACGGATACCGCTTCCCCAGACGATATTAGAATTGCTCCACTCTCCGTAACCTTCCATGTTAATGTACCCATCAAAATACATCCTCCATGATTGGCGCGATCGTCGCATCGATGGTGTTGCTATATCATCATCATTACTCCTTCATCGGGATATATGTTTCCAAGGGTTTAAAATCCCTCAAGGTGTATGGCGCCATTGATCTGCGATTCCTCGACCTTTGATGGACTTTTTTGAGTCACATATACGATGTCAAATTGTTGTAGGATCAATCGCCATCCGGACAAACCGCAAATTCAACATGGGTTTGTTGAACACATACTTGAGAGGATCCATGCGGATATGAGATGGGTTGTGTGACCATGTAGGTAATGATGTAACCTCATGGAGGCCCATGCTAAAGCACAACATGTCTTCTCGATCAGAGTGTACTTGTGTTCACTGCTGCTGAACCTTTTGCTGAGGTAATAGATAGCTCGCTTTTGGCCTCTATCGCCTTTCTGTCTCTAGCATACAAATTTCATGGCATTGTCACTTACTTTACTTGATAGATACATGAACAGGGGAACATCATCCCCGGTGGTACCAAGACAGAGCTTTGACTAGTCAAGCTTCTTGATTGTAAGGAAGGCATTCTGCACTCATCATTCCATTTCATGGAGGAGTTCTTCCTTAATAACTTGAAGATTGGCTCACAGGTTGTTGTGAGTTGGGAGATAAACTTGCTGATGAAGTTGATCCTTCCCAAAAATCCCCGTATTTCCTTCCTCTATCGGAGGAATGGGCATTTCCGTGATGGCTTGATTTTGGCAGATCCACCAATCCTTTGTGGCTGACTAGAAATCCTAGCAGCTTGCCTGACTTAACGCCAAAGGCGCACTTAGCTGAATTCAATTTCAAGTTGTACTTACGCAACCTGTTGAACAACTTTCTGAGATGGTCTAGATGGTTCCGGGACTTGACAATGATGTCATCCACATAGATCTCAATCTCTTTATACATTAAGTCGTGGAAAAGAGCCATCATAGCTCGTTGATAAGTAGCTCCGGCATTGATGAGGCCGAATGACAATCGCCTATAGCAAAAAGTTCCCCAAGGAGTGATGAAAGCGCCTTCTCACGATCTTCCCTAAGAACCATGATCCGATGGTACCCCACAAAGCAATCAAAGAAAGGAGTACATGTCGTGTATTCGCAAAGATTGTCAATGAGAATGTGGATAAATGGCACGAAAGCTATCTTTTAAGCAAGCTTTGTTCAAGTTCCGTAATCCATGCAAACTCGAACCTTCCCTCCGTGTTTAGGCACGGTACAATGTTGGATATCCACTCGTGATATGTAGACACCATGATGATGCCGACTTTGAAATTATTTCACAATTTCTTCTTTCACCTTTAAACTCCACTCGTGTTTCAATCGCCGAGCTTTTTGCTTAACCGCTTAAATCCTCTTTAATGGGAAGGCGATGAAGGACAATGTCAAGGATAAACCTACCATGTCTTCATGAGACCATGTAAACACATCCTCGAATTGGGTTAATAGCGAACCATGTCATTCCGTTGGTTTGGGGTAAGGTCCGAACCAACTGGATTAACATAGGGCTTTCTAAGGTTCCGAGATTGAAAGAAGTGGTTTGATCAAGGTTAGGTTTGGGTTTGTCTTTGACCCATTCTTGAATTTCTCGGAGGCACCTCAATGTCATCCTCGAGATCCATCAAGGTCAATTCATCTCTACATCAAAGGTACAATCCTTGTGTAGAGAGGCATCGATCCGCAAATACAAGTACATCTAAATTCGTAGTCCTCAAAAAAATATGCTTTCACTTAGTATATATATGAAATGCGCTTGATCATACACAATGTTAGCATATATCGGCAAAATAAACCGCTAATACCGCATGTAAAAGTAAGCAGTTATTGTATCTACAGGCGTAAAAGAATTTCTCGCCGCTTACCCTTGTCGACCAAAGCAAGGAATGTTGTTCCAATTGGTAAGGGTAAAGTCCGGTGGACCACAAAGGATGGAGGGATTGTCATCATCCTCCTTGTCCCGAATGATGGTCATTACGCCGTGGCAATCATCATCCGGGTGTATCTCATGGTATGTTCATCATGGACGATGATGCGCATGCCCGACATTATTCGACAACATTTTCCTTGATTCTCCGCCTCCTTTTCTTCGATCATGGGATCCGGAATAACGATTTTCTTTTCCTCCACCGGCTTCAACTTAGGAAATAACATGGCCATGACATTGGCCGGCACCTTTATCGAGGTTGTGCGGACTCAGAGTTTGAAGGCGGTTAACGCCACATGGTTGAAGCTAAAGGAATCTGCTGATGCTTATGAGGATTCCTCAGAATTAGAGTCGCGCAGAATAGCCTAGTCCAAATTGCTCCAACTTGCTTGGTTAATCGAATGGGGTACTGGATACCTCGCCATCTTTACCCAACCCTTGTCTCGCTTATGACCCAACAACATCATTTCTTGAGTGGTCGACATCACCTCAAAGCAGAAAATGTGGGTTCTCGGCAAGGGTGCTCCAATAAATGCAGATTGGGTGTTGCTTATTTCCAAAGCATGAAAACCGACCGGTTCTACGCCTGCATTGGCATTGATGAATGGAATGTCCCCTGCCGAGGAATCTCCGTTCAAAGATTGACCGTGACTGTGCTATTGTTGATAATGTACTTCAATTGTTGGTGAAGGTTGAGGGATCGCCTCGCCACGTGGGATCTATGGTCGTCCCAAGAGCAAAAGTTGTATCCCTAATCTATCTTGAGCACATGGAAGGATACGCAGAATGTATGAGGGCCAATTTCGATTAAGCAACTCAATTACTCCAACCGAAATTACGTCTGCTCCATCAAAAGCTTTGATGATAGTATGGCTACTCCAAATTCGGTTGAGATTGATATTCATCTTCACCAAGGTGGCATATGGGCGTATATTCGTAGAGGAACCTCCATCTATTAAGACCCTTCTACCATATATCCCAAGACAAGACCGCAATGTGTAACGACTTGCAATGACCAAATTCCCTTCGGATGGTATATCATCATCGAAGAAGGATATCACATTGTTGTTGAAAATGTGATCAACCATGTGTTGAAACTTTTCCGTATCCACCGATGCTCAAGATAGGCTTCTTCTAGAACCTTTAACAAGACCTTCCTAGTAGTTCTCGTGAGGTTGTGACCAAGTCCAAAATTGATATTTGTGGTGGCGCCTTCAAGCTTAAAAGACCACCGAGGCTTCAAGCATGACCCACACAAATGCGGAGAATTTTTCAATCTTCTCCATGGGTATTTTTCCCTTTGATTCAAGCTAGTGGGGTTCATCACCGATGGGGAAGATACAAAGGATTTTCCTTCGACATCTGCGCAAAGCAGTTGGTATGTGAGGTGGATCCTTCACCTTCTCCATAATTCCACTTTAACCTTCATGCAAGCTAACAATAGGATATTGTGCTCTCAGATGGCAAGTTGATCGGCTCTAGAGCGCCACTTTTAAAGGATTGCTTCCTCCTTTGGAAATGAATTATCTGTGTTGTGAGCAAAGTATTAATCCCTTCGGCTTCAGTGGATATAACTACTACCATACTTTTCCACTTAGTAGGGCCTGCATTCTCACTTGAGACGTAATACGTTGTTGTTATCCGCCAAGCGCAGACACCACCGCCGATTAGATTTTGAATAAGGTGGCTGGTGCCCAAAGATTCTTCTATACTTTGTGACCGCGAGACCGGGAGTGGTATTGACATACTCCATCGAGTTGTACCGTCCCGAATCTGGGGTTGATTGGAGGTAGAAGGAACCGATCCTTCCTTCATTGATTAACATGTGAAGGATTTCTCCATGGGTTGGCCCAAATAGGTGAATTCTGTTTGTTGGCGAAATCCAATCGCTTTGCATTTGCTCTCTTCGTCACTTTGTCTTCTAGAATTTCATTTTCAAAAGGGACGAGGAATATTCATGACGATTGGTAGGAGACTGGCATGCTCCTGGCTGATTAATTGCCGAGTCACTTGATGTTGATAAGTCACCAGTTCCACCAATTGCTCAATTTGTTTGCAGAGAGCTTTCATATTTCGTTCCATTATGAACTGGAACTTAGCATAATCTATGTCATCACCGCTCTTTGATGGTCTAGGGGAATCACAAATGAGTTAGAACTCGTCCACCGCCTCCATTAATCATGTTGACCTCTTCTTCTTTGTGTTGAGGAAGAGGGTTGTCTTCAGACGTGAGGCCGATCTAGTTTGGTGACTACGATCTCTCCATTATCTATTAGGTCCTCGGATCTTGTGTTTCAAGGCCCAAAATCCTCGAGTATCATGTCCAGTGCCCCAAGATGATAAGCACATTTCCTAGCAAAGATTGAAACCCCGGCCCATTAGGGGTCGGTGGTGGTGGAAGAAGATGCGTAATTTTCTTCTCGTGTTGTCGTAAGATTAAGAATGTTCTCGAGGGTATCCCTAAGGGGTGTAAACACTCGATGGCGCTTGACTTTCCACCTTTTGGTATCGGAGGGTTTGCAGATCGTCTTTGGAAAGGGAGTGTAGTTTCTCCTTTGAATGGGCATACTTTGATTGCCTTTTTGCCCTCAGTAGTATCGTGGAAACATCTTCCTCTTTTTTTTTATGGATTCCTCCGGGTTGTTCCCATAATTTCCGGATTGATGTGATCAAAGAATAGCTTTATGTGGCTAGGTCTTGAATCTTTCCGATTTCAACCCCATTTCACTTATATCCCCATGCTTAACCATTTCAGAAATGGTTTGCCGATGCTTATTAAAACTCTCTCTCATGAAGGGAGCTTCTTGTATGTCTATGAATGTCATGACCATTTCGATTCGCATGGCAGACTAACTTAAGCGTACCAAAGCGCTCCACCTTTGAGTATACTCTCCGAAAGACTCGTTAGACTATTTCTTAATCTTGGTAATCTGACACCGATCAGAGCCATTTGAGTTTGAAAACTCGATTGAGTGAGGAAGGCATGTTCTAGCTCTTCCCAAATTGTGGATTTTGGAGTTGTTTAATCTCTGTGTACCACTTAACCAAGCTTCTCCAGCTTAGACTCTTTTGGAACAATTGCATTCTCGAAGTTTTCATCCTCCGTGATAGATCCCAGCTTCTCCAATAAAGACTTTTAAATGTGTATAAGGATCCCCAACCCATCATATTTTTCAAAGTCGAGTTTTAAATTTTTCTCGGATAGTAAACACCGTGAAAAATACATAGATCAAGATATGAAACACTCCTGTTCCAATTCCTTTGATAGCGCAAGGGTCTCTTCCATTTGGAGGACTTTCTTTTGATGTCACCATCATCTCGGATCTCCAAAGGGAATGGGCAAGATCCTGCGCTTTGTTGGTCGTATCCAACCGTGGCTCGTATGGTAATGACCGTAATTTCTCCTCAGTGTGGAGGGCTTAGTATGTACGGGTATTTTCCTCACCCCGTGCAGATCGGTGTAATTCTTTTAATAGAAATGTACCAAATCAGTAATTTGTTTGCTTAACCCGGTCAATTCTTTTGGGAGAAACTAGATTAAGTTCACCGGTCTGATGACGACATGATTGATCAGAGGCTCGCTGCCTTTTGGACTTTGACCGTAATAGGTCCGATTGATTCCCTACGAAAGACCGGCATAGTTTAGTCCTTAGGGAAGGTGTATAATGACATGCTATGTGATGTGTCCTTTTAGGAATTTTATCCCGCAAAACGGTGTGTCACTGTTTGTAGCATGTATGTGGACATATTGCTTCATATTTCTCATTACATGGAGATAGATATGGAATGAAATTACAAGTAATTGTGTTTACAAGTAATCGAAATAAAAGCATGAAGAGACTTTCCTTCGTTTTGGGTTTATCGAGGTCGACCTATCTTAGGTTACTCTTGCGGCTTTTTTGGCATGAAGGTTCCCAAATCATCGCAATCTACTAGACGGGAAGTTAATCCGGGTCTTTCAACCGAGAGCGAATTTGGGTGGTACCTTTCCGAGCCTCTGAGAATTAGTCTTCTCATGAGTCCAAGAATCAAACACCGATGGGATAGCCTCTCGTGGAGGGACCACACAACATACATTCACATACATTATGGTCTCACCAGATGAAATGATGACATGTGCTAAGCACTAATATCATAAGCAGCTTTATAAAGTGCGATCACTAACATCACACGCAGATATGATGCGCGAACACTAAGCTCAAACAAGACATGCATTCATACACATTCATCCAAATGTAAATGCAACATCCACACACAAGCATATAATCGGCTTTGAAAAAGATTGTAGTAGCGGTTTAAGTCCTCTTACCTGAGTCCCCAAAGAGAGTCACCACCGTCGACGCCGGATTTTTGGGTGTCCTTTCCACATTTGTTCTTTGGTGTTCACAATTTAGGTGAGATTTATTTGAAAAATAAGTGAAAAAGGTCCGCATATGTATAATGTCGATGATGGGAATGTTAAGAGTCGCCATTGGTTTTTTAAATGGTTGTACCAACACAACCGAGAAAAAGGGTCAA
Source organism: Panax ginseng (assembly GCA_020205605.1). Lineage (NCBI taxonomy): Eukaryota > Viridiplantae > Streptophyta > Magnoliopsida > Apiales > Araliaceae > Panax > Panax ginseng. The sequence continues at coordinate 7,902,306 of CM035147.1, forward strand.
GACAATGACCCAAAGGATGTGACACCGATATACTGGCCCACAAACCAAGATTCGCTTTAGGGTCCGGGGACTTGGTTATCATGCGGGGAGGTGTTAGGCACCTTCCACATCCGTGTTACCACTATGACCGCCTCTTTTCAAGAAACTATTTTATGAATGTGTGTGTGTAAATAATGTGTCGTTATATGAAAGTTGTGCGAGGCCTCGCTCAACCTATATACACCGGGTTTGAATTTATGTAAAATTCGCTTTTAGCAAGATATGGCAATGAAGTTTTATAAAAGAGGTTTTTCAAACCCTAATGCTCAATAGGAATTGAGACCTTTTACACCTCTATTTTTATTAAGTGAGTGGCTGAATTGATTTTATTTGACGGATACGAGGCATCCGTATGAAAAATAATACATCCAAAAATAATGCCGACTTCCTCGTGGGTATGGAAACCATCTGAGGAAATACAGACATCGCAGAATAATTTACAAGCTGCTTACAGCTGAAAATGTCCATCACGGGAACCGAATCTAGATCCAATGAGATGAATCTGTGATCACATGATTCCTAGGCGCACAGAATATTGCAATTTGTATAAAAGCAATAAGCAGGTATATATATATAAAAGCGTAAATATATATATACGCATGGTGATCACCAACCACGAAGCACCTCCATGGGGATCGAAATGTAAATAAAGTTGTAATATGGTCAACCAATCACGGAAGGAAACTCCAAAGTGACAGTAATGTAAATAAAGTCAGAATGCGGCCAACTCGCCACGAAGTAAACTCTGTGTAGACTAAATGTAAAGAAAGTCAGAAAAGCGATCAACCGCCACTTAAGGGAACTCCAAGCAAGACAAAATAAATATATATATATAAAGCAATAAACGCACTCTGGATGTAAAATCCGTGCTCATCGAACATAATTCGACTACGCTCATATATATAAGTATATATATATATAAGCTTAGTAAATGCACCGCATCAAATTCTAGGCTCATCGAACAACGTCCAACACACAGCTGATATACATATATATATATATATATATATATATATATATATATATATATATAAAAGCGAGTAAACGCACTGCATCAAGTTCAGGCTCATCGAACAAAGTCCTACACACACAATGATATATATATATATATATATATATATATATATATATATAAAAGCTAATAAACGTATTGCACTAAAAGTTCAGGCTCATCGAACAAAGTCCGATGCATGCTTAATATATATAAGTATATATATATATATATATATATATATATATATATATATATATATATATATTAAAGCAAAGAAATGCTCCGCATCAAGTTCAGGCTCAATCGAGGCATAACTCGATAATGTTAGTAATATATATATAAATATATATATATATATATATATATATATATAGACTAGAATGAAACCACTAATCAAGTCCGCAAAAGAAAAAAGCAACACGACTCTCAACGTGTAGAAGGGTGTGTGCAAAGATGAAGAAAAAGACTCTAAAGTGTGTGAAAAGGCTTATAGTGAATCGATAAAAGGGCTTCTATATCTTTAGAGTGGGTAAACACCGGTCTTTTTGGGGGTACAAAAGAGGCTATATATGAGCTCACAGTGTGTTTGAAAGTGAGAAAATACACCAGATGGCAAGTGCTTAGCAAATTGTGCAGGTTTTCCGCCTTTTTTCTCTTAAAAGTCAAGACCCCAAGCCTCTTATTTATAGGCAAAAGGTACCGCAGTGTACCAGACGAGACGGGCCGGGTCGGCCTTGCCTTCTGTCGGGTCGTCGTCTCGAAAGCACGCGGCACTCAAGCACCGTAATGTCCACTCAAATTTTGAGAAGTGCAATCCGCATCCGCTTTTGAGGTATTCAGACCTATTTTGATCGCCGTTGTCGAGAGTTAGACGATGGCATGGGATTAGAGTTTGTACGATGTCTTTGAAGATGGGACGATGCCCTCTCGGTCTTCAAGCTTTAACTTTCATCCGCTACCCCACACAATAGTCACTCGGATTGGTTAGCCTGTGGGGACATTGTTGCATAGAGATGAGACGTGGCATCGTGTCGGACGAGATGGCGATGTTGCCCCTCACCGGCAGTTATCTACTTGGATTGGGCCGATAAGCGTATATTGCTCGAGACTTCACCGAGATTGACCGCTTTATTTTGTTGAAGGTCCCTCATTGTCATCTTTGAGGTGTGTCTGCCTTCCCGATATTATTTCCGGGTTGGCACAATGTATTTTATCAGAGTGCTTAGATTGAAGTCGATGGCATTTGAAACGAGAATTTCCGGTTATCTCCGAAATCGCATTCCTTGGGGTTATCACCAAGGTTGGTGGCTATTCCCATGGTTGGGATCGAGACCGGATACCTTTGTTATCTCTCTAGATTAATCGATCTTCTCCGGTGTGTGTTCCAGATTGTATCTCGCAGTCTCTCGGTTATCCGAGGTTGAAACTGCTATTCTGCATTCACGATCCGGGTTGATGTTTGAACTTCCTAGAGTATCCTAGATGGATTTGGATTGTCTTTCGTGGTTCTCTCTTAAAGACTTAATCATTCTCCCCGCAATGTTAGTAATAAAGATGAGTACGTAAAATTTTGAGTGTCTACACACAGGTATCATCCAAACCTTTTCCTTCAAATTTTGTTATCTTCTTCTTCTTCCAAAACGTTCTCTGTGAAATTTTATAAAAAGATAAATTGATGGTGTTTATAGTTATATAATAAATTATTGATTATAAGATTATTCCATGAGTTTATATATGATTATAGAGAAACTAGTTCATGTATGCGTGTGTTTTGTGAAGGAAACCATATTACAGTGTTTACATGAAAATATGTATGAATATGGCTTAATTTAAAATAGAAATTAAGGTTTGATTAGTTGTTAAATTGATAAATTGATTATTGAATTTGATAAAGTATGTATAATCTTAACTATGGTGTTTTGAAATTTCTATTTTGATTGAAAAACAAAATCACAGTGTTAATTTTCATTGAAAACATCGAAAATGGAGTTTTTGCCAAAAACATTGAAATTGGGTGTTATAAATTTGATGTAATGCTATTTTATGGGTAGGAACATGTTAGAAGTCTATACAATATGTTTACATGAAGTCTATGTGTAAATTACATATTAATTAGTCTATTAGATTGGAGCTTGTAGGCCAATTTGGCTTTTGTTCATGTTGTTGCCGAGCTTGGTCGTCGAAGTTTCGATCGGACTCATGGCAGCCCAAAGAAGAGTCAAGTTTCACACAGCATAGGCCGGCCATGCCACGTAACGCCAATCTTTGGCATGTGACTCAAGGTCAAGAAGATGCCACCTCAACATTACTCATCAATATAGTCAATAACAACCACAAGAATCGTGAAATACAGTCATGAAAGTTAGCGTAATGTTCTGCAGCTTTTGTTTAAGTATAAAAATTTTGAAAATAAATGTTATGTGTTAATAATATGAATGTTAAATGATGATTTCAGTAGTATTAAACTATGAATGAGCATGTTATCAAGAGTTAATTAGTATTAACGTAGTTTGATTATGTGAATTGGTAATTTAACCTACATGATGTATATATTTGTTTATATAGATATAAAATGTTGGTAATGACTAATTATGTCATGATGACATATGTATAGGGTATTGATTCAAGTTCTAAGGTTTAGCTTGTGCTAAAGGCAAGTTCTCTAACTCAAAACTTCATTGTGGGAGTTTAATTTCATTAGTACATTATTGTTTTCAAATTTAATTACAATTGTTGTAAGTTGCTACCTCTACACTTTCGTAGAGCTAGATTTCCTATTATTGAATAAGTTATTGTATCTAGTTTCTCATAACGATACAAATATCCCAAATCTTATAGTTTAATATTGAGCAAGTTTCGCTAATATGCAACTTATTATTTAGCATGCGAGTCGCTTATTTCAATATTCTAGTATTGAACAACTTATAGTTCAAATTACTATTCACTATGCATGCTTAGTATTCAATTTTCAATAACCTTGATTTAATATTGTTCAAGCCAATTTATGTTATGATTATTCAAAGTGTATGCTATTAGATTATTCCTAAAGCATGGTACTAATTTATAAATATCAATTCAGTTATGATTATTCCATAGCATACAGTTGGTCTTTTGTAATCAACAAATCCTTAGTTGATTACCGTTGAATTCTAAATTACCCTGTAAAGTATCCAAACCAAACTTACTTTGGTGCGGACTTGTATTCTAAATACTGAGATGAAAAATCTTTTATTAAAGGTTTACGCTTAGCGTTAAAATGGTTGTGCACAATACATTGTACGAAGGGTTGATCCCCTAAGACGTGGGAGTCCTTATAGTCTTATGACTATTAAAGTTAAAATTGAAAGATTACTTATAATCAGGGACATGATTCGTGGTCATTAGACCCTCGATGAATGTTATAATTTTTAGAAAGTTAATAGAATATATTGTTCAGGCCTATTGAGCCTAATCTTGGCAATTGATGTAAAAGTTTAAAGATTTACTTATTGTTATTTCAAGTGGGCCTTGTTTGCTCACTCTTGCTCGTAAAATTTCTTACAAATTCTAAAGTTGAAACGGGTGACGACCTAGCACCAAAGAAGGGAAAAGGAAAGATGAATAAATATCAAAGACTTGTAATTTTTTTGATAGTTTACTTTCAGACTTTGGTTTAAAGACTGTAATGAAGTTTATTTAAATTTCCGCATTTGAATGATTGTTGTTAAAGGTTAGATAACCTGGGAGATTTTTATTTAAGTTTAATCATGTATGGGCAGGTTTTTATTATTCAATTTTATTATAATTGGGTAGTTAGAAATGAATGTTTTGATTAAGTGAACACCAAATCTTGAGGAAATGAAGTACCAGGATTTGGGGGTGTCACATCGGACCTTTTCACAACTTGTTTTTTCAAACAAATCTCACCTAACACGAGAACACCAAAAGAAAAGAACAGAAAAGGGACAAATAAAAATCCCGACGTCGACATATATAAGTTTTGTTTTTATATTAAATAAAATATATTATATTTTATTATGCATAGTACTGCATAGTGTTGCATAGTACTGTATAGTGTGTTCATAGTGCAGCATAGTAAAATCAAAAAAAATTAAAATTTCAGCCGAACGTCGCCTGTAAACTTTTCCTAATGTGAGTTCGTGAATTTCCAAATTCAAATAGTATCATGTCATTCTACTATAAATAGGATGCTCAGTTTAGAAATAAAAATCACACCAGAATTAGAGAATTTTTCTTCTATAATATTGAGCGTAATTCTTTGAGTTTAAGGAAGCTTTGAGTGTAGGAAACAATATAAGTTTTCTTCAAGAATATCTCCGCTATACCAGTCGGAATTGTTCTCTTTCTAAGGTAAGGTATTATTTATTTCATATTCGTTTACGATATTATTTTTCGTATTCGTAAGGAATTTTATTTTCGTTCAATATTCGTAAGGAATATTATTTTCGTTCAATATTCGTAAGGAATATTATTTTTGTTCAACAGTTGTAAGGGATATTATTTTTGTTCAATATTCGTAAGAAATAATATTTTCTTCCATACTCTGTAGTATGTAAGTAATATTATTTCGTTTTAGATTTTAAATTCTAAACAGTTGTAAGTATTGCTTCTATACTCCTTGAAATTAGTAGAATATCCTTAAAATTTGCGTTTCATCTAGTATCGTTCCACTGAAATATTTTTCTGAATATTCTTGTTAAATTTTAAGTTTTTCATGCTGGAGTACTATTCATTTATACGACACTATTCATACGTATGGTATTATTCATACGTACGACATTATTCACAAAGTACTATTCACAGGGTACTATTCACTTAGGTACTATTCACTCGGAGTACTATTCACGACAAAAATTGATTTCTTTTCTGTCCAAATTATTTTTGATACATGAATATTATTCTCGAATTTTACTCCATAAAGCAGTTATCATGGTGATAATTTGGACATTTTTTTTACTCTGGATAAATTAAAAATCTTTAATATTTATCCTTGATTTCGTTTGATTGATACTTATATCATTGTCATCATCCTCATGCTTATATTGTGATGAAAGTCATATTTGGCTCGTAGTGCATAGATAGACTGTTGATTGATATAATTATGACTAGGAATTATGTATCGGTATAATCATGACCTGTAATGTTACAAATTATGTGGTAAAAGTCATCATTGGCCCATAGTGCATTGATGGACAGTTGTTTGTATGATCATGACCATGGGTTCTCTTCGGCCAAGGGTGCAAAAATGAATTGTTAGTTGGCATGATCATGACCACTGGTGATACTAACGAATATCTTTGGCCCGTAGTGCATGGATAATTCATGGATGTGATAATAATGAATATCCTTGGCCCGTAGTACATGTATCATTGATGTGATACTAACGAATATCCTTGGCCCGTAGTGCATGGATAATTCGATGATGTGGATTATTTATTGAGTTGTGTTACAACGATAAAATATTGATGATAAACTTTTAAATCATAGAAGATAGTAGATATCATGCTCTACTTGACTCTTCTAATGGATTGTTTATTCCGCTGCAGTTAAACTTGTTGTCTATTGTATTCTATCAGTTTAACATTGTTAAAGGCTAACGATAATTTATTATGCATTATCTTAGTCATAATATTCTTTACTGGGCTAGTTGAGCTCACCCTTTTCTTTCATTGTTCTCTTCAGGAAATGAGAATATAGCTAGGACTAGTCAGGAAATGGAGTGATGGTCCAAGATAGTTGTTATAGTAGTCCTCACTATTCTATAAAATAGTGTAATAATAATTGTAATGAGAACTCCATTTGAGTTTGGATATTGTCTACGAGACAATATTCGTGTTAAAACTCTCAGCTTATGTTTTGTTATATTTTACACGACAGTTGTATAATTAAGTTTGTATTTGAATTTTGTACCATGTATTTGGCGACTCAGAATGGCTTTCTAGGTTTTGATATATCCTTTAAGTGTAGCATTTTGCTTAAGCCGAGAGGAAGAGATAAATATATATTGCATTGCTAACGCCTAGAAAAGGAAGTTGTTAGTAATAGAGATGTAGTGATATTGAAATATCACTTGTTTTTGCAACTAATTAGTCCAACAAATTGAGATAACTACAATAAAGGAGAAAGAGTCCACCTGATTTACTTTAGTTAATATAGTTCCGATCCTTTTAAAAATACTCCAAGTTAGATAACATTTATAATGGAAACTCCTAGCAATAACAATACCTTAAAGAAAGGGTAAATCAACTTTTGGTACCTGTACTTGGACACAACTTACAATTTGGTACCCGAAGTGAAAAAAGTTACAAACTGGTGATTGTACTTAAAAAATGTTACACTCCGTTAAATAGTAGGGTTTCATCCTTATTCTGTTTGAAAATTTGACAAGTTAGATGCAAAGGATGACATGACGATGACTGGACAACAAAGTTGTATTGATGTGTATTCCCCCATGTATAAAGGCCGATCATCAAAAAGTAACAAATTGATATTTGGGGGAAAAAAACTAGGGTTCTCTCTTCTGCCCTTCTTCTTCTCTCATTCTTCTTGTCTCGATTCTCTATTGATTATTGATTTCCATATATTTATTAAAGGGTTTTCAGTGTTTAATTAAAAGGATGACAGAACTGCCTTATTTGTACCGGCAGAAACCTTGAGCGACGGAGGTATGTCACAATTCTGCAAGAGGTTGAGGCCTCCACCGGGACTAAGCTTCTGGTTGATTGTAGTCCAGCCTACCATTTTCAAAGATATGTATGTATGTATATATATGACTGTTATTTTGAGTAGTGGTTATAAAAGAACAATTATATTTGCATGTTTTGAGATGAAGGGAAATAGTGTATTGTGTATATGGGGGAAGGAGAGGCGTGAAAGGAAGGAAATTAGGGAGTTGTTGGTGATGGGTAAGCTTGAATAAGAAGAGACTAGTTCTTTCTTTTCTTTCGTGAAGGGAAGAAGGAAGAGGAGAGAGAGAGAGAGGTGCAAAAAAAAGGTTAATGGGTGGTTTGGGGGGGGGGGGGGTTAGGTTATGGAGGTGGATGAGGAATGGTGGGGTCCACGATTATGAAGTGAAATCATTTTTTTGGTGATCGATCGAGTCATGGAGAAAGATGCACGATTTGCAGTGAATTTAAATAGTGCCAATTAAGGTGGGAATAATAATAAAAAAACCAAAGAATTGTATTAAACTCAAAGTCACGCCAGAATTTTTCATCTACTCCGTTAGTCAATTTTAACGATTATTTAAAAATTGGAAAGTACAAACACCAGATCACAATATTTTTCGAGTACAATCACCAGTTTGTAACTTTTTCACTTCGGGTACCAAATTGTAAATCGTGTCCCAATATAGGTACCAAAAGTTGATTTATCCCCTTAAAAAAAGGAGTAAAACAGTTTGACTAAGATATACTATTATATACCAACAGTTTACTCGATCACCAAATTTAAAAGACTCCTAATCAAAATAGAATATCCGAGCAAGATATATATGAGCAAAAGAGTCTGACTAAGATATAATGTTATATACCAACAGTTTACTCGGTCACCAAAGTTTAAAAGACTCTTAATCAAAATAGAATATCCAAACAAGATATATATAAGAGAATCTTCAACAATAATAAATAAGTACAATTACATATTTTATTACATTTTTAAAAATAATTACAACAATAGTGCACTCATAAAATTTTTACACAATTAATGTATTTAAAGCTTTATTTACATAATTAGTGCAATTTTATTTAAAGCCACGCCAAAATTTTTCATCTACTCCGTTAGTCAATTTTAACGATTATTTAAAAATTGGAAAGTACAAACACCAGATCACAAAATTTTTTGAGTACAATCACCAGTTTGTAACTTTTTTCACTTCGGGTACCAAATTGTAAATCGTGACCCAATACAGGTACCAAAAGTTGATTTATCCCCTTAAAGAAAGGAGTAAAATAGTTTGACTAAGATATACTGTTATATACCAACAGTTTACTCGATCACCAAAATTTAAAAGACTCCTAATCAAAATAGAATATCCGAGCAAGATATATATGAGCAAAAGAGTCTGACTAAGATATACTGTTATATACCAACAGTTTACTCGGTCACCAAAGTTTAAAAGACTCCTAATCAAAATAGAATATCCAAACAAGATATATATATATAAGAGAATCTTCAACAATAATAAATAAGTACAATTACATATTCTATTACATTTTTAAAAATAATTACAACAATAGTGCACTCATAAAATTTTACACAATTAATGTATTTAAAGTTTTATTTACATAATTAGTGCAATTATGATTCCTTAATTTAGGAAATTAGTATGCAATTAGGATTCCATCTCTCATCTTCCAATTAATAAATTCATCTTCCATAATATTTGAGTGCCCAACCCAAACATGGACCCGATGCCATCAAGCATTGTCACAGCTCCCTGAATTATAGGATGGACCCGCAATGCCATTCTGATGTTACCAGCAACATCTTCTGGGTGAACATCACTTGGAATAGGGCAGTTCTCAATGTCCCAAAGAATATCAACATGGCCATCCATGGAGTTCTGGAGTTGGGAAGGAGGTTGAGGTAAGTTTATGTTAGAAATTGTCACATGTGCTTGTGTTGCCTATTCTTCTTCGCCATCGTCAAAATGGCTTTTGTCGCTACCACGACTGCGTCGTAGCATGCCACATCATCCATATCGGTGGAGGGGCCTTCGGATGAGATCGGAACTACCGATGGAAGTGATGATGATGCAGCACCTGTTGTTGGACCAGTTCCCAATGATGGTTATGTTGGGTATGACGAAGGAGGTCAGTTGACAAAAATTGTCTGTAAGAGGCCATATGCAATTATTTTGTTTGATAAGATTGAGAAAGCCCATTCTGACGTGTTCAATGTGTTCCTTCAAATACTGGGATGATGGTAACCAAACCTTCATACCAAGGTAACCAAATTGTCATATCAAAGTAACCAATCAACCTCCACACTTTAAACTTTTTCTTAGTGCAGTTGATAACCAACCCTTCAGATCAAGGTAAGCAAGCCTTCATACCAAGGTAACAAAACCTCCATACCTAGGTAACCAATTCACATCCATACCTGCAGTTTTTTCATAATGCAGTTGGTAGTCAAACATTCAGACCAAGGTAACCAATTCAGTTTTATTAAGTTACCAATTTCGTTTGAATGTGATGCAGTTGGTAGTTAACCATTCATACAAAGGTAACAATTTTAGTATTTATGAGTAACAAAATAGTCATAAAAAAAATTTCAGAACAATAAAAGTTACATATATTTATTTTTAAACTTTTTGTAGGGCGAATCTTCTTTTTCTTCTCAAAGGTCGCTTTGACAACCGAGATTCGCATGGTATAGCAAGGGAGTAATGGAAGAGAAGTCAAGTGAAGATAAAACTAAAAAAGTAAAAACTGAAACAAAGCCTAATTTTTACATACAAATATTTTATTTACTTATTTGTTAATTATTATTTCAAAGTGTATGTGAGGGAGATGAAGATTTGAATTTGAATATTTGAATTATTATTTTGAATTTGAATTTGAATTTGTTTTTGTTGTTAGATCCCAAATATTTTAATTTGAATTATTAATTATGGCAGTTATTTCTGCTTAATTTTAAGTTTCCTTATTAATGTGAATTGTACTATTTTTGTAATATAGATCTTAATTATATTCTTTTTATAATTATTTTGTTGATGCACTAATAGTGTAATTACTTTTTAATTGTTGTATATTTCTGTAAAGAACCCTAATAAATACCTTGCAATCCAATATTTTCCGAGACAGTAGAGAGAAATAGAATGACTTGTTTAACCAATTCGGGTCAATCCATAATTCACTTTAATGTATATAAACCAACCCAAGCAAATAAACATAGTATTAAACTGAATATAAATCCAATAACAATACTAACACCTAATGGACTAACAACACGACAAGAAATATCATGAGGGGGTAGGGGTAGGGGTAGGGGTAGGGGGTAGGGGGGGGGGGGGGGGGGGAAAGAACACCAAACAATGCCAAAATTGAAAACTAGACTTAATCTTGAAGCTTGGGAACAATTGCGTTTTATTTTTTTTAAGCTCACCACAAGGCCTAGTCTAGTGTCCCCAATGTCTCTTCACCCTCCAAGAGAACAAGCCCAAGAAAAGGAGAGCAGATCTTGCACGAGTTCTGACTTTGTCTGAGCGCTCCCAATAAATAAAGAAAAAGGGAGGGCGCGTGCTGTGCAAAGTACATCATTGCCCCTGTTTGTTTGAAGCTTGCTGTCCAACAGTTGAGGGTAATATTGTACTTTACTCGTACAAACTTTTAAGTTTGTCCAAATTATCATAATTTAGGAGCGCAAAAATCATTAAATGTAGAAATGAGTAAAAATACATCAAGACAAAAACAGAGCATATGATTCCCATCTTTACCGACTACCCCATCTTTCTTTTTTTTTTCCTTTACCTTCTTACTTAGTAGTTAGAACAGAACAGAGCTCCCTTTGCTTCTGTTTTACCACTATAACCTCCATTAAATACCACCTTTTTTTCTCTTCATCCCTCCTCTATTTCCTCTCTCCAGCATTTCCTTCTTTGTCCCCTCGTTTCTCATTTTCAAGGAAAAAAAAAATTTGTGGAATTATTTGTGGTGATTAATTTGGTGGGTCTATCTCTTTTTGGTTGTTTATGAAATGCGGAGTTTACATCTTCTTGTATAAACATTCTTGGGTTTTGGTTGTTTACTGAGAAGAACAAGAACAATGGGGAGGAATTGGGTAATGTTACTTCTGATTTTAGTGATTCTTTTGGTGGGTGCTCATCAGTTTCTGCCACTCCTCCTGCAAGTGAGTATCTAGTTTTTTTTTTAGTAACATTTGTATTTCTGCCTGTAAATCACTTTCATATTTCACATTTGTGCGTATCATTTTTCATATTTCTACAGAAATTATTAGTGGGGTTGTCACACATGTTGCCTCTGCTCTATTTAAATGGCTGTGGTCACTAAAATCCAACACACCGACGGGTAAAAATCTTTTCAGAACTAACATTTCACAATTTCTCCTGTTAGAATTCTTGTTTTTACACTTACATATAGCTCATTTTGGTGGGATTATTGGGGTGTAAAATTTTCAGCTATTTCTAGCCGTTCATTGATGAAATTTGAAGGTGGATACACTGTGGAGACGGTGTTTGATGGAAGCAAGCTTGGAATTGAGCCTTATAGTGTAGAGGTTTCCCCAACTGGGGAGCTTCTGGTTTTGGATTCTGAAAATAGTAACATCTATAAAGTCTCAACACCATTGTCACGATGTAAGCTAATTTTCTCCTGCCTCGATTAATTTGTTGGATTATTTATCAAAATCACAAGTTATTGTAAATTCTTGAATGCATTATTTTGAAGATTTTATCTTTGATTTGTCCAGGAAACTGATATTTCCACATAGTCCTCTCTCATGAGAAGAAAGTGGTCTCACCTTCATGTGAGAGGGATAAAATATCAAAAACTCATGTGGAAATAGTGCTCCCTTTGTCTATTGTCACAAGTATGAGCAGAACTTTCACTCAAGCTCTAGTATTGGGTTCATTCATCTCTTAGTAACCATGTGAAGGGGATTAGCCCCAATTGTTGGTGATATTTCGAGCTCACTTCTTCACTTTCAAAGAGCTCTAAGAATCTGTAATTTCGTTTTATTATTAACTACTGCAAAGGGTTTTATATCTGCTTTTGTTCAGAAGAAGATTCGTCTTTTTAATATGCCATAACACTTTTTGTTTAGTTCTGTAGAACTGATTCTATCTTTTGAAACTTTGTTAACCTTCACTTTGCTTTTATTGACCAAATTTCTCCAATGACATCAAACTTTTTGTTCTTTTTTAGATTCATTTAATGGTCATTTTATCTTTTCTTATCTAACTTATTTATATGACCTTTGCATCTTCTGCATGAATAAAGGCCATGTGTGGTCTTCTGAATTTGGAGTGCTTCTGAAAAGCCAAATCCCAACTTTCATCTGGTTAATTGCAATTAAACTATGTCAACTTTTTTCCATCATAACATCGTAACGTGGGTATGTATGTTTATTTGAATAAATCACATTGCATTGATGAATTAAAACTGTAACTATTTTGGTTATAAACCTCTCCAAACTCTCATCAAAAATTTAATTTGCTAGAGACTTGGAACTATATACTTTATCAATTTTGAGTTTCAATTGTATGGTTGCTGCGCATCAGCAATTTTCCCCCCAAAACTTGTGTTGATCCAGTGAACAGCGTTTGGACTGGTAATAGGGAGGATTGTACCTAATTTTTTGATGATGTTTTCTGGTGTATTTCTTTCATTCAGCTCCGGAAAATTGAAGTTTATAATTTTGATGAGTAAATGCCTGCTTATTTGATTTTGTTTAGAAGAAGGCTTACTTTTTCAAAAGAGAATGCCTTTTGGGTTTGTTTGGTATCATTTCTTCTTTTTGGAGTTATGTCACTCCTAACTTTTCCTTTTGAGTCCAACTTTCTCCGGTTGCTACCTGTCCTCCTTTATTATGTCTGTCTATCTGTCTCTCTTCCTTGATAGACATTGCATAATTTATCTATACAGTGCATAGCATACTAAATAAGATATTTATTAGCCAAATGCCATTAGATCCCAAAATAGGTTCAACTTTCTAGCTATCTTCTCCCAAATTTTTATCGAAATGGGTGGTAATCTGCAGATAGCAGGCCCAAGCTTGTAGTTGGTTCGTCTGAAGGGCACTATGGTCATGTGGATGGGAAGCCAAGAGAAGCAAGGATGCACCATCCAAAAGGGCATACAGTGGACGATAGAGGAAATATATATGTTGCAGACACCATGAACATGGCAATCAGGAAGATCAGTGATGCAGGTAACTTTTTTTTCTAAGCCTTACTTGCTCAATGAGTGCATGAAGTCTTCAACTATGTGTACTTGATGTATAATCATTCACTTGTTTAGTAATTGGAAAAGCTCTTCCAAATCTATCTATTTCCTTCTGAATGTCCCCTTGGCTTGTATAATTCAAGTTATATTTGACTGCAGCAATCAACAATGGCTGTATTTTTAAACTTACAGAATGAAAGCCGAGTTAATTATAAACTTGAGGTTTTTTCCTTTATGCAGGGGTCGTAACCATTGCAGGAGGGATATGGGCCCGAGGGGGAGGTCATGTTGATGGTCCAAGTGAAGACGCAAAGTTTTCAAATGATTTTGTCGTGGTTTACATTGGAAGCAGCTGCTCTCTTTTGGTTGTTGACAGAGGAAATCAGGCAATTCGAGAGATCCAACTCCATGATGATGATTGTTCCTACCAATACGATGGTGATCTTAATTTAGGTAAGCTGAATGTCATAATTTAATTTTTTTACCACTCTTTCATGATCATTTTGGGTATTGGTAAGACATCATTTCTATAATTGTAGGCATAGCAGTACTTGCAGCAGCTGGGTTTTTTCGGTTACATGCTGGCCTTGCTACAACGTAGGGTTGCAGCCATGTTTTCATCCCACCATGTAAGCAATCAATGGTTTAGTATACATGTTCTAGCTCCTTTTTAAGTCCTCTAAACTCATATATTATTGCTTTAAGATGTTTCCATTGGAGACTTTGGAGTTATACTAACTAGAATTTAAAAAGGAATCATACCTACATCGACATTTCCAGTAAAATGTTCCATCTAGAGGTAAAGAATAGACGTAAAGAAATTTATAACCAGTTTGGAGCATAAAACTGTTTTGTAAATTAAATTTCTATCAGATAATCAAAAATATATAAATTTAAAAGAGAAATGAATTCATCATTTTTCTGTATAAGTCTCCATATTGAATGCTTTCAGATTTATATCTTATTATTCATTTCCTTAACCCAACATTAGATAGCTTTGTATATTCTGACTTTAGAAAAAAAAAATCCCGATGTATTTTTGCAGGATCCCAGAGATTCTATGAAGGACATCCTCCAGCACCGTATCAGAGACCTGTTAAATCAGTCAGGCCGCCATTAATTCCAGCTGAACATGAACATGAGAAACAAGAAGAAGGCTTATTTGATTCAATGGGGAAGCTCTTCCTAAATACCGGCTCATCAATGGTTGAACTCTTTGGGGGATTATTCTCAGGGTTTAGAAAGAAACCCCCCCAGCATCACGTCCAGCAGCAATATTACCAGCAACCGAGCAGACATTCAAATGCTTGGCCAATGCAAGAAAGCTTTGTGATTCCAAATGAAGACGAACCTCCTCCATTAGAAACAAGAGACACGACTCCCAGAAAAACCTATCCATTTATGACCAAGGACATGGAGAAAAGCCAACATTTCAAGCAAAGCCGGTCTTTTTATGGCGGGTGGAATGGAGATTTTCAGCAACAACAACAGTTACAGCAGCTACTTGCACCACCAACAGCAGCTACAGCAGCAACAGAAACAGCAGCATCATCAGCACACCATCAGAGGCACCACTCGTCTAGTCCTCAGACTTACTATGAGCAAAGCTGCGAGACAAATGAGATCGTGTTTGGTGCTGTTCAGGAACAAGATGGACGGCGTGAAGCCATGGTGATCAAGGCTGTCGACTATGGGGATCCTGGTTATAGCAATCATAATGTTCGATCCAGATATAATTATACTGGTTACTCATATGGGTATTGATCATTTTTACTTTGATGTCGTCAAAGTAGCCAGAATGTGTATTAGGTATAATTATTAAAGATAACAACGTAGAAGATGATGAATGTAACAACAAAGTAGGTTGGTGATGATTCTTTCTTTCTTTCTAGTGTTTTGGTTCATGCCGTCCTTTAATATGTTGTTTGCTTGAGCTAGTATTTTTCGTTGTAATGGCTTGTAAAACAATAGTTGTACACAGTTTTAATGATTAGTATTACTAGCTAATACTCCACAAAGGTTGCTCTGTCTCTCAGTCTCTTTGTTTTGTTAATTTGTTTGCTGCAATTTGTTGTCAACTTGTAACACTATCCAAGCATAGAATAAAGAAACTAAAAGTGAAGTGAAAGGCAGTAGCAGTAGGAGTAAAATTTTATAAATCAACAAAGTTATAACAACAAACTACATCTGATCCCGGAATCAATGGAGGAGGAGTAATATAGTGATCTTATCAATGGAGGAGGAGCAATATAGTTAGTGATCTTATCCCATATTCTTAGTTAAATTTTATAATGGTGTATTCAATTAAGATTTTAAAAAACTTTAAAAATTTGGTTGTATTCAATCAAGACATTTAAAGAGTTTATAAAAGTTTACTGGTATTCAATTACAACTTTTGTAATGTCTTTAAAAGTTAGGTGATATTGAATCAAGACTTTTACAAAGTCTATAAAATTATTTTGGTATTCAAAAAACCATAAATTTTTTAATTTCTATCAAATAGTAGAGTTTGACAGACTTTAGAAGAAAATATATTCGTATTCAAAGTCTGACCTTATCTCTAAAGACTTTCAAAGACTTCTAAATATTTGAGAAAGGGAGAAGATGAACAAAGGAGAAAGAGGAGAAAAAAGGGAATTGTTGAATCCACAACACTTTTTGTTATTTTCACAACAAAAGTGTCGTTGTAGATGTATATTGACAGTGAAAACCGTCGTTATAGGATCTATAGCGACACTTTTATTGTGGAAATAACAATTTCTGTTGTGGATTTAACAATTTCCAAGAAAAAAAAGAGAAAGAGATAGAGATAGAGATAGAGATAGAGGAGATCAAACAAAGAAGAGAAAACAAAACAATATTATATATATATATATATATATATATATATATATATATATATATATATATACATATATCTTTCTCACTTGCTCTCTCTCTACCTCAGTCCTTTTAAAATAAAAACTTCAAAAGGAAAGAGAGCTATTATAGCAAGTGAGGGGAGAGAAAAAGGCGGAATGGTTAAAAAAGGAAGCGTTAAAGGTTCCAAATAGAACCAATTGTATATATGGTGATAATAAATTCTTATCATTTTATACTTTTTCTCTCTCTTAAAAAATCTCATTTATTATATTTGTAAATATTAAGGAAGTATTTTTTTATGTTTATTTTTAAAATTAATAAATTTGTTAATTTTGTTATTTGTTGAAAATTATAAATTGTTAATTTAATAATAATGACTTGATAGGAAAACGACAATGAACAATTTTACAATCGAAATTGTTATTTTATATTATTGTTAGTAGAAAATTATTTTTTTATGAAATATAATAATTATGGAATATAACATTTTCTTGTAAAAGACTGGGTATGATATAATAATTCAACTTCAACAATGCCTTTATTTCAAATTAGGTTATGACATGGTCAAAATATTTTAATATTATGTAATATCGTACTCATTTCATCTAAAATATAATATATTTTTTGATTTTTTAATAATTAATATGAGCTGCAAGATATATTAGAAGTAAACAAAAATCTATCAATGTCTTGGTAAAAAGTTTATAAAAATTTGTCACTTATTTCATGGAGTCTTTAAAAGTATTTAAAAATTATTAAAACTCACAAACTCTACAAAAAATTTATCACTTAAATTTTTAAATCTTTATTAAATACACACTTCTTAGTACAATGGAAACATCAGCTCCATTAACTTATTAGTCAAACTTGGGATACTGATCAAACTTTGACGAGAATAATTTTTTGTTCCCAAAAATACCTTTAATATATTAGTCAAACATGGCTATATATTAATTGCAGGAGTTGTGGTGTCATTTTGACACTACATTTAATGATAAAATGGTTGGAATAAGTATTACCTAATCATTTGTTAAAGCCTAAATCGTCTAATATATTGAAACCGAGGGAGTACGTAACAAAGAATATCATATCGTAAATGTATTCATTTTGAAAATTGAGTAAATATTAGGGGAGCACGATAGTGATAAGGAACAAAATTCCTCTAAAGCAAAAGAAAAGATAAAAATGGAGAAATTCGTAGAAGAGGAATCATAAGAATTTGATGAATATTCAAATAACAAAACTCTTATCATTTTTGATGATCAATCTTTGAAGAAAAAGAAGATAGTTGAAAAAACGTTCGAGAAGAAAAAGGATGAGAACAAAAAGACAACTTCCAAGATGCCTAGAAAATTCTGATGAAAAGCCTGTGACGAAGAAGGTGGAAGAAAAAGATGTCAATACATCTATCTCCAAGACCATCTCAAGGAGAATGAGCATGAGGATACGTGATAAGTACAAGATATTTATTGACTTTGTTTTCGTTATTTTTAGTTTTATTGTATGTTTCATGTGTATATTAGGTGTTTAATGATTTTAGGGGAAATTGAAGCTGAAACTAGAAAAAGGGGAAGATTGTAGGGTTTTTAACACTAATTTGGATTTATTTTCTTGGCTTGGAACTTGGATATTATTGTAGTCGTCAAGAGCTTCGATTTGATAGGTGGAATGTCCCGTAACTCTTTCTGAATCAAAAGTTATAACATTTTTACAAAACGGATGTTGAACCTCAAAGTTTGGAGTTATCATTTACATAACAATCACCTGGGGCCCAATTTTGACCTTGATCCAGACAAAATCTCTCAATTCGTAAAGAATGAAAGTTGTAGATCTATTACTTATCTTTCCGGAACATCTTGAATCGTCATAATTGGAGTTTGGATGCGAGAGTTATGGTCATTTTACCAAAGGACGTCGCACCAAGAAATGAGAATTCGCCTCGGCAAATTCATCAAGGTAAATGAATTTGCCACGGCGAATTCGTCTCTGTCCGAATCTGCCTCAACTCTTTCCTCTCGGAACGAATTCACCCCCAACGATTTCACAGGCTTACGAATTTGCCCCGACGAATTCGTTTGGGATTTTTAGATTTTTGGAAAGATTTCAAGGCAGATTTTGGCAGACTTCTACATGGAATTGGATTGATATTTCTAATAGACTTAGAATTTCATTTAGCACTATAAATACATTTTCTTAGTTAGTTTTACATACATCATCTTTCATCTACAACATTGGATTGCAACCCTAATTTTGGAGAATTGAAGGCATGTCAGGCTAGTTTTCTATATTCGGTTCTAAAGGGAGGTGGAACCTTGTTTACAAGTAATTGATTAATTGAGTTATATTATTTATTCCTTCTTGCATGAAACTTATTCTGATAATCTGTTTTCACTATTTGCATGCTAATTGATTTGATATCGCCAATTGAGTTAGTTTAATCATTAATATCTGCTAGATTAAGATTTGTATTACGTGTAATTGATATCGTTCTTCATCATAAGTAGCAAATTAGTAATACTAATTGTGGACAAGATTTTGTGTATTGCTAAGGTTATCAGAAAATAAGTTAAACAAATCGAGCTTATGTGTTTGTTACTTGGATTAGCCTAATTCTATATCTCTTAATGCTTCTGCCATATTAAATCTAGAGAACTTATTCTAGGTTGTATCAAAGTTAGAATATGGTGGAGAGCTTATTTCATACAGTGAAGAATTAAGGAGAATTTCGGAAAGCAGAGCTTATTGTTATCTAGGGTTAATAGTTTCATTGAATGGTAAATAATAATAACCAGATTAGTTAATTATTGTAACTCGGTGAAACTGAACTACAAAATTGAAGTTGTTAAATATTTGATTAATCTTATTATGTTTTCTTTAGTTTAAAATAAAGTCAACCCCCCCCCCCCCCCCCAATTTTACTTTATGTTAAAAAATAATAGAATAAATTAAAGACAAGTTACTCTATATGGGATCGATCCTTACTTGCTACTGTGCTAATTGTTAAATTTGTAAAGTGAAAGCGATGTTAATTTAGGAGTGTTAAACGACAGCTCCCAATACATTAATAGTGGAAAGGCCCTGTTAGCTCTGGGCCTCCAAAAAAACATAGAAATTGACGATGATAAAGAATCTCCTAAACTCATGAGAGACAAGAAAGGAAAGAATTTAGTTTGCTCGTCTGAAGATGATGAATCATTTATGAGGGACTCTAAAATTGGATTAGATAGTGATGAAGATCGTATGATAGAAGAAGATGACATGAATATGTTAGAACAAGAAACATAAATGACTATGAAGGTTTTTACACCAGAACCAGAGGCTGATGATGAATCAACTATGAAAGACATCTCTCATAAGCCTTAAGACAACGATGAAGAATTAGCTGAGACGACCTTTGTGTCTGAGCCAAGATCAGAAAAGGATAAGATGATTGTTACAACCCAAAGGCTTGAAGATGAAGAGTTTGTGAAAGATGTTACATCTGTGCCTAGTAATGTTGGTGATTCAGCAAAGAATGTTTGTATGCCGGAAGCACATGAGATTGAGGATAAAAACGTTGTCTTGGCTGAAGAGCCAAAACAAATTGAAGACAGTGAGGAAGAAAGGGCTATAAAAGCTCACTTACCTGAGCTTTCAAGAAAATGATAAAAACCAAGTTGTGATGGCTGATGAGTCAGAACCCCAAACAAGTGGTGAAGATCAAACTATGGAAGTCTCAAGTTCCAGATCAAAGGAATCAAAGAATAGAGAAAGGTTAAGAAGAGGTACAAAGAAGGAAGAGAAGGAAGAAAACAAAATTCACAAAGAGAAGAAGAAAAAAAAAGAAAGAAGAAAAGAAAGAAAGAAAGAAAAGAGTTTGAGGAAAAGGGGATATGAAGAAGAGGAAATTCGATAAGAAGAAAAAGAGGAAGATGCAAACCAAGATAAGAAAAATCTTCATGAGAAAATCCACCAGAACATCCATAAATTTAGAGATGGATATAAGCACCAGTCTTCACAATTTTGAGAGTATGCAGTTGTTGAACTTTATACCCATGCAGCTATTGTTGAATGCTATATGCCTAATTGATTAAAGTTCCATATGGTGGAGTTACTTTATGTTTCCCAATCTAAATCTTGTTGCCCAGAATTTTTTAAGGGTTCTTTCATTTGCTACTTTGTTGATCTGTAATGAACCTTTTTATCTAGCGTACCGCAGTTTTTCTTCTAATAGTCCCAACTCTCTGTTTATAGAGTCCCAACACTCTATGAATAATGATCAAAACACCAATTTTCAATCGTAGAGTCCCAACACTCAACTAACATTGCAAACTTGCCCAACCCTCCGATCGTAATGTCTCATAACATTACGATTGTTGATCAAAAGACTATTTCTAGTACACAAACTCTAGTACCCATTTCCTTTCCATTTCCAATAACAAATCAAAACTCCACTCCTTCCAACTCTTCAGATATCCATTCCTCATCCAAAAGTCATATTCTGGACAGATCCAACCATCCTGATCAACAGCTCAAGGAGAATTCCCATAATCAATAGGTAACAATCATTGTGATTGTGGCCAATGCCTCTAAAAATGACCCAACAGGTCCATATTCCTTGACATACCATATGTTCTTCATTCTAGTAATCAAACTTTCTTAAGAACCATAGAGGAGCAAACGAATGTTGTTCAAAATATTCAGCAACAAAGTGAGAATTTCGTAGATACCACAACAACCATAATTCTTGAGCTCATGAACGGTCAACAAAGGTAAAAACCTCTTTCTCTAGCTGATGATGACAAAAAGAGGGACAGTGTGTGTGTAATGTTCCAAACTTCAGAGAATCCTGTAATCCAACTTTTTATGATTATGTTATGTTTCCTGATTGTGTTATGTAATTTTTCAATGTGTTAAATTATGTGTCTTGGTTTTGAAAACAACTTTAACACTCGTTAGAATTAAAAGTTATAAAGGTTACAATCTAGCTAGGGTTAAAACCTAAACCCTAAGGGTTAGAACCTAGAAATCAAATACATCTAGAAATTATCTTTCATCCTTTTGGGATTTTTCTCATTTCACGATATAGTGTTTATATGAGTTATAGAACCCAGGGAGAAAATAAAAAAAATTCTGAGAAAAATTGACGAAATTCACGATTTTCGAGAAAATGCCTTTTGCCTTTTTGATCGGTTCTTTTAGTCGTTTCGACATATTATATTTCACGACATAGTTTTTATACGTGGTTTAGATACCAATGAACCAATAAAAGTTTTTCCGCAGAAAAACGCAAAAAGCTTCCGAGAGTGAAACGAGTCCGTCATAGTGATTTTTTGTTTCAAGATCTACTCGTAATATGAAGTGAAGTCACGTAATAATCGATAAATTTTTTTCTCAAAAATGTGTAAATTACTATTCATAAGAATAAGACGAAAAGAAATATTTTTCGACTTTTTGATCGTTTAACTATTTTCTAAGAAATAGTCGTCAAAAACACTATCCACAGGAAAATGTGACTTTTCGGATCAACTTTTCGTTTTACAAAATAGTGTTTATACGGAACAAAAGTACCAAAAAGTCAAGTACGAACAGTAAAAGTTAAAGTAACAAAACTAGGAGAAGTAACATAGTTACCCTAACCAAGAAGCTAACTAAATCCAAGAAAACTGAAATTGACCTATCAAAACCAAGGAAAGTTAACTGATGATCCAAGTGAATTATTTTTGACCAATCATAGAAAATGATGATGAAATCATGATGTAAGCATGAGATCAAACACAAAGATGATGTCATCATTATGATGTCATGATCATGATGATGTCTAGTGGAAGAAAGGAGGTTTGATGGCCTAAATTACCTAAATACCCTAGGTTTAAAAATCCTATAAATACAAGCCTAATCTTTCCTTGTTTCTCACCATTTTACAAAGCAAAAATTAAGTATTCAAAGTTATAATCTATAATTAGAAAGAGAGAATTCTTGTGAGTTAGATTAACTTCAAATTGCAAATGCTTAGTTAAAGCTTGAAACTTCAAGATGTAAAATCACTAGTCGTTATTATGTTCGTTATTTTTTTCACATTATAGTCTATAAGCTCAAAAACATAAGTCGTGGCCATGTACGATTTTCGTTCTCCATGTCCTTCATATGTTCTTGAGCAAGTAGTTGTTATGTTCAATTTTATGTAATAGTATAGTAGAAACCTCAAGAACACAAGTCGTTACCAGTTCGGTTTTCCAACTCAATTTTTCTTCATGTGTTCTTGAGATAATCTATTATTATTTAAGTTTATGTTATTTCAAGTTTAAAATATCATAAATTGCATATACAAGCCATTATAATGCCCAAATTATTTCAATTATGAAAACCTAAAGCTCAAAAACATAAGTCGTTACCATGTAAGAATTTTTTTCATTCTTCGTGTGTTCTTGAGCAAAAGTCATAAATCATATATACGTAGGCTTATTATTTTGTTATTTTTATGTTATGAAGTGTTATTAAGTTCCATGACATGTTATCCCATTAAATTAATTCATGGGGTATCATGTTTTATCAACTTGAAAAAAAAATTGTAAGACAGTTTTTAAACGTTACCTTTACAGTAATTTTGGGTCTAGTTTTGTAAGAACTTTTGGACTGTGATACAAATAAGAGTTGTAGAGACGGAATTTATGAATGTGTGGGATTTTGACCGACTCAAAAATGTTTTAAAATGAAGAAGTTATGGCTGTTTTACCGAGCCGGGGTCGGGCTGCCAACCTTGCTGTCCACTTTTTAAAAAGTCCCTCAAAAATGAGTTTTTGAGTTTGAGAATTTTGTAAATAGAACAACTAATGAAGATAGTCGAGTTAAGTTATAAAAACACTTATTAAGAAGTAAAACTCGATAAACTAACCATCGGTTATGTGAATCCCTTTATGTAGGCTTTAAAGCGTTTTTCGGGAAAATTAGTTTACTATCAAGGTAAGTCTTCTACCATAAGCTTTTGTTTACATATGATGTCGTTAGATTTATCCTCTACTTGATATCCACGTTATGGTTTTAAGTCGAAAGACGAACGAATGGAGCTTTGTTTAACTACCACTCAGTCTTCTATGATAAAACAATTGTAATATCTTTTGTTAAAGCTATGATTCATTAAATCCATATCGGTGTGAGTTCACTTATATGTTATGCGTTTAGACTTGTTGAGCTTTTGGATGCTCACCCTTGCGAATAAAACCTTATTTGTAAGCAAACCTGAGAGGTCCGGCTCTAAGAAGAAAGGAAAGAAGAAATGCGTAGACTAGTTTATATGCTTTAATAATTGCATGTCCATTTTGTTATAGTCCTGAAGATTTTTTTAATACGAACAAACAAACCATGTAACCGAATATTATATCAATATTATTAAGTTTTCTCACACAATCTTGTTATGTCTTTACTTTGATTAAACTTAGAATTGTTAAAACATAAACAATGTTGATAAAGAACTATATATCTTAGTGAGGATATATATATTGAATAACATTGTAACTGCTGTAAGAACAGAGATTTAGCACCGATGAAGAAACCAAATTCATCGCAAGGATCCTCTGTTCCAATACAAGTGTGTTATTAATATTGCGAATTTCAGATAAATAGAAAATATCGATATGAAGAGATATCTTTTATAATGATATGTATCTAAGTGAGGGTATTAAATGATTTTGGGAGTTCTATACGCATTGAAGTTACACTAATAAGCACTGGTAAGATGCCGAAATTACCGAAATGTTCCCCATAGTTCCAAGAACAATCTTATTATTAATACTGTGAATCTTGGATATATAAAGTTATAGAATATCTAAATATTAAGGCTTAAAATGGTAGAAGAAAGTACTAAGTTCCTTGTATCATATACAACGATTTGGTATAAATTAATGAAAGATCATTAGGAATTAAGATGAGAACTTTGTTTATAAAACTGTTGGATTGAATAAGGGTATTGATAGTATGGACTATTCATGTTATTATTGATATTGTGAATTTTAGTTTGATAAGGTTTATAAATAAGGAAATCATCTCTAAAATTAAATATTTAGCATTTTTAGTGATCATCAAATAAGCTATAATGAGTATAACGATTTGGGGGCATCACAGAGTGAGTAAATGGAAACGTAAAATTTAGTGGAATGTGGGAGCAAATGTAAAGAAGAAGAAGATATAATCTAAGAGGTAGATAAGTAGTTTGAAGTAGACAAGAACTTGCAGAAATGTGTAGAAGGAAAGTAAAGCAAAGCAACAAAACTAGCAGCAACAAGACAGGGGGAGCAAGATAAGGACTGATGGAAGATGTCAGATTTAGGGGGAGTAGTAAGAAGATGAAGAAAATGAAGAATCAAAATACAAGAAGACCTGTCAAGAAGCAAGATGCTCGAAGCAAAGGAGTAAGTAAGTAAGTATAATTAAGTGATAATTTATCTTTGGCAAGATTATATTATGTAAGTATTATTGTTTAATCAATAGACTCATTATTTTGCACTAGTACAATGCCTTATTGTATTTTAAGTCTCAATTCAATTTTTGTGCAAATGCATTGGATACTATAAACTTGTTGGTTTTCCATCATCAAAAAGGGGGAGATTGTTGAAGTCTGTTTGATTTAATAATGACTACTGTGTCTGAATAAATGAATATGTGATTAAGGAATTATATGCTTATGTGTGTGTATATGTGATTATGTATTTATATATTGTTACGTGCTTATGTGTTTATGTGAATATGTGATTAAGGACTTATATGTTATGTGTTTATGTGAATATGTGATTAATATGTGAATATGTGAGTATGTGATGATAGATGTGACTTGTTGGAAAATATATGTGATCTGTGTAGACACTCGAAATTTTGCATACCTGTTACTAACTTTGCAGAAGGGCAAAATCGTCTTCTTGAGATAACCTTGGAAGTCAATTCAGCACAGTCTCGAAGACAACCCCGGGATACTCAGTTTTCCATCTCGGAGATAACCCCGAGATATTCAGTCCAGTCCTGGAGACAACCCTGGGAGATACAGTTCCAACCTCTGAGACAACCCCGAGGAATGCGCCCAGCCCGAGACAACCCTGAATCCTCGGTTCCATCTTGAGATAACCCTCAGACCCTCCATAATCCCGAGACAACCCCAAGAGATGCGCTTTCAAACCTCTGAGACAACCCCGACAGCACGTGATTGTGTAATTCCTAGATAACCCCGGAGATGCTTGTTTCAAACCTATGCGATCAGCTTCAACACTTGGTGATAGCCCCGAGGCACTCAGTTCTGAACGCAAAGATCCCCGGGAGGACAGGCACACCTCAGAGACAACCCTGAGGACATTTAGCACTTGCAGTAGCCCAATCTCATAGATAACCCTGAGCAACGATGGCTAAATCAGCCCAAACCGGAGATAACCCCGGTGAGGGGCAAAATCATCATTTTGCCACCTCAATCCCACATGGTGTCGTCTCAACAACATTTCAACATACATTACACACATGAATGTCCTACAAGAACTAAATAGCTCCAATCTCGAGTGACTACTACACATGACTGTGGGGTTTACGGCACATCAAAGCAATGCACATCGAAAAATAAATTGTACAAAATAAAATTCGAAACCCAAACAGGATCCATGCGAAACAGAAATTAGTTAAGTGTGTAAGAGATTATACCGATTATGAAGCTAGAATTGATGCGATCAAATATGCAACGCAATTCGAATGAACTACGTCTCTACGGTATCCACACGAACGTCCGCGAACCATCTCATGATTCTGCAATAAAAGGGTGCTGCGGTACTAGCCACCAAAGGATCAAGATTTTCTTCAAAGGTTTTCTCTCTAGTCTCTATTTAAGAGCGGCTAGGGTTTGTGAGGTTATGATTTATTACCTAAATGGCTGCTATATATCATATATATAGCGCTTAAAAGGAATTAATCAAAACCTAATTTCATAAAATCGAATTTATATATATATATATATATATATATATCGTAATTAAGTCTTACTTAATTAATATACCTATATATATAAATTATCCTATTAATTTAAATACTATCAATCATATTGACATATTTAAATCTTTACAATTTAAATTAATTCCTTTTAATTACGCTTCTACATGTGTGTGACCCTATAGGTTATTATTACGTTGGCAATAATTTTAAAATCATATTATAAAATTATAAAAGCAAAGGAAATGACATCTAGTAATGCATCACTGCTACCTAAGTAATAATATCGATGATTCGATACAACATTTCCGTGACCAATGTTTTAATGTAATTTAATCCTTTTAACCTTGACATCCTAAATTAAACTCGAGTCATGGAATGTGTCATACTCTTCATAATTTAATCTGAGTTTTCTTGATCAATGAGTAGACTATACAAAGAAAATCACTATTTGAGCATGGCCATGCATTTCGTAGTCCTACTCAATCAAGAGGCCTATAGATATCACCCCTAATATATAAGAGGGTTAAATTCCATCTAGATCACTCATATTCCTCATATGATTCATGATGTACCCAATAATCACCTTTATAGTCCACCCTATTAAAGGTGACATTTGATGATATCAAAGTACATAAATTCCCGTATAGTAATATAGTGATTTCAGGTCAGAGGACCATTACATCATTGTCACTATGAGAATCGCTAATGACACTTTGCATACTGTTCCACGTAGAATTCTCATGGTGGGTCTGTCCAGTACATCTTTCTTTAACATGTACCTATGTATTGACTTAATATCTCATATATTTATGACCAATGAGATTTGGTCATCAGTCAATCCACATACTAGTCTCAATGCATCATTGTTGTCCCATCAACATCGATGATACGACTAGGACTTTTAAGAATAATGATACTAATTATAATTATATAATCTCATGTTCAAGTCACATACTTGAAACTATATAATTTGTATCACTATTTTAAGGAATTTTATTATGTTAACATTTATATAACGCAGTAAATAAAACCATAATAAAATCATTCATTTATTTAATCAAATATAATATCAAAACGTTAAGCAATTATAACAAATAATTGGCCTCTAGGGCACAAACTCTAACAAGGACATCACACCAGATATAATTTCAAGACTTGAAGACTCAGGGCATGGTCCCATCTTCTTGACTTTTTACAACCTCTAATCTCATGTCATTGTGTAGCTCTCAACAACAGCATGCCGAAAAAGTCTTATACACCTCGATCGGATGCCCGGATTGAAGTTCTGAAAGTTCGAGCGGACATCACGTTGCACGCCCAAGACGTATTTTTGAGACAATGGGACCCGCAGAGCAGGCATCAGGCGTGGCAGTACACTGCAGACTCCCCCTCTATAAATAATAGAGGGCTTGGGGTGGCCATTTTGCTTAAAAAAACGGCGAGGAAGACCTGTCCAATTTGCTCTGTACACACTATAAATTGAGTGCTTTCTCATTTCAAACACTTGTGAGCTTATATTTGGCAACATTAAGCAATTATAACAAATAATTGGCCTCTAGGGCACAAACTCTAACAAGGACATCACACCAGATATAATTTGAAGACTTGAAGACTCAGGGCATGGTCCCATCTTCTTGACTTCGTACAACCTCTAATCCTATGTCATTGTGTAGCTCTCAACAACAGCATGCCGAAAAAAGTCTTATACACCTCGATCGGATGCCCGGATTGAAGTTCTGAAAGTTCGAGCGGACATCACGTTGCACGCTCATGCGTACTTTGAGACAATGGGACCCATGAGCCCGGGCACTCGGGGTGCAGTACACTGCAGCTCCCCTCTATAAATAGAGGGCTTGGGGTGGCCATTTTGCATAAGAAAACGGCGTGGAAGCCCTGTCCAATTTGCTCTGTACACACTATAAATTAAGTGCTTTCTCATTTCAAACACTTGTGAGCTTATATTTGGCTACTTTTTACCGGTGGAAACCGAGTGTTCATCCATTTAAAGCTATTGAAGTCTTCTTTGGCAGTCCACTGTAAGCCTCCTTACTTTATTTAAAGCCTTTTCTTCACTTCTTGCACACACTATTATTCATGTTGAGAGTCAGCGTATGTAGTATTCCTTTAATTGTCGATTAGTGGTTTTTTACTTATATATATATATATATATATATATATATTATTATCATCGAGTTATCACGATTGAGCCTGAATATAATATTCGGAGCGTTTATTGCTTTTATTTATATATATAAATACTTATGTATATATCTCCTGTCATCAAACTCTGTTTGATTGAGCCTGGATTTACATCCGGAGCATTTATTGCTTTCATATATATATATATAAATACTTATATATATATATATATATATATATATATATATATATATATATATATATATATATCATCAAACTCTGCTTAAACTCGGTGGAACGAAATATAAATAAAGCAAAGAAAAGGCCACAGTAAACTCTGCACTGCATCGAATGTATATATATATATATATATATATATATATATATATATATCCTCGAACTTCAATTAACGAACCGACTCGGATCGATATATATCCAATGCGTTTATCGCTTATATTATCGCTATATATATATATATATATATATATATATATATATATATATATATATATATATATATATATATATATATATATATATATATACATTCCATGCAGTGTCTGAGTTTACTTGTAGCCTTTTATTGCTTTATTTATATTTCGTCCGCTTGAGTTTACTTAAATGGCGGTTGATACTTTTATTGCTTTATTTATACTTTCGTCCCTTGAGTTTACTTGAGGCGATTGATCATATATATATATATATATATATATATATATATATATATATATATATATACAACTTATATATATACCGCTACGACTTTCATACAAACTGCTACATAATGTGAGCCTAGAATCATGCGATCACAGATTCAATCTACTGAATCTAGATTCGGTTCCCGTGATGGACATTTTCAGCTGTACATGGCTTGTAAATTATTCACGATGTTTGAATGTCCTTAGACGACTCTAATTCCCACAAGGAATTCAGCACTGCTTTTTATCTTATTTTCTCAAAGATGCTTCGCATCTCAAAAATAAAAGCAACTAAGCCGAATACATAATAAAATGGAAGTATCAAAGGCCTCAATTACTATTGAGGACAAGGGTTTGAAAAACCTTTTTTACAAAACATCACTGCTATATCTTGTTAAAACTGAACTTTTATACAAAATTCAAACCTTTTGTATATAAGTGCAAACGAGGCATATCACTACTTCCAGATAATTGCACATTGACTCACACACACACACACACACATTTAGATAATAGTTTAGCTGAAAAGTGGCGGTCACCGTGGTAACACGGATGTCAGGGGTTACCTGACACCTTCCCTCTGTATAATCAAGCCCCCAGACCCTAACAAATCTCAGTTTCACAGACCAGTCAAATAGTGTCCCATCACTAGGTCAATGTGTAAACCTTTTCTCGGTTGAGTTGGTGCAACCATTTAAAAATACTAACCGGCGACTCTTATAGTCCAATCGTCGACATATACATGTCGGACCTTTTCACAACTTGTTTTTTCAAACAAATCTCACCTAACATGAGAACACCAAAAGACAAGAACAGAAAATGGACAAATAAAAATCCCGACGTCGACAGGTGGCGACTCTGCTGGGGACTTCAAGTAAGAGGGCTTAAGCCGCTACTACAAACTTTTCAAAACTATTATCTACTAGTGTGTGAATGTTGCATTTACATTTGAATTAATGTGCACGAATGCATTTACTTATTGTACTTAGTGCTTCGCACCATATCTGCTTGTGATATTAGTGCTTCACACATGTCATCATTTCCATACGGTGAGACACATTGTATGTGAATGTATGTTGTGTGGTTCCTCCACTAGGAGGCTATCCTGTCGGTGTTTGATTACTAGACTCGTAGGAAGACTAATTCCAACAAGACTCAGGAAAGGCACCACCCAAATTCGCTCCAGTTGAAAGACCAGATTAACTTCTCATCGCGTAAATTGCGATGATTTAGGAACCTTCATGCCAAAAATTCGCGAGAGTAGCCTAAGATAGGTCAGCCTCTGATTAACAAAAACGCGGAGGAACGTCTCTTCATGCTTTCACATTTTAATTACTTGTAAATTCAATTACTTGTAATTTCATTTCCATGTCAATCTCAATGTAATGGAAATATGAGAAAAATGTGTACATGCATATCGAGACTTGACATACTATCTTGTCAAGCTGACATCCGTTTCACAGGACAATACTCCTAAACGGACACATCACATAATATTTCTATATTCACTAAGACTAAACTACATAAGTCTTTTTGTAGGGATATAATTGGTCCAGTAACCCGTTCCAAATCCAAAAAGGCAACGAGCCTACAGCTAAGCATGGCTTCATCTGGCCAGTCTAGTCCTACTCCTGTCTTTCGTGAGGAGTTCGAAGGACTAAGCAACCAAATTACATAGTTGGCTGTTCTTCTTAAAGAACTACACAAGTCCGTTCAGGGTCCACGAATGCCCGTACATATAGAATCCTCTGCACATAGAGGAAATCATAATCTGGATAAAGAAATTCCCACACTTGAGTTGGATACAACCAACAAAATTCCTAAAAACACTCATCTCAAAGAAGATCCAGACACCGGTGATATCAGGAAAAAAGTCCTACAAATGGAAGAGACCCTTCGGTGTATTAAGGGAATTGGAACACATGGGAGTGTTTCATATGCAAACCTTTGTATCTTCCCTGGAGTGCATTATCCAGAGAAATTTAAAACTCCTGACTTTGAAAAGTATGACGGGTTGGGAGATCCTTACACACATTTGAAGGTCTTCATTGGAGAACTCGTATCTTATGCCGTGGATGAAAAGATCAGAATGCAGCTGTTTCAGAAGAGTCTAACTGGTGAAGCTAGATCATGGTACACCAGATTGGACAACTCAAAAATTCATAGCTTAGAGGAGCTAGCTCATGCTTTCCTCAGCCAGTACAGTTTCCAAACTCAAATGGCTCCTGACCGGTACCAAATTACCAAAGTCAAGAAACAAGTTAGTGAGTCTTTCAGTATGCCCAAAGGTGGAGGTGCCTAGCTACTCAAGTTATTCCCTCTATGACTGAGTCTGAAATGGTTATGAACTTCATAAACATTCAAGAGGCTCCTTTCTATGAGAGAGTTTTAGTTGGCATTGGCAAACCATTCTCTGAAATGATCAAACATGGAGAAATGGTTGAGATGGGATTGAAGTCTGGAAAGATTCAAGACCTTGCCACTCTCAAAGTTGTAGCTGAGCACATCCAGTCTGGAAGTTATGGAAACAACCCCCGGAGGGTCCATAAGAAGAAAGAGGAGGATGTTTCCTTGATACTACAAGGGCAAAAAGGCAGTCAAAACCTGCCTATTCAGAGGAGAAACTACTCTCCTTTTCAAGCTCAGTCTTCAAACCCTCAATTGCCAAAAGGTGGAGAAGTCATACACACTCGAGTGTTCATACCCTTAGGGGACTCGCTCGAGAACATTCTCAATCTTCTGACAACTCAGAAGAAAATTACCCATCTTTTCCCACCAGCCAACCCAAGTGAGAAGGGTTTCAATGCTAGCCGGAAATGTGCTTATTATGCGGGAGCTCCTGACCGTGATACTCAGGATTGCTGGGCCTTGAAACACAAGATCCAGGATTTAATTGATAATGATGAGATCGTGGTGACAAAACCTGACCAACCACAAGTGCAAGACAACCCTCTTCCTCAACACAAAGAAGCGGAGGTTAACATGATTAATTGGAGTAGAGGACAGACGTCTCATTCTATTGTTAGATCTTCCCAAACCAGCAAGGATAGTGCTGACAAGTGGGATTATGCATAATTCCAGTTTATGATGGAACGGAAAATGAAGGCTCTGCGTGAGCAAGTCAACCAATTGGCAGAACTGGTGGTCCATCAGCACCAAGTCACATGTCAATTATTCAGCCAGGAGCATGCTAGCCTCCTCTCTCTTGTTACAAGTACTTCATCACGAACTCCAGAAAGTGAAACACTGGAGGATAAAATTGCAAAAAGAGCAAATGCCAAAGTCCATCGGGACTTCTCCAATAAAAGGGAATTTACATACCTAGGCCAATCGATGGAAGAGATATTGCAGATGCTGATCAATGAAGGAAGAATCACAACTCTGCTACCTCCAATCAGCCCGCGTTCAAGACGGTTTGATTTCAATGGAGTGTGCCAATACCACTCCCACTCTCGCGGTCACAACACTGAAGAATTCGGGGTACTCCGCCACCTTATTCAGAATCTAATTGAGAGTGGTGTCCTACAGATGATAGACAATGGCGTTGTATTACTGGAGAGTGGGGACGCGTTTCCTACAAAGTGGAAAGAGGTCGTAGTGGTTATATCTTCCGATACAGATTCAGCTACCCATTCACATACAATTCAACCTATTCAACTCAAAGGTGTTGAGAATCCTTTGAAAGTGGCTGCGCCAGAGCCAATCATCTTATAATTCAGACCATAATATCATGTTGTCAGCCTACAAAAAGTTCCATGGAATTATGGAGAGGTTGAAGGATCCACATCCCACACAACTGCTGCAGTTTTGAAAGAGAATCCACTGTATCTTCCCCAACAGGTGATGAAGCCCACCATCAAATCAAAGGGGAAATTTCCCATGGAGAAGATTGAACAATTCCTCCGTACTATGGGACATAATGAAGCAAAGGTAGTTTTAAGCTTGAAAGAAGCTCCACAATAGGTTTCCATACTGGATTTGGTATTCTCCTCAGAGGATCACCTGAAGGTATTACTGAGAGTTCTAGAAGAAGCTCATTTACCAAAATCAGTGGATGTTGAAAAGTTCCATCACCTAGTTGATCACATTCTTAACAACAATGTGATATCTTTCACTGATGATGACATACCACCCAAAGGGATTGGTCATTGCAAGCTGTTGCACATAGCAGTTATGTCCTCCAGATACGTGGTCGCATGAGTATTGATAGATGGAGGGTCTTCCTTGAATATCTGCCCTTATGCCACCTTGGAGAAGATGAATATCAATCTCAACAGAATCCGAAGAATCCATACAATTATTAAAGCTTTTGACGGATATCGATGAAATACTGTCGGTGAGATTGAACTACCTGTGGAGATTGGTCCACATACATTTTGCGTATCCTTTCATGTGCTCAAAATAGCTACAAAAATACAATCTGCTATTGGGGAGACCATGGATTCATATAGCTGGAGCCATCCCGTCCACCCTGCATCAGCAGCTTAAATACATCATTAACAACAGCCTAGTCACTGTTAATGCTGAGCCAGAATGTCCTGAACAAGGTGACATCTCGGTCATCAGTTTTAATTAAGAAGTTGAGCCTGTCAGCTTCCATGCCCTGGAGGTGAGCAACACTCACTACTATCCCATTGGGGCACCACCTCTAATACCCAGATTTTCCGCTGAGGTAATGTCGGCAAGCTAAGAAATGTTATCTTTGGGCTATCAACCTGGACAAGGGTTGGGCAAAGATCATTAGGGCATTAAGCGCTCAATTCAAGTTCCCAGTCAAACAGGGACAGCTAGGCTAGGGTATTCTACTAGCTCCAGTCACAGGAATCCTCACAAACACAAATAGGTTCCTTCATCTTCATCCATACGGCGATTGCCTGCACCTATAGGAGCTGAATCTATACAGACTTCAGTAAAAGTTCCTGCACATGTGATGACTATGTTATTTCCTAAGCCAAGACCGGTCAAAGGAAAAGAGGTCTTAATACCAGATCCGGAGGCGGAGGAAAAGGATCGGAGGCGTAAGAAGGACATTAACAGGCGCTTATCAAACATACGCATCATCGTCCATACGGATAGTACAAACAGAATCACCCCAGATGATGATTGCCCGGATATCATAGTCATCATTTGGGATAAGGAGGACGACAACAACCCCTTCATCACAGCCATCCACCAGGACTTCACCCTTGGCAATTGGAGCAGCACTCTTTGCATTTGTCGATGAGGGTAAAAAGGGCAGAAACTCCCTCTGCCTTGTAGATAACAATAACTGCTTACTTTCTGTATAATATTAGCAGTTGTTTTGTCATTACATGCTAACACTTTGTATGATTGAATAATTTCATATATTAAGTGAAAGAATTTTATTTCAGGACTCTAAAGTTAGATGTGCATGTACTTGCTGATGAGGTGCCTTTTCTCCACAAGGACTGTAACTTTGATGTAAATTTGGACTCAGACTTGATGGAAATACAAGAGGACATTGAGATACCTCAGGAGATCAAAGAGTGGATCGAAGACAAACCCAAGCCAAATCTTGATCAAACCACCTCTTTTAACCTCGAAACCTTAGAAAACCCCAAATAAATCCAGATTGGTACGGACCTCACGCCAAACCAAAGGAATGACATGGTTACTCTATTAACCCAATTCCAGGATGTGTTTGCTTGGACTCATGAAGAAATGGTCGGTTTGTCTACTAACATTGTTATTCATCGCCTCCCCATCAAAGAGGGATTCAATCCAGTTAGGCAGAAGCTCAGGCGATTAAAACCTGAGTGGAGTTTAAAAGTTAAAGAAGAAATTATGAAACAATTTCATGCCGACATCAT
Organism: Panax ginseng; assembly: GCA_020205605.1. Classification (NCBI taxonomy): domain Eukaryota; kingdom Viridiplantae; phylum Streptophyta; class Magnoliopsida; order Apiales; family Araliaceae; genus Panax; species Panax ginseng. The sequence goes on from CM035147.1 coordinate 7,937,713, forward strand.
CATGGTGTCAACATACCCTGAATGGATATCCAACATAGTCCCCGTGCCCAAACTAGGAGGGAAGGTGCGAGTTTGCGTGGATTAACGAGATCTGCATAAATCTTGCCTCAAAGATAGCTTTCCCGTGCCATTCATCCACATACTCATTGATAATACAGCTCAATACGATATGTACTCCTTTGTTGATTGCTTTGCGGGGTACCATCAAATCATGGCTGCTGAAGAGGATCGTGAGAAAAATGCATTCATCACTCCTTGGGGAACCTTTTGCTATAGACGGTTGTCATTCGGCCTCATCAATGCCGGAGCTACCTACCAGCGAGCCATGATGGCTCTTTTCCATGACTTAATGCACAAGGAGATAAAGATCTATGTGCATGACATCATTATCAAGTCCCGAAGGGAGGAAGGCCACCTAGACCATCTCAAAAATCTCTTTAATAGGTTGCGTAAGTATAACTTGAAGTTTAATCCAGCCAAGTGCGCCTTTGGTATCAAATCAGGCAAGTTGCTAGGTTTCCTAGTCAGCCACAAGGTGATTGAGCTGGATCCTACCAAAATTTAGGCCATCACGAAAATGCCCATTCCTTAGACAGAGAAGGAAATACGGGGATTTTTGGGAAGAATCAACTTCATCAGCAGATTCATCTCCCAACTCACAGCAACCTGTGAGCCTATTTTCAAGTTGTTAAGGAAGAACTCCTCCATGAAATGGAATGATGAGTGTCAGAAAGCCTTCCTTATAATCAAAGAGCAGCTAGTCAAAGCTCTTGTTTTGGTACCACCCAAGGAAGATGTTCCCCTATTTATGTACCTGTCCATCAATGATAATGCCATGACCTGCATGCTGGGACAGAAAGACGATAGAGGCCAAGAGCGAGCTATCTACTACCTCAGCAAAAGATTCAGCAGTAGTGAACACAAGTACACTCTGATTGAGAAAACTTGTTATGCTTTAGTATAAGCTTCCATGAGGTTACAACATTACCTCCATGGTCACACAACCCATCTCATATCCCGCGTGGATCCTCTCAAGTACGTGTTCAGTAAACCCATGCTGAATTGATGACTGTCCAGATGGCAGTTGAGCCTACAACAATTTGACATCGTCTACATGACACAAAAGTCTATCAAAGGTCAAGGAATTGCGGATCAACTGGCTGCCTCACATTCAGGGGATTTCGAACCCTTGGAAACATACTTCCCCGCTAAAGGGGTAATGATAGTTCAGCAACACCATCAAAATGATACACACCAATCATGGAAGATGTATTTTGATGGAGATGTAAACATAAAAGGCTCTGGAGCAGGAGTAGTTGTAGTATCCGTTACGGGGGAGCAGCATCCCGTCGCCGTTAAATTGTAGTTTGCCAACACCAATAACACAGCTAAGTATGAAGGCTGTATTATGGGGCTAAAACTTGCTCAATCAATGGGTATCAGATGGTTAATTATCTTTGGGCATTTCGAATTAGACAAACCACATGAATCTATCACACCAAAGAACTACATTTGCTGCCTTACCATCGGCAGGTTCTACAGATGGCCTCAGAGTTTGAAGAAATATCCTTCCTCCACATTCCTCGGAATATGAATGACTTTGCGAATACGCTTGCATCCTTAGCCTCCTTGATCAACATACTTGACAAGGAAAACATGCCAACCATCACATTTGCCCGACAAAAGGCACCAACCTATGGGAACTACATTGGAGAAGTATCGGATGAGCTACCTCTCATCCAACACCCTTGGTATCAGCATATCAAGGAGTACTTACAAGATGGATCTACACCCGTTGAGGCTAGCCCAACTGAAAGAAGGCGGATCCATCGACTAGCTATGAAATTCTACCTGAGAGGAGACGCACTCTACAAAAGAGATACAGGATTAGGTCTCCTCAGATGTCTGGACAAGGACCAAGCTCAAAGGCTCATGGATGAAATCCATGGTGGAGTATGTGACCCACACATGAGCGCCCCCCTACTTGTAAAGAAGATCCTCAGAATAGGGCATTACTGGCTCTCTCTCAAAGCTGACTGTGATGATTACGTCAAGAAATGTTACCAATGCCAAATTTATGGGAATTCTATCCATGCCCCTCCAAGGGAGCTCCATAATATGAGTTCACCTTGGTCCTTCTCAATATGGGGAATGGACGTGATCGGGCCCATCGAGCCCAAAGCCAGTAATGGGCATCGGTTTAGCTTCACCATGATCGACTACTTCACCAAATGGGTAGAAGCAGCCTCCTTCCCTAGGGTCATTAAAGAAGTCATCATTGCTTTCATCAGAAACAATGTCATTTGTTGATATGGACAACCAGACGTAAATGTATCAGACAATGCTAAGAACCTCAACAACAAAATGATGGAGGAGTTATGAAATAAATTCCACATCAAACATCTCAACTCCGTCATCTACCGTCCAAAGATGAATGGTGCTGTTGAAACGACTTACAAAAACATCAAGAAGATCATGCAAAGGATGTTCGCCAATCATAAAGGATGGCCTGACTTGTTGCCTCTGACTTTGTTAGACTACAAAACATCAATGCGCACTTCCACTAGGGAAACCCCCTACTCATTAACCTATGGGATGGAAGCAGTGCTCCCCATAGAAGTGGAAATAGAATCCCTCAGAGTGTTGATAGACGCTCAGCTGGATGAAGACCAATGGTTACAAGATAGGTATCACCAATTGTCTCTAATAGATGAAAGGCGAACCGCTGCTATCTTCCACGGTCAATTATATCAACAAAGGATCGTCAGATCCTACAATAGGAAAGTCAAGCTACGACAGTTTAGACAACATGACTTGGTTTTGAAGAAGATCATTGACAACTAAGATCAGTCCAAAGGGAAATTCGCCCCGAACTGGGAAGGTCCATTTGTTGTCAAGGAGGTACTGACATGAGGTGCTCTCAAACTACAGGAAATAAATGGCAATGAATTTCCACAGCTTATCAACTCGGACACCGTGAAACGGTACTATATCTGAAGTTACCAGTAAGCAAACATCCTGGGTTTGGATCACCAGATCCCTAGTCACTTCAGGTTTTCTAAAACCTCACTATATACAACCTTTTTTCTCACCCATTTGCCCCATCAGGGACAATCACAATTTCCAACCAGCAGCCTGGTTTCGGATCAGCAGATCTTCTACTTAACTTTGATTTCAAAGCATTTCACACGTGTAGTTTTTGTGACACCCCCAAATCCTAGTACATCATTACCTCAAGATTTGGTGTTCACTTAAATAAAACAATCATTTAATACTACCCAATCATAATATAAATTGAATAAATAAACCTGCCCATACAGGATTACATTAAATAAAATTTTTTAGGTTATCTAACCTTTACAAAAATCATTCATGCGGAAAATTAAATAAACTTTATTACAATCTTTAAACCAAAGTCTAATAATAAAACTATCAAAACTATTCCAAGTCTTCAGTACTTGTTTATCTTTCCCTTTCCCTTACTGGTGCTAGGTACGTCACCCTTTTCAGCTTTAGCTATAAGAAATTTTATAGGCAAGAGTGAGCAAACAAGGCTCACTTGGAATAATAATAAATAAAACTTTAACCTTTACATCACTTGCCATATACTAGGCTTAATAGAACTGAACAATACGTTCTATTAACATTCGAAAAATCATAACATTCACTGAGGGTCTAATGACCACGAACCATGTCCACAGTTATAAGTAATTTTTCAATTTTAACTTTAACAGTCATACGACTATAAGGACTCAAAGGTACTTAGGGGGATCAATCCTTCGTACATGTATTGTATATAAACATTTTAGCACAAAGTATAAAACTAAGTGCAACCCCTAATAATAGGGTTGTTCATCTCAGTATTTAGAGTACAAGTCCGCACCAAAGTCAGTTTGGTTTGGATACACTTCAAGGTAATTTGGAATTCAACAGACATTAACTAAGGATTAGTTGAATAAAAGATAATAACACTATGTTATTGAATAATCATAACTGAATAAATATTGCATTCTAAGTTCATGCTTTAGGAATAATCTAATAGCATAACAATTGAATAATTTATCATACCCTGCTTTGAACAATACTAAGCTAAGGTTACATCTTAGAACTCAATATCAAGCATGCATAACAAAGAATAACTTGAACGATAAACCGGGTTCAATGAATATAAAGGTACTTGCATGCTAATATAACAAGTTTTGAGTTAGGAAAACTTGCATAATCATAACAACTTGTTAGACGAAAGTGTGGAGATGGGAAACTTTTATCATCATGAATAACTAGATATAATCAAGTTGCTTAATGAAAGTACTTTTACTCAATAAAGTATAGAATTATGAAATTTGCATAACGAAGATTTAGGATTAGAAAACTTGCTCAACTATTATAAAAGTAGAGTTAAAGAACTTGCCTTGTGCGTAGATTTAACCGTTAATATCCAAATCATAATACCCTATATACATATGTTAACATGACATTATCAGTCATTATAAAAACTACATCATGTATGGTTTAAATGTCTAACCATGTAATCAATTTATATTCCTAAACGATAATAAACTCGTTAGGTATTAACACCATGTTCGTTCAACATATTACAATACTAAAATAACAGAATTATTTGGTCATATAGCATTACAACTAAAAATTTCAGACTTCTGTGCAAGACAAAAGTCATTTCGAAAGATACGCTAAATGGCGCGCCATTTCTACGATTTGAATCGTGGTCGGCACAATATGCTGCTGATGGCACTTCGACGCGAGATTTATATAAGGACTCGTATTTTGCCAAGACACGCATCTGTGGCAATCTTTGACACGACTTCTTCATCGTGAAATCAAGTCCGGTCAAGATCGATTTTGGCGCTAAGGCGCGAGACTTTGAGCTGAGGCGTGGATTTTGGCGTTGGGGTGCCGAAACTCACAGAATACAAAACGAAGAACAGAGCAAAGCTACTGTCTTAATTTTTAACAACAATTAACACCAATTAACATGTACGACTTCACGTAAATTACACATGAATGTTAAAAATCATCAATATACCAACGACCAACCATTAAACAACGATTTTAGAAAACTTAATCCTTGAAACCATATTTTAAAACTCAAACTCTATTACTGACAGTTGATAATCACAGTGAACATTGTAAGTCTGTAAAAATCCAATTTGATTCCTTTAAAACACCAACATACCCACATATAAACCAATTTTACATATATAGTTCAATTTCTCAATTAGCATACACTAATTTTGATATTTCTACAAATCATATACGTGCATATATACTCACTGTAAATCCAAATTCCTTTTTCTTTAACACGTAATTAGCATAAAATCTTATATATATGTTAAACATAAAATCACCTATCAATATATGCTAGTATAACAATTACTAAAACATAGTTAACAAGAATTTTGTAAAAACCTTATACACAGTGAAGTTGAAGAACACAGAGACGTTAGGCATCATGAAACACTATATATATATATATATATATATATGTGTGTGTGTGTGTGTGTGTGTGTGTGTGTGTGTGTGTGTGTGTGTGTGTGTGTGTGTGTACCTATATTAAGGTTAGAGAAACATACCTTTTTGTTTGCTTAGACTATCTTTGTTAATCACTGATACTTTCTCTCTCTCAGGTTCTCTCTCAAACTCTCTTCTTTTCTTCTCTCAGTTTAGCAGATAACTCAAAGCGTAAAAATGATAGCCAAACCAATTCACACTATACATATACTAAAAATAAAACCAACGCACGCTTTATTTTTCAAATGTTTGGAAACTGACGACTATATTAAACATACCAATAAGTTTATCAATTACCAAATATATATATATATATATATTATTTATATTTTATTTATTTTATTAATAATTTAAATTCAAAAGAAACCTAAAAGCCATAAGGCTTTGTCTGGCAAACCATTTAAAAATTAAAGGATTAATATACTTAAACCTTGTTTGGCAAAACTAAATTAAAATTACTTTAATTTATTTTAATAACTCTTTATAATATAGTTATTTGTCACACCTTATTTAATTAAGTTTTCATACTTAATTAATTAATTACTTCAAATAACAATTTATTAAATAATTCACTTAATCACATAACTCAATCCATATAACACATTAATTATTTAACAAATATATAATTAACTAAATCAAATTAATCAAATTGAACAATTATTTATCCAATAATAAACACATCCAATAAATATTTATATAAATCAATAAATATTTATAATTTACATTTAAAAAAATTTGGAATGTTACAATTTTGTCCCACCAGGGTTAAGACTTTTTACACCTGCAGTTTTGTCCCACCAGGGATAAAACTTTTCACACCTGCAGTTTGTCCCACCATGGATCAAACTTTTCACACCTTCAGTTTATCCTGTACAGAGGATTAAACTTTTTGGCTGCAAACCGTCCTGAACATGGGGCGAACTACGCCGACCTGATCTCCTTGACACACAGGAGTACGTAGGAAGCCATTTTATATGGTCCGGTCGTAATAAAACAAAAACAACAAAAAACATTTCTACACCCTTCTCACTACAAAAACAAAAACAACAAAAACATCTTTACACCACTTTGCTATATACAACGTTGAACCTCCACACCAGGTTCGAACTACGCAGACCTGATCTCCTCTTCAATAGGAGTACGTAGGCAGCCATTCCTGGTTCGGTCTTACCCCCTACCTATCAGGAATAAGCATGGGAATGATATTCCTATTTACATATGATTTGATTATGATATATATATATGAATGAATATGTAAGCATGCTTGCATTAAGAAAAGCTATAAAGTCCTTTGATAGATAGTGGAAACATATGTATAAGGACTTAGAATGAATTGATCAAATGTGTTAGGTTGATCCTACAGAAGTAAAATAGCTTTGTAAAATCCTTAAAAAGAAATGATGTACAAAGACTATAAATATAGAAAGATCAAGTATGTTAGGTTGATTTTATGATGTAATAGATATGCTTGTCTGATCGTCGAGCACTGCACCAAAAATCGTAATCTGCCATGAGAGTCAAGGAAAACTCAAGAGCTATCGAGGCAGAATCGTAGTCTGCAAGATAGTAGATCTCGGAGTTCGTAGACTGCTAGGAGAGACGAGGAAAGGATCGTAGTGTGTCGAGAAGAACTTCCTCAGGGCCGCAGTCTGCTGAGAAAGTCATGTTCAGAATTATAGAGACAGCCTGCCTACGAGCCGACCGAGTATCTGCCAAAGCCAAGTCAAGAATCGTAGACTACACTCAGAGTCGTAGAGTCTACTGATCGTTTCAGAGGCAGAGATCGTAGTCAAGCAAGATCAGATGAAGACAACAAGCACAACGATAGAAATGTAGAGTGTCAAGATCTGATCTCGAAGTCGTAGTGTCTGCACAGCCGAAGCTGAATCGTAGAGTGCAGAACTAAGACCTCAACAGATGTGCTCACAATGCCAAGGTAGAATCGTACAGTAAATATGATTCTCAACAAATGAGCACTCCTAGAATATCCAATGGAATGAAGCCTCTGGTTGGCACTGCATAGATACATCCCACCTGAAGGAAACCAGAGAGCACTCAACGAATGGCATGCAGGCTAACAGAAGATCTAAGCACCAACCCAATCAATATCAAGATTGAGTTGTGAAGCCATTCGAGATGAAGTCTTCCATAAGGAGATCAGAAGAAGACTTCAGTAACTGACTAATGAAAGTCAGCAAGTGCAGTAGTTGTCAAGTAGACAGAAGACGATGATCTTGGAAGTAACCAGGATCGTAGTGTTTGCCAAACAAAGAAAGAACTGATGGAGTGCACACAGAGATACTGGATAGCTTCTGAAGAACAAGGATAAAGTGATTAAGCATTGGGTCAGTCCATTGATGATAAGTGAATGAGAGATCACAAGGAGAAAGCGAGCTAAACACGCCAAAAATCTGAAGTGTCTTGCTATTCAGAAGGGGCCAAAACAAAGAAGTCAAGCCATCAGTATCTGAGAGTTGTTGAGGCAAATAGAAGTGTTGAAGCACTGCAGAAGAGAAGGAAGAGGTGTTCTACATTGAAGATCCAATCAACACTCTTCAAGATTGTAGTGTTATCTTTACCAGTCAATAACACACTACGATCAGGTCCAAGAAGATATGCATCAGAATCGTAGAGTTCGAAAAGCTGAAGATTGAAGCATTGGAAACGATTCAAACTGAAGGTTGATATTTGGACAAGAGCTTATTGAGAGCATCGATGCAAAAGGAGAACCTCTGATTGAGAAATTAGAAGGAGGAAATAAAGTCTTTGACCTGCCCGAGGCATAAAAGTGACATCTCTGATGGGGTAGGTGAAACAGTAGACTGCAGTGTTAGAAAGTCATGACATGTCACATCAACAGTCTACACCAAACAACTCGGGATCTATGAAGCAATTCAAAGAGCTTTCAACGACTACTTTCCAACTGGAAGATTAGGAAATAGTATAAATCAGCTAGAGCTTTAAAGATCAAGGGTTACTGGAGTTGCTGAGTTTAGAGATTTGGTGGACTGATCTAACCAATAAAAATAGTGAGTGACCAATGAAGGTTTGAAGGCTCACTCTACGATCCACCAAGAACACTTAGAGACAGAAAAAGAAAGAAGTAGAAGTGAGAGTTCTACTACAAGAAGAGTGTTCTGAGCTGCCGAGAGAAAGAAGAGCATCAATGTCATCTTGATGTCCATCATGGGAAGACTCTAAGTACCAGAGAAAGAAGAGCCTACAGTTAACTTAGCAAGTCCATCATGAGAAGGCATCAAGTATCAAGAAAGAAGATCACCAAAGTCATCATGGTGGCAAGCATAAAAAAGTTTCTAAGTACCTAGCAGAAGAGCTTACAGTCATCTTAACAACCCATCATGTGCAACCATCAAGTATCAAGAACAATGATCTTCAAGGCAGTTCATCAAGGGATCATTAGAAGAGGTTGAGTAACTGAAGAAGCTGAGCATCATGCAACACTCAACCGCACTTCAAGGATGCCGAGCGGTTAAGTACAGAAGATGTTTAGAGCATAAAGACATTTTAGCAGCTCAGCACCAACTCCAACAAACAAACAAACAACTCAACAACAAGAACCAGGGCCTGACGGGTCCTTGTCCGGAGGGACTAAATGAAGTTCTAAGCCTGCTGGACTTGAAGAGTTCTTAGTGAACTGAAGTCCCAAGGCTGCTAGCCTTGAAGGAATATTAGTGATTCAGAGTGTTGCCCTTCCTTAGTGGAAATCCTGCTAGTTGAAAGCAGAAGAGTGGATTAGGAGCTTGAGTCTCTGAACCACTTAAAACCCCTTGTGTCTTTTACTTTATGTCATTTACATTATGTACATTAACTGCTATGTATGTTTTTTCTGCTTACAACTGAACTAACTCTACGAACAATGTATGTATGATTATGAATATCAATGAAGGGGATCTTTTACTTATTTTGATGTGCTTGAAAAGATTCTTATGTTTGTCATATGTTAAAACACTATCTATACAAAATAAACGAGAAACATATTTGAAATTAAAAAGGATCTATTCAACCCCCCCTTCTAGATCTATATTGTGTCTACTGGGAACTAACAATTGGTATCAAAGCAGGTTCTCATGCTATATTCAAAAGCTAATCGCTTTGAGTCTGATCTTAGGCATAAACATTATTCTAAACTTAGTTTAGTAGTAAGTCATTTGTTATATGAAGATGAGCACACACGTTGGAAATATTGTGAACAGGTAAATGTGTATATACACCTGAAGCTGCTCAGATTGGTCCATGCTCTTGAGTGCCATATCAACAAGACCAATCACCTTTACGATCGAATCTTGTGAGTCCAAGATCAGGCTAGAAATCTCACACGACATCAACAGAAAAGAGTCTAACATCCTCCCGCCTGAAAAGATGAAAATGCCATACATGCTAAGAGCTGGATGTAAACCTTATGAACTCTAGGATGTCAAAGAACTAAAGATGCTGAGATCTTCCTAGCATGCATCCTCAAGACCACGACTGATTGATTGAAGGTAAAGAGGAGCAACAAGCTATCAGGAGCAAATGAGAAACTATGCACATCAATGCCTAACCTCAGTATGTCTAAGATAAATGACTATTAAGAAATTGACAGTAGAAAGGTACGATTCGTCACTAATATAATTGTATACATCATGTTACACCTCCTTATGCACTATAACATCTTGTCAAGAAATCATAATCTACCTAAAAAGGTGAAGAGAGAACTTACACTGAGGTTGGAAACCCAAATGCTTACAAACTTTCTCTCCATACAAGTTTTAGGTTGAAGATGACATCTTGAAAGAAATCTGAAATAGATCATAAGAACATCACAGGTTAAATTAATCTTATGTGAAGTAATCTTTGCTGATAGGTTGTATGAACCTATGTTCTAAGTGTTTGATAACCCACATAGTATGATCAGTTCTACAAGAGCATCTTGATGATTTGTAGAAACTGATCACCTCCATGAATCAACTAGAAACTCATAAATCATAGAGTTGATTCTCACTCTGTGAACATTTAAACTCTGTGAACATAACCAAGCAAATGATGAAACCATCAAATAAAAAGAGTGCTTTGTTAAAATGACAAATTGTACACACACTCACCATCATGCATCTCAAAATGTAATATCCAAATTAGCTGCATACATGAATTTGATTATTGGTGATTAATATGATGTTATTTATAATATATGAGGAATATGGTTTTTGAAACTAACTTAGCAGGACCCATTTAACTATGGGTAATAAAATAGAAATATATCTAACCTACAGGTACTTGGTCTATCTGACCACACTAAGGAAGATGAAACAAGAGACTTCAGTTAAAGAAAGATTCAACCAACAGAAGGCTTAAGACTGTTCAGAAATGACTCTGATAATATTCCTATATGTCAAAGACTGTCCTTGAAGACCTGATGAGCTAATCCAAATGAAGCTCACTTGGCTGCTGATACTTATATGGAAGTAGGCCATTCAACCAAAGATGGAAAGGGTCTTATATGCTCAAGCATGCAAATCATGTTATAATGGAAGAATCCTCAAGGAAGCTCATCACAGAGGATCATCGAGCATCAAGCACGAGGAACTCAGTACGGGAGAAGAACTCAACGAGCACATGCTAACAAAGAAGACTACGTTCGTAGTGCTGACAAATGATCGTAGAATGATCAGTCCTGGAGATATCCATGTCTACGATGAAAACAGATTTAACTGTCAGTGGTGATTTTAGTCAGAAAGAAGCATGCAAAAATGTCTCTTAACGCACACGAAGAAAAGGAAATCACACCTCACTGAGAAGATAATATGAACATGGGGAATCAATGATTTGTTAAGAAACAATAGCACTAAGATATACTATGAAGCAGTGTACCAGCTACAGAGTCCCAAAACTTTATGGCTGATGAACCAAATGAAGATCCATAGTCGTCGGTAAACGTCTCAAAACGTCTACGATATAACCTTTCAGCCACCCAACTCAAAATCGTGGAGTGCCTATGATCAAACATCTGATCGTAGTGTAAGAGCAGGAGGACACCACGATTACAGCAAATACAATTGTCTAAAATTGGCAGAGGGCCTCCCTACTAGAAAATGTCAAATGAGATATCAGTGCAAATCACTTATAAAGTACTTCATCTGGAAAGCGCCTCAGGGACAAACCTGACCCTTAGCTCAATCTAAGAGGTTGGCCCTTCCTGAGCTACCTTAACACATAAGGATTGCTTAATTAAGTTCATCTCAAGGACCAAGACAGTCAACGATCGTAGAGTAGAGTTTGAAGAGAACTCAACGATTGTGATGCAACCTCAATAATCGTAGTGCAACCTCAGCGATCGTAGAAGCAAACTCAACAATCGCAGTCCTACCAGAATACACTAGCTCATGGTGAGCTTGGAAGAACCGGACAATTGCTCAACCATTCAGATTAAAAGGAGATAAGTTTGAATACAGTTTGGAAAGAAGCTATGCAAACGTATGTAAGAACTCAAGTACCCAAACTGTCTCGGAGTACATCAGAGATCAAGTTATGCTGCATCAAGATGAGGATTAATGTCAAAACCATCCACTACAGCATCTCTCAAAAGTTGATCGTTGAGTCAACAAAGGAAAAGGTAGAGTCCATAGCTGCCTTAACATGCTACTCTACGAACCTAAGAGGTCAACGGTCACTCCACGTCAATTAAATGTTTTCTCCACCAAAAGAGATATCTAACTGAAAAGGTTATGGGGAGTTACAGCTCATTACTGGGCATCGTGCAACCAATGGTTTATTGACACATTACTGCTTATATAGAGTTAGAAGGAACTACCATAAAGACAAATTCAAAATCTGCAAACAGTTATCACAAACTATCGAACCTCTCTCCCTCCCATTTTCAAACCCTAGAATCCTCTTCAAAGATTAAATCGAGTAAACCTCCAGAACCCAAATCACAATCAGCTATCTCTCATAAATCTCGTTAAATCACATACCCATATACTTTGAACTTTTCAAATGGCAGAATGGCGAGTTATAACAGGAACCCAACTCGGCTTCAAAAAGTTCGAAGAATCAGAAACGAAGTTCAAGGATATACTTGAGCTCGTAAAGACGGCTGGGTTCTCTGAGTGCTTGGAGGCCGACACTCCAGTCTACACAGAGCTAGTGAAGTAGTTCTACTTAAATTCTTCGATAAATTCTGGGCTTCTGACCACGAAGGTGAAAGGATCAAGTCTGAAGATAAGAGCATCAGACATCAATCAATGCCTAGGGTTTCCCAACCAAGGTCTGATAAACCTGGATGAAGTAGACATTGAAGAAGGCAAGAGGCTAATGCGGTACCAAAGAAACCCTAATCTAAAGGACATGAAGAAAAATGAGTTTCCAGAAGAATTCGAGTTCCTTGCTGAGATAGTGGGCAAGTGTATACTATGCAAAGACACTGCACACGACACGGTACTTGATCAACAGTTGAAAATCATGTCTGCTATAGTTTTGAAGAAACAAATAAACTTTGGAGTTATCCTGTTTGATCAGATCTTCAAATGGGTAGAAAAGGCTGAGTTGAAGAAGTCTATAGAAAACCCCCTGACAAAGGTATTTCATGGAAGACTATTGAGTATAGTGCTAAAGAAGAAGCTGGGAAGCAAAATCAAGAATGATGAAGGAGAGCCCTTAAATGTTCACAAAGTAATGTCTCCACAACTGTTTGTGAACTAGAAGAAAAATCCCAAGGAAAACAGGAGGCTGACAACTAGGAGCAGCAGCAAGGCCTCTGCAAAGAAGAGGAAGGCAAAAGAGGTAGAAAGTTCTGAGTCTGGTGACTCTGTACTAGCAGCAATCACACCAGCCAGAAAGAAATCCAAAGGCGTAAAGAAAGCTGAGTCTTTGCCAAGAAGTTTTTCCACAGAAGACAAGGATGAAAAGGTCTTAACTGCAGAGACCACAAAGAGGAGAAGTAACAGATTACTTCAAGGGCCATCCAGCAAGAAAGCTAAGGTGGAAAACAGACCAGTCTCAATTTACCAAGAAAGTGACGAAGAAAAGGAAGTAGATTCAGAAGAAGAGAAGGCAACTGATAGTCTCAAGGCTGAGTCCCCACAGACCAAATCCAGTAATGAAGATGAAGCTTGATTAATGGAAGAGAATACATCATCTGCTGATGAAGAAGAATGCACAAGCCCTGTGGCTAACTCTTAGAGCATTCACTCTGATGATAAAGACAAGATACAAGTTGAACCAACTCCATCCCCTACTGATAATGCTCCAACAAGTTCACATGATGGCTCAAAAGATGTTGAGTCTGAATAAGAAGAATTGCCCCCACTGTTGCTGAACATCAAGGAAGTTTGTCTGATGATACAGAAGCTTCGGAGTCTGACGAAGAAGAGGAGTCTAAAACTCCTATAGCTGAACCTTCAACAAGAAGAAAGAGCTACATATTACTTGCTCAATTTTCTTCCAAAAGGAAAAATGATCACTCCAATGCTGTCATTGAATTAAGTGATGATGAGTCTATATCATAGGAAGTAAGTGCTGAAGATGGAACCACTAATGAAGAAGATGAATCAGAGGAAGATCTTGCTGAAGAAGGTTCTGAAAATGAAATGCAGCAAGAAGGATTCATTGATGGAAATGATCAGAAGGTTTTAAGCTCTGAAAAAGAAGAAATGAAGAAAGATCCTGGTTCTACACATCAGGAATCAGTGGAATCTGAAGACCATCTTGTCATTTCTCCAGCGAGGACTAACAGAAAAATAGCAGAGGGAGTCTTGAGTAAACCACAAGAAGTACTTTCAGAAACTCCAAGCCTAGAGCTAGTGCCTCAAAACTTCCCAAGGGTGAAGAATTATACAACAATGATGATCAAAGACAAGCCTCATTACAGAATATATAGACATGCTGGAAACCACTATATTCCCTTTGATCGCAGAGTGGACATTGAAGGCAGAAGGATTATGGCCAAGGGGATAATCGTAGAGTCTGTTCACTCTACCACTGATGATGTTCAAACCCAAATTGAGAAGCCTCCATCTACCCAAGCTTAGCTATCTGACCTTCATTCAGCCTCCAATAGTAATTGTGATAACCCGGGATTTCGAATAATCAAAATTTTACGAATAATTTTTTTTTTTATATTGACAGTGACTGTTAATAGTGTACTGAGAATTTGTGAGACGAGTCTCGAGAATTAGTCAATTTGTGTATTGACTGAGAAAATAGAGTAAAGTTGAGCTTAACAGCTTTAGAAACTCTAACCCTAAATTTTGGATAGGGATTCGATAGAAAATACAATTAAAATAGTTGTATTAATAATTGCGTGTTTGTTCTGTATGACCTTAATGATCAAAAATTAATTGGATAAGGTTTAATTTTATTAAAACCCTAATAAGGGATTAGAAACCCTAATCTCAGTTGTAGAAAACCCTAATGTGTTGTAGAAAACCCAATTTCAAAAATCTGAGATTTGTAAATCTTAAATTAGAAACCCTAATTCTAATTGGTAGACCTAATGGATTAATTAAACATAAATATGATTAGAAATCACTAATTATATTTTTTAATTTAAATTTCTATTTTAGAAACCCTAATTTTATTTTAGAAAATTATTTTTCTAATTAAACCCTAAATTTGAAAATTGTGGGAGCTAGAAATTTTAAAACCTAAAGGGTTCAATTCCTAAACCCTAATCCAAGTTCCAAACCCTAAGGATTTGTACAAATTCCATGTTTGCCATTAGAATAAATTTGCTAATGTCAAAAATGCCCTTTATGGATATTTTATTAGATTACTTGTATATTTTGCCAAACCATGTTTCCGATGTTTGAAAAATTATTATAAATTATAATAATTGCGTGATAATTATTAAAAGCTTCCGAAAAATATTATAATTGATAATTGACTTATCTAAATTAATATTGAAGCTTAGAGACCAAGTTTAATGGACAATCAATGTGTTAATTGTCGGATAGGGTGACCAGAACACCGAGAAGGGACCGAAGTCCAACCAGACTGATATAGTTAGACTTGTTATGTGTTTATATAGGTTATAAACACTGATGTGGCTATGTGGTAATGTGCCTAGGAGAAGTTTGACTGTGAACAACGAAGCATTACGTGTTATGAATAATTGTGCTAATTGTAAGACCGATATTATTGGTTATAGGTCTTTCAAAGCGTATAAGTATTTTGTGTAGTCAGTAATCGCTGGAAGAGGCAAGTTTTCTAACTCAACCTTGAGTTAAATTTATTCAATTATTATAGTGGTTAATTATTGCTAATTACACCACATCCGTGGAATTTATTGTTGATTATTCGCAGCTAAGTGCATGCTTAATAATTCAAATTGAAGTATTGATTCGTAAATATATATTTGTAGAATAACCGTTGTTGGATATTCATATCTCAGAGAGTTAGAATTGACAATATAGATAATTCTCTTTATTGTCAAATTATACCGAGAAATGTCTTAGCTAATTATTCGCTGATTTAATATTAGTTAGAACTTGATAAGTTCGAGAAGAGAATTCAATTATTATTGATAGATCGATGCCAATTATTTCGCTTAAGATCGAGAAGTAAATAGAATTTGAAATCACAAGATTTCGTTGTTAAATCAAAATCTTGATTCTCGAGATCTGAGAAGAACAACCTTTATAAAAAGGGAATATCATTAAATCGTATATTCGATCATTATTGCTGCGACTTAAGTATTATGCATAATATAGGTATAATAAGTCGATCACTTGTTATACTTGCAGAGAGGGTATGATTTAATCTTTACTATTATCCGATACACTGGGTATATCAAAGTATAACTTTGATAGTTAATCGAGAAGAGAAGTTCAAGATCCAATGGATCGCTTCAAGATAAATCTGAAAACATTCCACTTTGATATTTCAGAGAATTGATTTTTTGATTATTCATTAGAATATCGTAGAAACTTTGAAAGCGTTATAATCTTTCATCATGGAATTATTGTGTTGATTAGAAAACGAGAAGACTTGTTATTGAATAACGATTTGTTCAGCTTATTTCAAAGTTCCCTAACTTTGGTATTCATTCTATCAAAATAGATAGTCCGTTGTTTAAATTCTTATACATTTATTGTATGTCTTAACTTATGGGCAAATTAGTTGCTCACCCTTGCTAAATAAAATTTTTCAAATTAGGGACGAAGTTGCGGGAGGTGCTTTGCAAGGACAAGGAAAAGGCGTGAGTTATAAATTAGTTATGTTGGACATATTTATTATGTTGTATTATAAACCCTTTTTGTATATCTAAAGGGTATGTTTGTAATGTTAAGGTTAGAGAACCTGGGTGATGTATTATTATTAAACTCTGATAAAATCTTATGAAAGTTACTATCTATATATATTATGGGTAGTTAAATGTTAATTATAGTGTGAATCGTGAACACCAAACTCGGGGGTCAGGTAACCCGAATTTGGGGGCGTCATAGTAATTGGTACTCAACACTTTTTTAGATCCTCAAAACTTTCAAAAATTTGTCCAAGGATGAAAATCGTAGAGACCAAACTGGCGGTCAACAAGAGGATGCCCAACTAGATGATCAAATGCCTATGGAGAAGGAGCTGATGAAAAATTCTGATAAACTGACTGAGAAGATATCTCTATTCACTGAAGAGTCAAAGAAGTTAATAACAACAGAAGATAACTCAGTTCAAGAGAGACTCCAAGCAACGATGGCTGATGTATCTCTCAAAATCAGAGAAAGAGATCACATCTATCTAAAGGCCATGAATGATCAGAAGGCAGATGCACTACGAGCGAAGAAGGCAAATGAAGAACAACTCCAAGTTCTCTCTGACAAGATTGACAACATGAATCAGTCTTTCTCAGTGCAACTTGAGCTAGGCCAACAGGAACTCAGGTTTGAAGTTGCTAACTCCTCCTACCTGATGGAGCAGCTTATGTCCAACATGGAGCAGCTCTCCCAAATGATTAATGACAAAAAGGGGGAGAAAAAGAGGTATAGAATGAGGCAGAGTAAGAGGCATTCAAGAAAAGGCAAGGAAAGAAAAAGGAAACAAGAAGAAGAAGATGGGTGCCAAAGGATGATGAGCCGAAGATAGAAGAAGAAGAAGCTGGGTCATCATCTAAGGGGGAGCCAAAGGATGACGAGCCTATATTTGCAAAGGCTGAGGGGGAGCAAGAAGAAGAATAAGTGAAGTCCACATCCCAGGGTGAGCAAGAGAAAAGAAATCAAACAAATGAATAGCTGATCAACAGACATCTTGGAAGCATACATAAAACCAAAGAGGTACATCTCTAACTAGTTAGGTATGTTTTGGATCTAGAATGTAAAATGTCATAGTGTATTAAATTCCATATTCTTATAAATGACATTCATGATTATCTGTCTTAGAAATACAGTTGCTCACTGTATATAAGATTCATTTATAGCATGAATATGCACTTATTGTTTTTGTCATAATCAAATAGGGGGAGATTGTCAGGAATAAGCATGTGAATGATATTCCTATTTACATATGATTTGATTATGATATATATATATATATATATATATATATATATATATATGAATGAATATGCAAGTATGCTTGCATTAAGAAAAGTTGTAAAGTCCTTTAATAGATAATGGAAACATATGTATAAAGACTTAGAATGAATTAATCGAATGTGTTAGGTTGATCCTACATAAGCAAAACAGCTTTGTAAAGTCCTTAAAAAGAAATGATGTACAAGGACTATAAATATAGAAAGATTAAGCATGTTAGGTTGATCTTATGATGTAATAGATAGGCGGTACGATCGCTTTGAAAGCACCGCACTGTAAATAGTAGTCTGCCAGGAGAGTCAAGGAAAACTCGAGAGCTATCAAGGCAGAATCGTAGTCTGCAAGATAGTAGATCTCGGAGTTCGTAGACTGCCAGAAGAGACGAGGAAAGGATCGTAGTGTGTCGAGAAGAAATTCCTCAAGGCCGCAGTCTGCTGAGGAAGTCATGTTCAGAATCGTAGAGAAAGCCTGCCTACGAGCCGATCGAGTATCTGCCAGAGCCAAGTCAAGAATTGTAGACTACACTCAGAGTCGTAGAGTCTACTGATCATATCAGAGGCAGAGATCATAGTCGAGCAAGATCAGATGAAGACAACAAGCACTACGATAGAAATCGTAGAGTGTCAAGATCTGATCTCGAAGTCATAGTGTCTGCACAGCCAAAGCTGAATCGTAGAGTACAGAACTAAGACCTCAACAGATGTGCCCACAATGCCAAGGCAGAATCATAGAGTAAATATGATTCTCAACGAATGAGCACTCCCAGAATATCCAAATGAATGAAGCCTCTGGTTGGCACTGCATAGATACATCCCACATGAAGGAATTCAAAGAGCACTCAATGAATGGCATTCAAGCTAACAGAAGATCTAAGCACCAACCCAATCAACATCAAGATTGAGTTATGAAGCCATTCGAGATGAAGTCTTCCACAAGGAGATCAGAAGAAGACTTCAGTAACTGACTAAGGAAAGTCAGCAAGTGCAGTAGCCACCAAGTAGACAGAAGACGACGATCTTGGAAGTAACCAGGATCGTAGTGTTTGCCAAACAAAGAAAGAAATGATGGAGTGCACACAGAGATACTGGACAGCTTCTGAAGAACAAGGCTAAAGTGATTAAGCATTGGGTCAGTCCATTGATGATAAGTGAACGGGAGATAACAAGGAGAAAGCAAGCTAGACACACCACAAATCTGAAGTGTCTTGCTATTCAAAAGGGGCCAGAACAAAGAAGTCAAGCCATCAGTATCTGAGAGCTGTTGAGGCAAACAGAAGTGTTGAAGCACTGCACAAGAGAAGGAAGAGGTGTTCTACATTGAAGATCCAATCAACACTCTTCAAGATCGTAGTGTTGTCTCTACCAGTCAACAAGACACTACGATCAGGTCCAAGAAGACATGCATAAAAATCGTAGAGTTCGAACAGCTGAAGATTGAAGCATTGGCAACGGTTTAATCTGAAGGTTGATATTTGGACAAGAGCTTATTGAGAGCATCGATGCAAAAGGACAACCTCTGATCGAGAAATTAGAAGGAGGAAATAAAGTCTTCGACCTGCCCAAGGCATAAAAGTGACATCTTTGATGGGGTAGTGATAAGTGGGTTTTATACCTACTTAAGGAGTACCAATTAATGCGAACTATGCCCATCTCAAGTACATTTTAGTATGTTTTAGCTGCATTTCATGTTAGTTGCATTGCATATACTTAAAACTCCTTTTGGTGAAAAAGTGCAGGAACCAACCTAATTTGGTGGACTTAGAGGGCATGAGGCGAATGGACGCATGAAGTGAGGCACAGCTGAGGCGGCGTGGCATGAGAATATAGTGGAGCAGAGACTCAGCAGGGATGAACAAAGAAATGAGCAGCAGGAGCAGATCAAAGGCAAAGAATGTAACTAGGATTCAAAAGTGCGTAACTCATGGGCAGACAAGCGTGGAACGCAGCGCCATGAGAACCCTACCGACATCATGACACATCTGCAAGTCAGCGCGCCATGAGAGGATTACATCGGGGAGCTGTTGCAGGCAAGCATTTATGCTTAGTCATTGGTGAGGTGTTTATTTTAATGTTTAATTAAAATGGTTGTAATTGGTTTTTAAAATGATATATCTGACTGGTGTCAGAGGATTATGAATGATTATTCAGTTTTTACGTATTTTGAACATCGTAATTAGGGTTTACTCTCTGGGAGAGATTCCAACGCAGAAGGAGGCCAAAACTCTACTTTTCTACTTCTTCTTGGGATTTTCTACTAGAGGGGATTATTATTAGTATTTGTTGGATTCATATGAGGATTTGAATAGTGAATTATATTCAGCAATTGGGTTTGATTGTTTCTACCTTTCACCTTTCAATTGTTTGCGTATTAATGATGTTTAGATTTGATCCCATAATGGCTTTTGGTTCAGTCATGAACTAAACTCCATTATGGGATTCTAACGGATTTTAATATGTAGTTTGATTTCATGCTTGAATGCTGGATTGTTTTACATATCATATGGGATGTCTATCATGATTGTTTTGCATGTATGAATTCTTGATCACCATTCATTTCAATACTTGTATGGAATTGACAATGAACATGCAAGTATGGGTTGTAATCATGATAATATACGTATATGGGGCTGTTTTATATGGCTTGTGTATTTTCGTGAACCAGATAGGCATATACTATTTTACCGTATGAGTTAGGATAAGAGCTTGTACTTAAATTCAATATAGTTGCAATTTCACATGGCCATATAGTGATTTTGGTTATATTGATGATTACATAGAGTCTATCATCTGTGGATGTTGTGTAAGTAGGTTTTAGTGCATTAAAAAATGGCTATAACTCTTTTAGTGGTCTTGGCTACTTTCCTGTGATATGTGAACAAGTCATGCATGATAGTGTGATTAAATGAAATATTAAATGAAGTTAGGATCCCATTACGTCAGATTTGATTTATTCCATCTTTATTATTGTTTTAGTTATTATTTACGATTAGAGTAACTAACCAATCTTAGTCGTTAGTTTGAGCATATTAATATAGTGATTTAATTAATGCATAGTCATCCAACCCCGACTTAACACCTGTTCAGGACAACATAAACGGGAGAGGTTGGAAAGCGAGTGTTCGTAGAAATTTACAAGCACAGTTAGAAAGTACGACAAATTAATATGGCGGTACCGAGGCACAAGGAGAAGAGCAAAGAGAGGAGCATAGGGGCTCTCAAGGAATATTCCATGCCCAATATTAATGGACTCATGCCTAGCATCACGTATCAAACCGATATAGCGCACCAATACATTCGAGATAAAAATGGGCACTATTCAGATGGTACAGAATTCGATGCAGTTTGGGGGTGCCGCTACAGATGATCCGAATGAACACATGTTGAGTTTCATCGAAATCTATGATACATTCAGATACAACGGTGTGACGGAGGATGCTATCAGACTTAGGCTATTCCCATTCTCATTGAGGGATAAAGCAAGAAGTTGGCTTCATTCTTTGCCAGCAGGATATAGAACTACATGGGAGGACTTAGCACAGAAGTTCTTAGCTAAGTTCTTCCCAATGGCTAAGACTGCAAAGATGAGGACAACTATCTCTCAGTTTGAGAAACAACAGGGCAAGTCCTTATACAAAGCATGGGAGAGATACAAAGAAATGCTGAGGAAGTGTCCACATCACGGTATGCCAGATTGGATGATGATCAACACGTTCTATAATGGATTGGGATGGCAGTCGAGACCGATTGCAGATGCAGCTGCAGGAGGGGCATTATAGGCAAAAAGCTATGAAGAAGCCTATAAACTTATCGAGACAATGGCATCGAACGATTTTCAAAATCCTACATCTCGGATGCCACAACCCAAAGTTGCAGGTGTGTTGGAGGTAGATGCTATTACTCGGTTATCGCAAAGACGGATGGCGCCCATGGTAAATAAAATAGAACTTTGGCGTGGTAAAAAACAAAGACGGTGCCTTCAGATTTGAGATTTCTTAAAGGGGTCACACTCGACGGATCAATGTGCTATCACCAGAAGTGAAGAAGTATGTAAACAACTATAGAAAAGACCAAGGTCAGTTTCATAACACATACCACCCCAACAACCGAAATCATCCAAACTTTAGTTGGTCAAATAACCAAAGGAATCAGCAGAATCGCCTAATCAAATAATCGGCCTAAACACAACCAACAAGTAAATGCACAGCTTAATCCTAGACCACCCTTTTCTCCCGGGATTTTCTCAACAACAACAACAACACCACACTCCAGCTTCACCTCAGCAAGAAAAGAAATCAAAAATAGAGGAGATGATGTTGAAATACATGGCAAATACAGAGGTTATGATCAAAAAGCCAAGCAGTGGCTATTAAGAATCTGGAATCTCAAATGGGGCAGATGGCGAACATGGTTACTAACAGACCCCAGGGTTCATTTCCAAGTAATACAGAAACAAATCCAAGAAGAGAAGGGAAAGAACAGTGGCAATCAATCACATTAAGATCTGGGAAAAACACAACAGATATCGGTAAGTCGCATACCAAGCGAGGATTACAAGAGAGAGGCCACTACCACAAGTGCGAGAAAGGAAGGAGCCAACTACTGAGAAAGAAAATTTGGAAAAGTCTGAGGTTCAGCAGGAAGAGAAAGATAAAGTATGTTCAGAGGAGAAACATAAGAGTTCAGTACCACCAATTCATACTCAAGTTCCGTATCCGCAGAGATTAAATAAGAAAAGGGAAGATAAGCAATTCAGCAAGTTTTTGGAGGTATTTAAAAATCTGCAAATCAATATACCTTTCGCTGAGGCATTGGAACAAATTCCAAGCTATGCAAAGTTTATGAAGGGTATACTATCAAGGAAAAGGAGATTAGATGAATTTGAGACAGTAGCCTTGATAGAAGAATGCGCAAGGATGCAAAGGTTGAGCAGGTTACCTCTGAAGTCGAAGGATCCGGGCAGTTTCACAATCCCGTGCACAATCGGGAAGATGAATTTTGAAAAATGTTTGTGCGATCTTGGGGCAAGCATAAATTTGATGTCATTATCGGTATTCAATCAGTTGGGATTGCCGGCTCTAAAGCCGATAAACATTGCGTTACAGTCAGCTGACAGATCCATCACGTATCCACGGGGACTTGTTGAAGATGTCTTGGTGAAGGTGGACAAATTTATCTTTCCAGCTGACTTCATCATTTTGGATTACGAGGAAGATAAAAGTATACCAATTATACTGGGGAGACCATTCTTAGCCACATGCAGGACTTTGATAGATGTGCAAAAAGGGGAACTCACGATGCATGTGTATGATCAGGAGGTTACCTTTAACGTCTTCAAAGCAATGAAGTTCCCAACAGATGAAGAAGAATGCTTCCGGGTTGATGCGGGGAACCGGGTTTTTAATGATGAAATACAGAGTAAGTGGATTGTGAACCACTGAGAAGCATCATTGCTAAAAATTCAGATGTGAAAGATTAAGAGTTAAATAAATTCGTTCAATATCTGGATACCAATCCACAATATGGAACCATTGTAGTATGAGATAAGCTTTCGGACAAGCATCTTAAAGTGAATGGCCAGAGATTGAAGAGTGATTATGATGGTGAGGTGGACAGAAAGAAAGTCACCTCGATTCTATCTTCGACATGAGACTCCACACAATCAAGCTAATTGACTATAACTTAGCGCTGGATGGGAGGCAACCCATTGTTTTCATCTCTACTTAGTATTTATTTAGTTCAAGTTGTTTGGTTTAGCTTATTCTAATTACTTGTTAGGATAGTATGAGTACATTTATCTGCTTAGACATCGTAATCGAATCACAGAAGAGCACGTGCATGCATTATATGGAAATTAAGGAGACAGAATAGTCATTCATTTTGATTTAGTAAACCATGATTTGATGAGATCCATTGATGTTATTTCAGGTGTATTGGAGAGCGTGCATGTTTGTCTTACAGAGTCTAAAAAAATAAAAGTTACAGTGCATATATCAAGGACGCGCGACCACGTAACTATTTCAGCTCAGATCCGTGCGCTCGCGTGATATGCCTACTAGACTAGATTTGTCAACCTCGCTACCACGTGCTCAAATTTATTCAAACCTCGCCATTGCCGCCTGCTACATCATCGACGTGGAAAGATTTTTCGCTTTAAAATGTGGTGAGATAAAGTGGACTCTCATTTGCAATCAAAACAAAAGCGACATCACAAAGTTGTCTCTCCATAACTCGCGGCTCTATCTCTCTATCGCCATAAATTGAAGCCTACATCTCTCAATCATATCTCCACGATTCTCTCCACGCTCAAAGCTCAAACCCACGCCCCCCTCACCTATATAAACTAGGGTTTCTATTTGGTTGGTGTAAACAAAATTGAGGGCACAGATCATTGTTTCTTCTTCATTCTCAATCATATAATCTGTGAAATCTTTATCAACAAAGAAAATAGGGCCTAAGCGAGCACGCTCTATCAGATCTTCCTCATCATCTTCCTCAAATTAAGGGGCGATGTTGTTGATCACACCAAGTTTCTCAACTTGGAAGCCCAAAGAAGAGTATTACCGAATTATGGCAAAGACGTTCGTCAAGGAGCGCGGTTTCAAGCCGGAAGGGTAAGACGGTCAGTTGTGCGCCATGATTCGAGAAAGAGACTGGGGTGGACTGACTGCTACTCTAACGCCCATTCCAATGAGCATAGTCCGCGAGTTTTATGCCAATGCCAAGGTCACTATGAGCGGTATATCTCTGGTTCGTGGTATTGAGATAGATTACATACCTCGTGCCTCCGATTAATTTTCAAAATAATCGATGCAATCGCTAACGGGCCGCGAATCGGGTCACCGCGCCATTCGGGAGACCGACATGGAGTTGATTATTGCAGAATTATGCGTGCCTGGTACGAAATGGACCTATAAAGTAGGCACAACTCAACCTCGTATATTCCTAGCTGCAGCCCTGAACCGCTATCCAAAGGCATGGAACCTGTTCATATGTGCCAGGCTCGTGCCTTCCTCTCATCAGCACGAAATCACAGCTGAGAGGGCAATTATTCTATGGGGCATAATCACCGGGAAATATATTGACATTGGCCATCTCATCCATCAGAATATGTTGCGTTATCTACGGGGAGGCACCATTGGGAGCATTCCACACGCATCAGTGGTTGCCATGCTTTGTGCTAATCAGGGATGCAACTGGGGCAACAAGAAAATGCAATACCCAAGCCAAGACATAACTCATGCCACAATTGAAAAATTTGAGCACTGGGCAGGTGGTGTACCACACCCACGCGGACTGGGATTCATCATTCAAATTTACTTTTCCAAAGACTGGCCACAAAGAAATTTCCTCATGACATGAGGCAGTGCTCCTTCCACACACGCACGTGCCACCCATGGTGATCGTTTGCTCCGAAGGTTAGAACGAAAGGTCGATGCCATGTACGATAATTTAGGCACATTTGCGACGAGACTCACAAGGACCTTGGCCGAAGCTTTTACGCAGAAAGGAACGACGCTGGAGTGGCCTCAATCCAGAACAACAGTGCCATATCCACCACCAGATTCACCACCCGAGGAGGGTGGTACCACCGATAATTAGGGGAGTTTTTCGTTACCCTTTACCTTCATTCAATGGGGCATTGAATATTATAAGTTTGGGGGTATTGGGGTAGTAGTGTAATTGCATGTAGTTGAGCATGATTAGTTTAATCTTTGTAGTTTTTGCATGTTAGTTTAAATTTTTGCATATAGTTGCATGTTATAGTTGCATGTCATTTTTAGTTTGCATATCTCACAGTTCTTGTTGTATGGAAATTCTAGTCTAGCCAATGATGATAGTGAAATTTTAAATGATTTTTGAGTATTTTGGATAATATGAGCTGAGATATAATGTTTCACACAATGCAATTCATAATGTTGTTTAAATGCTTTCGGTTGGCGTGAATGTGTTCACAATCACTTGTAGGTATAAGAAGGATGTGTTGCATTGATCGATAGAAAATGTAGTTTTAAAAAGGGAAATATGTGGAAAATGAACTTAGACGGTTTATAACATTGATTTTTAAACGTTGAGAAAACATGGGTATCTGTGTATAAAAAAAGAAATAAAAAAAATATATTTTGTAATAACGCGGCTAGTCTTATTTCGGGGCCCTGGCTACTTGAGTAAGTACGCCCGAGGGGATTGTCTCTACACCTAGCGCCCTAAGGTCTTTCATGGTCTGGGAGTCGTTGGTCAAAAGCTCGCTAAGGGGTAGCAGTGTTGCCTAATGGAGTAAGACTCTGCACAGTCATGTGGAAAAAAAAGAAAAAGAAAAGAAAACTAGCAATAAACACCGCGAGAAATTGCGAAAAATCGCCCCATTGTTGAACCTCAGTTTGTTTTGATATGTTGGAATAATATTTGTTGCATATATATACATAATTCACGCTTTAATCTATAATTTTCTATTTTGAGCAGTCTAGTATATGTATTCTTTGCTTAAATCAAGTTTTGGTGAACATAACACACACACACACAGCATATCTATAGCATTGATGAATTATCCGAGTGTATGACATTATGCCTACAGCTTTGGTTTGAATCAGATTCTTGAATCTAGAAAAATTACCGAGGCGCTTTGACCTAATTTCTATGATAGTTGGGACAATGTGAGATTAGTTGCATCATAATTTAGTTGCATAGTAATATAGCTGCATTTTCATTGTTCATTAGTATGCATTGCTTGAGGGCAAGCAACAGTTCAAGTTTGGGGGTATTTGATAAGTGGGTTTTATACCTACTTATGGAGTACCAATTCATGCGAATTATGCCCATCTCAAGTACATTTTAGTATGTTTTAGCTGCATTTCATGTTAGTTTGCATTGCATATACTTAAAACTCCTTTTGGTGAAAAAGTGTAGGAATCGGCCTAATTTAATGGACTTAGAGGGCACGAGGCGAATTGACGCATGAAACGAGGCACAAGCTGAGGCGGCGTGGCATGAGAATCAAGTGGAGCAGACACTCAGCAGGGATGAACAAAGAAATGAGCAGCAGGAGCAGATCAGTGCAGCAGTAGAACCAGGATTCAAAAGTGCAGAAGCCGCGCGGTAGGATAAGCATGGGAACGCGCACCCACGCGAGAACCTGGCTAGACATCATGACACACTGCACGTAGCGCGCCCGCGCGAGGATTACACTGGGGAGCGCGCGGTCGCGCGCAATGCTTAATCACTGCTGAGCTGTTTATTTTAATGTTTAATGAAAATGGTTGTAATTGGTTTTTAAAATGATATATCTGACTAGTGTCAGAGGATTATGAATGATTATTCAGTTTTTAAGTATTTTGAATATCGTAACTAGGGTTAACTCTCTGGGAGAGATTCCAACGCAGAAGGAGGCCAAAACTCTACTTTTCTACTTCTTCTTGGAATTTTCTATTAGAGGGGATTATTATTAGTATTTTCTAGATTCATATGAGGATTTGAATAGTGAATTATATTCAGCAATTGGGTTTTATTGTTTCTACCTTTCATCTTTCAATTGTTTGCGTATTAATCATGTTTAGATTTGATCCCATAATGGCTTTTGGTTCAGTCATGAACTAAACTCCATTATGGGATTTTAACGGATTTTAATATGTAGTTTGATTGCATACTTGAATGCTGGATTGTTTTACATATCATATGGGATGTCTATCATGATTGTTTTGCATGTATAAATACTTGATCACCATTCGTTTCAGTACTTGTATGGAATTGACAATGAACATATAAGTATGGATTATAATCATGATAGTATACGTTTATGGGGTTGTTTTATATGGCTTGTGTATTTCGTGAACCAGATAGGCATATACTGTTTCACCGTATGAGTTAGGATAAGAGCTTGTACTTAAATTCAATATAGTTGCAATTTCACATGTACATATAGTGATTTTGGTTATATTGATGATTACATGTAGTCTATCATCCGTGGATGCCGTAAGTAGGTTTTAGTGCATTGAAAAATGGCTATAACTCTTTTAGTGCTCTTGGCTACTTTCTTTGTGATATGTGAACAAGTCATGCATGATAGTGGTGATTAAATGAAATATTAAATGAAGTTAGGATCCCATTACGCTCGCATTTGATTTATTCCATCTTTATTATTGTTTTAGTTATTATTTCATGATTAGAGTAACCAACCAATCTTAGTCGTTAGTTTGAGCATATTAATATAGTGATTTAATTAATGCATAGTGATTTAAATTAAAAAACTTTCTCTTTGGGATCGATACTTTACTTGCTCTGTATTACTTGTGGACACATATATGCTTGCATGAGTTAGAGCTCTTTTGTTAAGACTAAAAAAGAGGCAACAGGTAAGTGAAACAGTAGACTATAGTGTCAGAAAGTCATGACATGTCACATCAACAGTCTGCACCAAACAACTCGAGTTCTGTGAAGCAATTCAAAGAGCTTTCAACGGCTACTTTCCAACGAGAAGATTAGGAAAGAGTATAAATCAGATAGAGCTTCAAAGATCAAGGGTTGTTGGAGTTGCTGAGTTTGGAGATTTGGTGGACTGATCTAACCAACGAAAATAGTGAGTGACCAATGAAGGTTTGAAGTCTCACTCTACGATCCACCAAGAACACTTAGAGACAAAAAAAGAAAGAAGTAGAAGTGAGAGTTCTACAATGTAGAAGTGAGAGTTCTACTACAAGAAGAGTGTTCTGAGCTACCGAGAGAAAGAAGAGCATCAATGTCATCTTGATATCCATCATGGGAAGACTCTAAGTACCAAAGAAAGAAGAACCTACAGTTAACTTAGCAAGTCCATCATGAGAAGGCATCAAGTATTAAGAAAGACGATCACCAAAGCCATAATGGTGGCAAACATGAGAAAGTTTCTAAGTACCTAGCAGAAGAGCTTATAGTTATCTTAGAAACCCATCATGTGCAGCCATCAAGTATCAAGAAGAATGATCTTCAAGGCAGTTCATCAAGGGATCATCAGAAAAGGTTGAGTAACTAAAGAAGTTGAGCATCATGCAACACTCAACCACACTTCAAGGATGATCATGCCAAGATGCTAAGTACAGAAGATGTTCAGAGCATAAAGACATCTTAGCAGCTCAGCACCAACTCCAACAAATAAAAAAACAATTCAAAAACAAGAAGCTAGGGCTCGAGGGTCCTCGTCCTGATGGACTAAATGAAGTTCCAAGCTCATTGGGCAAGAGTTCCTAGGGAACTAGAGAAGTTCCAAGGTCACGCCATGAAGAGTTCTTAGTGAATCAAGTACCAAGGTCAGCCGGCCTCAAGGAATCTTAGTGATTCAGGGTGCTACACTTCCTTAGTGGAAATCCTGCTAGTTGAAAGCAGAAGAGTGGATTAGGAGCTTGAGTCTCTGAACCACTTAAAACCCGTTGTGTCTTTTACTTTATGTCATTTACATTATGTACATTAACTGCTATGTATGTTTTTTCTGCTTACAACTGAACTAACTCTACGAACAATGTATGTATGATTATGAATATCAATGAAGGGGATCTTTTACTTATTTTGATGTGCTTGAAAAGATTCTTATGTTTGTCATATGTTAAAACACTAGCTATACAAAATAAACGAGAAAAGTATTTGAAATTAAAAAGGATCTATTCAACCCCCCCCCCCCTTCTAGATCTATATTGTGTCTACTGGGAACTAACACTACCAAAACACAAAAACTTGTCAACGGTACTGGGATCATCCTTCAATCCACTACATTTCATCGGCTTCAGACCAAAGGGATGTAACTACTTGACTTCCCTATGTAAACGGGAGAATTGGCGACCATTTAAGCTGCTATTGATTCCTCAAAGAGAAACACCAATCCATAAGAGATGGAACTAACTAGGCTCCCCCACACAAAGGAGTACCGATGACCATCTGTGGTGCGGTCAACCTCAGAGAGGAAAGCCACACTCCTCTCCACATCAACATACAGAAACCAGTCCCGAGACACCAAAGAAGGTAAGGAATATACACAGATCAACGATCCATTCTGAAAGATCCTAAGACATCTCAATGTCCATCCATCAAGGAGGAGTTCAGAATACATCAAGATCACAAGCCCTGGAGAAACATTCAAATATCAAGCAAGCAGTAAGGCACAACTAAAAGGGAAGTGATCGAAATATGTTTCACTGCTATATATAAATGTTGTTTGATATATACAATGTGTACTGTACATGACAAAATGGCTAAGCTAGTATGTGTAGAAAAATACAAGCCCGTCTACAAGTCAGTGTGTATACGGGCTATCAAGCCTAACATGGCATCCCTCTTAGAAGATGGAGGTAACGCTGTGATCTCCTGCCCAAGGGTCTCTACACTAGTCAACAGATCTACAACCAACTGTATGGTGGCACTATGCTCATCAATATATGTGTTCATCTCAATAATGATGCCAAAAGTAAGGGACCACACTGCAGTACTATCTGTAACAGTGATATCTCGGACAGATATGGTGTTATCCCGCTCCATAATCACTATATCTCTAGATGATCTGGCCTCATCCCGCTCAGCAACAGCGGTGTCTCTATGAGCTAATGCCTCGTCTCTCTCTGACAGAGCGACGTCTCTCCGATCAAGAGCTATCAACATCAAGGCCCTAGCCTGATCTCTCTCAAAGGTCATCAGATGAAGACTCTGCTCGAAATACTATGCTGAATGCTAAATCATAATGGCACTAGTACTGGGAGAATCTATAAGAGCTGATGGAAACCCAGTGAATGGCTCCTCCTCGGTGTAAGAATCAATGTCCTCTATGGGCTCTCCACCATTTGAATCAATCCCTAACACTGTGGATACTACCGCAGTCGATGTAGTCTCTGCCTCCATCCACGCAGAATACTCTATCGAATAGCCCGAATGGCTAACTAGAAAACTCAGCACTCTCACGCTGATCCCAACAGGCATACACCCTATATCTACCCTCTACTGACAAATGGAGAGAAGCTAATTGCTGACCTCACGCCCCCTCAAAAGGATGCACCTCCTAAAATTGATCAAAGAGAATGACACCATAGAAGAGTTATCTGCTATGAAACAACCCCTGATAATAACCAGGACTCTCACATCAGCGGGTATGGACTCACTCAATAGCCCACTCATAGCATCTACGCTTAAAGGACCCATACGAATGGTCCTGCCCTTGAACGCCTCAGCCAAAAATCCTAGCAAGGATCTAACGGTAGTTGGGGTAATGTACGCCATACATGGCATTGACGCCCCTCCAAACTCCATACCGGTGATAAACCGCCAATCCATCAGCGTCATCATCACCTCACAATCCAAAAAATGGAGAGATTGAGTCTGGTGAAACCAGCGCTCAGACAATGCCCTAAGGTAACCCCAGGGACAACGGCAGGGAAGAATGGAAAAGAACTCCCCAAAGCCCCAATCATGCATAATACCTCGGTAATCTGGATGCAGAGCCTGATACAAGGAGTGTATGTTGAACCAGTTCCCTCGAGGCTGTGTAAAGCCGGGAACCTACATCAAATGCAAATCAACATCAGAATTCTTGATCCTCATCAATAGGAAAAAAGAAGATTCAAACCCACCTTTTACCTCGTTTTCCTGCAAGTAAACTGAGGGGTGGCGACTCAAATCACCCAGAAGATCTAGAATCATCACAACAATTCCTGGAAGCTCCCTACTACGAGCATGAGTAATAGGAGCTGAAGCCACAACCAATACATCTTCCTCCTCATCCTCAACATCCGGTACATCAACCCAAATAGGACGTATCCCCGCCTCTGCCAAACGACGAGGCTGTCTAACTGAAAGGGGTCGAGGTACTTCAGAAGCCCTCCTCCTCACACCTGAAGTGGTCCTACAGGAACTACTCGGTTGATCTGGATCCATAATATCTGGACACAAGTCTCCAAATCACCTCAGAAAGGGTGTGGTAAATTCTAACCTGGAGCTTTTCAAATCCATTTTATGACTACATGCATGCATGCATTATTTTAACATACGCCTATAGTAGAGTTAAAAATGCATGTCTACCCAATGCCTAGACTTTTGGAAAATTTTGCAAAGTCTCCTTTGTAAACAGGACTATCCACATGCACATAGGCATGACTAGGTGGTCATTCAGTAGCACACCTACCCACAGTCATAAACATCCTATAATGCATAAACATGTCAAAGTCCCAATCCATGACGGTAGACTAATTACCAGGATTGCTTTGTTTTATTACCTTTGCTCATTTGTCCTCAAATAGGATAAGAAATAACAGAAAAAGGTACCAATTTGACTATTTCAAAAGTCAAATTTTTTCACATCATTATGTTCAGTATTGTAAAGCCCCCAAACTCGGGTACTTGAAACCCGAACTCGGTGCTTCACGATACCATTTCTATGAGCGGAATAATACTAATAATAATAACAATAATATAACAATCCAACTTAACTTACATTTATCAGAGTCTAATCCTAAGTACGTAACCTTTACTATATTCTTTACATGATATATAATACATGTCATTATCTTAATACAGTCTAACTATTACAAAAGACACCATTAAACATGTTTTGTTTGCTTTCCTTTTCACTTGTTCTTGTCTGAACCTTCGAGTTGATCATGCCTAGCTGAAAACATTTAAATTTAAGCAAGGATGAGCATTTGGGTGCCCAAAGAAGTAATAACAATTAAAATATAAGTATGAAAAGAAATAAATATTTTCTTTGTACATCACTTCTACAACGAATTTATAGTTGTAAAGTAAACTGAACCGATAATAATAACATAACAATTCTATCTCCAAAATTTGAAACTACATATTGACTATATATGAGGTTTAGGTGACATACTATGAACATTGTTTTAAATTTTCAATAAGGTTTAGCAGAACTTCATCTGCAAACCGTTATAACTTACGGGCACGAGGGTGATCATCCCAATGAGCCCTGTATTAATCAATACTACATTGCAAAAACAATATGATCGTTCACTCTGTCAGCCTTTGGCGCATAAAAGTTTTCCCGTGATCGGGATGTTCATATTTAGTCTGGAATCCGAACCAAAACAATTTGATTGGATACAAAAAGGTTTTATCTTATTCAACGATATTTCTGAATCTGTGTCTAGCTGGGTCAAATAGCTTAGACGGCTTATATATATATATATATATATATATATATATATATATCAACATGTGTTTAGCTACAGTGATTATCCAAGTAAGGACACTTGTATAACCATATTTCAAATTAACGAATGTAATATATATATATGAAAGTTATATAATATAATATCATGTTTGATAAACAATGATCGGATATAATATATACGATAATAAAGTTAATAATCTAGTACAATAATAATATAATTCAGAAACTTCTTACTCATGTCCATTGCATAAAGGAAATGCAAAGGTAATATACTTTCTCGATGCTACCGCCATACCAGAATTTATTTCTATCTTTATATAACACCTATCGTTAATAAGATCATTTGATCGATTAGAATAACATACTATAACACATAGCACTACTTATTGCAGTCAGCACATAACCTAATCACATTGTCACATATATTCAACAACCATTAAATCACAAATAAACACATATCTAATTAAATTATCTATGTCCAGATCAATTTCTGAAACATGTCGGGGTACCGACGGCTTTATCGGGTAATTATCGAGTCTAAGACTCTATCCTGTAGTTCAATATCTGTAAGTATCAGTCATATTATTTTTAAATGACTTATAATAATTTTTAAACATTTATTATAATTTATCATGAATTTTTAAATACCGAAATCATTATTAAATGATTTAAATATTAAACAATTCTATTATCATTAATATTTAACTATTAATAAAACCATTGCCAAAATGTTAAAGTTATAACTCAAAATACTTTTAAAGTATTAATATTACACTTAAATGATTTTTAAAAGAATTAAAATCATTTTTAAATAATTATCATTAATATTAAAGTATTAATGTATTACTTATCAAAATATTAAAAGTCCTTAATCATAACTTAAAATATTTTTAATTCATTTATATCATTTTTAAATGATTTTTAAAGTAATAAAACCATTTAAAAACTATTTATTTAATATAATTATTAAATAAATTTAATATCATTAACATTAAATTAATAATCATTAATATTAAATTATTAATAAAATTATCCTTTAAATATTAAAAGTTATTTTTATAACTTAAAATATCTTTAAACACTTTATTTTCATTTTAAATGATTTTTATAAAATAAAATCATTTTAAAACTAATTTATTTAATATAATTATTAAATAACCTTAATATCATTAATAATAATTAACTAATAAATTTTACCTTTAAATATCAAAAGTTATATTTTATAACTTAAAATTTTTTAAACTATTTATTTTCATTTAAAATGATTTTTCTAATTTTAAAATCATTTTTACACTAATTTATTTAATATAATTATTAAATAAATCTAATATCATTTTAAAATATTAATATTTTTATGACAAGATATCAAAAGTTATATTTATAACTTAAAATACTTTTATAACCTTTAAATTATTTTTATATTATTTATAAATCATTAATTCTATTTTTCATAATTTATTTAATACATTTATTAAATAACTTTAATTACCATTAATATTAATTAATTAATGAAATTCATCACAAAATATTAAAAGTTATCAAAAATAACTTAAATTATTTTCTTATACCATAATATAATTTTAAATAATTTTTATTTATTAAAATCATTTTAAATAATTTATTTAATATTATAATTAAATAAATTAAATACTTTTAATATTCCAAAAATATTAAATATTTATGAAATATATTCAAAATAATTAAAAACTAATTTTTGGATTTTAAAAATAATTTTTAGGAATTTATATTGTATTTTTCATAATTAAAAACTAATTATTAAATAAAAATATATTTTTTATATCGAAATCGTTAAGAAGATCACCTATATAACAATGTAATCATCGCTATAGGTGTTCTTCGTGTTCTTCATGCAACCCAGAACTGTGTTCTTAAACAACATTACATGTACAAGATTAAGGCTGGTCAAAGTTCATTCAAAACTGTGTTCTTAAACTTTCTGGGTTTTCCAGAAATGGAACCTAGGCAGTTGGTCCACCTATGTTTAACCGTGATTAGTTTTTATTCTGGTCAAGATTTGAGTAATATAAAAGCATGTATGTGTAGTCCTAATGTCAGGTTACAATAAAAAAACAACTTAGCCAAAACATCAAAACACAGCGAGATCAGAAGCTTTGAAAACCTTGTCAGAGACACCTGGGAAATCTGGGCTGCCTAGATTTCCAATTTTCGTGGTCGGTCAACTGACTTTGACCACGATTATCTTACAACCTATGCATGATCTGGTCCTGCTAAAAGTTTCAGAACACAGATCTCACAACATACAACACGATCCAACATTGAAACAACAAAAACACTTAATGTGACACCCCCAAAACAGGTATACATCACCCATTCTGAGTTGTCAATACACGGTACAGAAACAACTACAACTTTATTATTACAATAGTAAAACTGTGAGTTTAAATACAGATATTGCCATCTAGACAATATCCACATACAAATAAATCCTCATCATAATTATTGATACATTATTTTACAAAAATGGTGAGGACTACTAAACAACTCTCTAAAACCATCATTCCATACCCCGACTCGTACTCGCTACATTCTCGCCTCCTGAGAAGAAAAATGGAACAAAAAGAAAAGGGGTGAGCTCGACTAGCCCAAAGAAGAATATTATGACTAAGATAATATACAACAAAATTATTGTTAGTCTTCAACAGAAAAAATATAATAGAATACAATAGACAACAAGTTTTAAATCAATATTCGCAGCTGAAATAATAATTCATTAGAAGAGTTAAGTAGAGAATGCAAACTACTATCTTCTATGTATGAATTTTAAAGTTCATCGCCTATTTTTATCCCTCGTAACATCAATCAATATATATCCGAGATCAAATATTCATCCTCAGACTACAAAGTGCCAAGGACATTCACCACGATTTGGTCATGTTCATCTAAACACTGCTCATCTTTGCACTACGGGCCAAAGATATTCATCAGAAATCATTCATCTTTGCACTACGGGCCAAAGATATTCATCAGAAATCATTCATCTTTGCACTACGGGCCAAAGATATTCATCATAAATCATTCATCTTTGCACTACGGGCCAAAGATATTCATCAGAAATCATTCATCTTTGCACTACGGGCCAAAGATATTCATCATAAATCATTCATCTTTGCACTACAGGCCAAAGATATTCAATAATATCATCATTTAAGACTGAGGATGATGAAAAATATTTTTTAAAGAAACGAATCCAGTGAAACAAAATGACAAGGATTAAGGATTAAGGATTCTTACTTTGTTTTATCCACGTCCAAAAATACCTCAAAAATAATCATAGTGGTGTAAAATTCAAGAATGATCAAAACATGGATACAATCAAAGCTAGTATCCAGAATAGATATTTTGGACAAAAAGAAAATTTTTTATTTTTCGATGAATAGTGTCGTATTCGTGAATAAATGACCGTGATATCGTGAATAGTAACTCTGACACCAAAAGTTCCAAATTTGATAAAAATTCAGGATCAATATTTCAAAGATAATGATATTGAAGAAATAATATCATTACGAAAAAAATAATATCCCTTACTCCTGGAAAAGACAAGATTTCTACCGGAATACTAGATATAGGCTATAACTTGAACTTGCATCAGATAGTAATACTCAAAGTATACTCAAAATACTCACAAGAATACGCTCGATAATATAGAGAGAGAAAAATTCAGTTTCGTGTAATTTTCAATTCTAACCTAAGACCCTATTTATAGAAAAATGCTTAGAACACCAAAGCGTAAAATTTAATTTGAAATATTAATATATATTAAATTTTTCTACGCACACTTTCTAAGATCTGAAATTCAGCATTTTCATCACATGCAAGCCCCACCTTTAATGACAAAAACGTTTTTCATAATAAAAATAATTAAAACTTCCAAAAATCAACTATTTCGGAACTCCGGAACTTCAATAATTCACAATAAATATCCCTTTTGTCAGAAAATTCGAATCTTGCGAGTTTTTATAGAAAATTCAATTCTCTATAACTTTGCAGAAGAAAGTTTTTCCAAATTCCAAACAAAAATTGGCAGAAATCCACAAACGGGTGATTTTAGAGGCTTATAATCAAATTTCACTAATAAATGGGGTCCAATCGACATGTTTAACATGTTTTAAACATTTATTGCAACAAAAATACTCTTCCTCCTCGTATACTCATATATCCCACATTCGTTGTAAAATATCACCATTATTATATTATTAAAATATAATATTATATATATTTAAATGAATTATTTTATCGAAAAAAAGATAAAATTTCAATTTTCAACAATTGTCGATTAAAAATTTTCTCCATCTATATCCACATAAAATCAATATTTTTCTCATCATATGAATCAATAATTAATTACTCACAAATAATATTACGTAATCACAATATCGATAACCAAGCAGCCCCAGAAAGAGGGGCTTTCCAATAAGAATTTCTCCTTCTTGCCAAGCAATTAGGTGACCAAACCTCTCCTTAGATGTAACTTTCTAGACATTGCCAATAATGTTATCTAATAATATTATTCAGATAATATGAATTATTGCTTCGATAATGAAAAATAATCGTGTAATGACAATTATCAAAACAACAAAGAATATAAAATATCAATGCAACAATTATTGAACCAATAAAATATCGAACAATAATTATCAGAACCATTATTGAGTAGTGCCTTCTTACGTAAGAGTCAATAATTGGTGCAATACTGCAGCCACCGTGCAACAACGCTGCGTATTGTGTTTTAACCAACGGGTATTCCAACAAAGGTAAATTCAGTAATAACTACGCCGTTATTTTTAAACAACTTATATTTGTCGCTTTTCTTCCTCCAATCGCTTTCCGGTTATGGGGCCCACATGGGTCATAGGCGTCATACGAATATTCCCCACAAGCATTTAATATTCCCGACAACAATGAATATTTTATAACCACTTGCTTATTTTGAAATATTTGCGTATTTTACCCATAACTATCCACATTAATCACATCAACCCTTACTATTTCAAAATAATAATTAGAGGAAATTAAATTTCATTTATTAATTATTTGGGGTCTTACAACCTCCCTCCTTATGAAATTTCATCCTCGAAATTGACATACGTACACTGTGTTTCAAAAGGTGAGGATACCTCGCTTTCATTTCCGTTTCCAACTCCTGTGTCATTTCTTCTATAGCATGGTTCCTCCACAAGACTTTAACCTCGTGGTATGACCTTCGTCGTAGGGACATGCTCCTTCCTATCCAAGATCTTGAC
This sequence comes from Panax ginseng, assembly GCA_020205605.1. Lineage (NCBI taxonomy): Eukaryota > Viridiplantae > Streptophyta > Magnoliopsida > Apiales > Araliaceae > Panax > Panax ginseng. The sequence goes on from CM035147.1 coordinate 7,976,177, forward strand.
AGGTACCTCCTCATACGTTAAGTCTTCGGCTATCTCGTCCGGTTCTAACTCAATAACGTGGTTCGTCTTTTCACATATTTACGAAGTACAGATATGTGAAACACATTATGAACACGAGACATACTCGGAGGTAACGCGAGTCTATAGGCTACATTACCTACTCGGTCAAGAATTTGAAATGGACCAATAAATCGTGGATTGAGCTTTCCTCTCTTTCTGAATCTTGTAACTCCCTTCCATGGGGCAACACGCAATAATACATGATCCCCTATACTAAATTCCACGTCCTTTCGATGAAGATCCGCATAACTCTTTTGTCGATCCTGTGCCATTTGTATACGTTGTCGAATCATTTGGATCTTTTCAAGAGTCATGCGTATTAACTCGGGTCCCAACAATGTTGCTTCACCCACCTCATCCCAACATATATGGAGAGCGACACTTTCGGCCCATATAATGCTTCATATGGAGCCACACCTATACTTGCACGATAACTGTGGTTGTAGGAGAATTCCACCAATGGTAAATACTTATCCCAACCGCCTTGAAATCTAGGACACAGTAGTCTTAATAAATCTTCAAGAGTTTGAATAGTCCTCTCTCGATTGTCCGTCTGTTTGAGGATGGTATCTTTGAATCGAATCTTAAATCCGCACCCATAGCTTTTTGCAAGCTAACCCAAAATCTTGAAGTGAATCTTGGGTCACGATCCGAAACTATGGATACTTGGCATGCCATGCAACCTCACAATCTCATTTACATACATACTAGCAAGACGTTCAAGAGAATAAGTCTCACGTTACGGCAAGAAATGTGCGGAACTTGGTTAATCTATCAACAATAACCCAAATAGCATTTATGCCTTGAGAAACCGTGGAAAGTCCCGTGAACGAAATCCATGGTAATGTGTTCCCACTTCCATTTCGGAATCTCAAGTGGTTGCAATGGTCCTTAGGCACTTGATGCTCCGCCTTTACACGCTGACAAGTTAAACATGTTGAGATAAACTTTGCAATCTCTCTTTCATATTGTTCCACCAAAATGTATGTCAAAGATCACGATACATTTTAGTACTTCCGAGATGGATTGCAAAATGGTGTATTGTGTGCCTCCATCATGATCTTGTACTTCAAATCGTAATCGTTAGAACACAAAGTCTGGAGTGGACTCAAGTATTCCTTCTTCATCAATTCTCGCTTAGGAATAGCACCTTCTTGTACTTTCTTCTTCATATGCATCACCTCCGGCCTGGGTGGCTTGAGCAACCTTAACTTTTCTATTAAAGTTGGCTCTCTACATTATACTTGACATCATCGCACTTTCGTTCACATATGATCTTCTACTCAACGCGTCACCTACCATGTTCGCTTTTTCGTGATGGTATTGAATAGTGTGGTCGTAGTCTTTCAATAGCTCAAGCCAACGTCATTGCCATAGATGTTGAGTTCTTTTTTGAGTGAAGAAATATTTAAGGCTTTTATGGTCCGAATATATCTCCACTTTCTCCCATATAGATAGTGCCTCCAGATCTTTAAGCGGAAAACGATCGCTATAACTCTAGATCATGAGTAGGATAATTCCTCTCATATTCTTTTAAGTTGTCATGAGGCATAGGCTATGACTTTCCCACGCCGCATGAGAACACATCCTAACCCTTTGCTCAAGCATCACAGAGATAACAAATCCATCCAAACCAGATGGTATTATTAGAACAGTCTTGAAATAAGTCTCCTCTTAAGCTCTTGGAAACTCTTCTCGCATTCTTTGCTCCAAACGAATTTTGTATCCTTCCGAGTTAGCTGGGTTAATGGAGTAGCGATTCGAGAAAACCCTTCCACGAATCTCCGATAATAACCAGCTAAGCCCAAAAAGCTACGTACTTCAACACCGACTTCGTTGTTCTCAACTTTGTATTGCTTCAATCTTCGCCGGGTCAACAGATACTCCATGTTTTGACACCACGTGCCCAAGGAATGCTACTTCCTCAATCCAGAACTCGCATTTCTTCAACTTAGCATATAGCTTGTTTTCACGAAGCCTTTGGAGTACCAGCTTCAAATGGTTCTCATGATCTTCACGGCTTTTGGAATATATGAGGATGTCATCAATAAAGACAACAACGAATTTATCCAAATATTCTTTGAATACTCGATTCATCATATCCATGAAAGCCGCAGGAGCATTAGTCAATCCAAAAGACATGACTAGGAATTCATAATGCCCGTACCGAGTTCTAAAGGCAGTCTTTGGAATATCCTCAGTTCTAATCTTCAGCTGATGATATCCAGAACGAAGATCGATTTTTGAAAAGAATTGTGCTCCTTGCAACTGGTCAAACAAGTCATCAATACGAGGTAGAGGATACCTATTCTTGATAGTGACATGGTTCAATTCCTGATAGTCAATACAAAGTCGCATACTCCCGTCTTTCTTCTTTACAAATAAAACAGAGCACCCCAAGGAGATATACTAGGGCCGAATGAAACCAATATCCAACAACTCCCGTGAGTTGGACCTTTAACTCCTGAAGTTCAATAGAGCCATTCGATATGGGGTTTTAGAAATGGGCTTTGTACCGTGTTCAAGATCAATAAAGAATTCAACTTCACGCTTAAGGGGTAGACCGGGAAGTTCTTCGAAATACGTCGGGAAAGTCAATAACAACAGAATATTATTCAAATTTGACGTGTCCTTATTCAAATCCACAACATGGGCTAAGAAAGCTTGACATCCGCTTTTTAATAAAACGAATAGCTTTATGATTAGATATGATAGTGACCGATTTTAATGGTTTAGTTGCTTGAATTAAATACAACAAAGTTGTTTAGGAATATGAAAGCTAACAACCTTATGAAAAACAATCAATTTTGGCATGATGAGTAGTTAACCAATCAATCCCTAAAATCACATCAAAAGCAAGTATCTTTAAAGAGATAAGGTCAATGTAAGATAAGGGTGCCAACTTGGATTAGATAAGATTTATAAACAAAGGATGTGATGAAAGTTTCTCCTAACTGAGTTTCCACAGATAGGTCAAAGTCTAATTTTTCCTGAGTCAAATTTAAACGCTGAGCACAAGTAGGAGAGATAAATGAATGGGTAGCACCCTAGGTATCAGTAAAGTATAAACTTCACAAGAATTTATAAATAGCTTACCCGTGATCACCTTGTTTGGGTTCCTCGCATTTTGACCACCACAACAAACGCCTCTTCCAGAACCGTTGACTTTGACTTTTCTAGAAACAGGCTTTTTCAGTCCGTCGTCCTCATTAACTAGGTTTTGCTACCGTGCAATCTCGAGTGATATGTCCTTCCTTTCCATAATTATAGCATACCTGAACTGTTGTGGGCGCTTTGACCGATATGTCCTCTTTTCCGCATTTATAGCATATACGATCGTGGTCGCTTCTCCTCCTTGGAACCAGCTTGTCTTTGCTTAATCGCTGCTTCACATGGTCGTTGTTGAATCTCCTCTTTTAAAATCTCCTCCTAACTCGCTTTCTTCTATTTTCATGGCCATGATTACCACCAGAGTGGTTACCATTTTTGTCGATCTTTTCTTTCTCCACCGGGTTATTGTTTTGTTTTGTTTTTCGCTCTAACAATTGAGCCTTATTAACAACATCCTGAATAAAGAGAAAATTTATGAGAGATGAGATATCTTTGACGATGCCGGGTTTCAAACCTCTCGTAAACATCCGCTCATACGCTCCTCATTCTCCACCAAATGAGGTGCAAACTCGATAACTCGCAAACTTCGCCTCATCACCGAGACACCGCCATGTTGTTTCGCTCCAACTAATAAACTCCACTTCTTTGATATAGACGAACACTTTCAGGAAAGTATTTGTCATTAAATAGTTTCTAAAACGTCTCCCAAGACATGCTGAGTGCGGCTGGATGGGTACGCTTCACAGACTCCCACCAGTAGTCTGCCTCGCCACGGAACATAAAGGTGGCGAATGGAACCTTCTGTTCCTCTGTGCATCCCAAGACATCGAATATCTTGGTAATTTTCTTGACCCATGTTTCTGCCATGATCGGATCTGGCTTTCCCTTAAATTCTGGTGGTCCCAACTCTTTGAACTGCTTGGCTGTGACAACCCGTGAATTGCTATCATTTCCTCCTATGTTTTGAACACGAGTCTCCCTCGTCTGATTTTGCATGAACTACAAAAAGCTTCTAAATATCCCCTCGTTCATCATCTGCTCAGTGGTGTTGTTCACAGGAGGAACATTGCCACTGTCAGCACGCTTACTCCTCGTTGGTACAGCGGCTCCACTTGGCCTCATTTCCACTTTATTAATATTCTCAGTCGACATTCTCAAATACTGTCATAAAACAAGGGTTAATTAAGCAAATCAATATATCACATAATGTCCTTATATACTGACCAACTAACAAATAAGCTTAGGTAGGACACACTAGCGAAGGATTTACTCGTCTCTCCCCTCCTAGTTCTATTCCCCGATCTCCGCCAGAGATCATATCCCTAAGCTCGATACCAACCGCGACACCCCCAAAATAGGTATACATCACCCATTCGAAAGTTGTCAATACACCTGTGCATGTAAACAACTACAACTTTATTATTACAATAGTAAAATCTGTGAGTTTAAATACGATATTGCCATCTAGACAATATCCACATACAAATAAATCCTCATCATAATTATTGATACATTATTTTACAAAAATGGTGAGGACTACTAAACAACTCTCTAAAACCATCATTCCATACCCCACTCCTACATTCTGCTACATTCTCGCCTCCCCGAGAAGAAAAATGGAACAAAAAGGAAAAGGGTGAGCTCGACTAGCCCAAGAAGAATATTATGACTAAGATAATATACAACAAAATTATCGTTAGTCTTCAACAGAAAAATATAATAGAATACAATAGACAACAAGTTTTAAATCAATATTCGCAATGAAATAATAATTCATTAGAAGAGTTAAGTAGAGAATGCAAACTACTATCTTCTATGTATGAATTTTAAAGTTCATCGCCTATTTTTATCCCCTCGTAACATCAATCAATATATATCCGAGATCAAATATTCATCCTCACTACTACGTGCCAGAGACATTCACCATTGGGTCATGTTCATCTAAACACTTGTTCATCTTTGCACTCACGGCCAAAGATATTCATCGAAATCATTCATCTTTGCACTCACGCGCCAAAGATATTCATCGAAATCATTCATCTTTGCACTACGGGCCAAAGATATTCATCAAAATCATTCATCTTTTGACTTAAAGCCAAAGATATTCAATAATATCATCATTTAAGACCGAGGATGATGAAAATATTTTTTAAAGAAACGAATCCAAAGAAACAAAATGACAAGGATTAAGGATTAAGGATTCGTACTTTGTTTTTATCCACGCCCAAAAATACCTCAAAAAATAATCTTAGTGGTGTAAAATTCAAGAATGATCAAAACATGGATACAATCAATGCTAGTATCCATAATAGATATTTTGGACGAAAAGAAAAATTTTCATTTTTCGATGAATAGTGTCGTATTCGTGAATAGTACCGTATACGTGAATAGTGCCGTATACGTGAATAGTAACTCCGACACCAAAAGTTCTAAATTTGATAAAAACTTCAGATCAATATTTCAGCATAATGATATTGAAGAAATAATATCATTACGAAAAAAATAATATCACTTACCTCGGAAAGACAGTACTTCTCACTGGAATACTAGATATAGGCTATAACTTGAACTTGCACCGTATAGTAATACTCAAAGTATACTCAAAATACTCACAAGAATACACTCGATAATATAGAGAGAGAAAACTTCAGTTTCTGATGTAATTTTCAATTCTAACCTAAGCACCCTATTTATAGGAAAATGATTAGAACACCAAAGCAGAAAATTTAATTAAAATATTAATATATATTAAATTTTCCTACGCATACTTTCTAAGATCTGAAATTCAGCATTTTCATCACATGCAAGCCCCACCTTTAATGACAAAAACGTTTTTCATAATAAAATAATTAAAACTTCCAAAAATCAATTATTTCGGAACTCCGGAACTTCAATAATTCACAATAAATAGCCCTTTTGTCAGAAAATTCGAATCTCGCAAGTTTTTATAGGAAATTCAATTCTCTACAACTTTACGAAGAAAGGTTTTCCAAATTCCAAACAAAATTGGCGAAATCCACAAATCGGGTGATTTTAGAGGCTATAATCAAATTTCAAATAATAAATGGGGTCCACCGACATGTTTAACATGTTTTAAACATTTATTGCAACAAAATACTCTTCCTCCTCAGTATACTCATATATCCCACATTCGTTGTAAAATATCACCATTATTATATTATTAAAATATAATATTATATATATTTAAATAAATTATTTTATCGAAAAAGATAAAATTTCAATTTTCAACAATTGTCGCATTAAAAATTTTCTCCATCTATATCCACATAAAATCAATATTTTTCTCATCATATGAATCAAATTAATTACTCACAAATAATATTACAGAATCACAATATTGACAACCAAGCGGCCTCAGGAAAGAGGGGCTTTCCAATAAGAATTTCTCACTCGCGCGCCTTGATTAGGTGACCAAACCTCTCCTTAGACGTAACTTTCTAGACATTGCCAATAATGTTATCTAATAATATTATTCGGATAATTTGAATTATTGCTTCGATAATGAAAATACCGTAATGACAATTATTGAAACAACAATAATATAAAATATCAACGCAACAATTATTGAACCAATAAAATATTTGAACAATAATTACTGTAACCATTATTGAGTAAAGGCCTTCTTACGTAAGAGTCAATAATTGGTGCAATACTGTAGCTACTATGCAACAACGCGTATTGTGTTTTAAACCAACGGGTATTCCAACGATGTAAACCAGAATAACTACGCCTGTAGATATTTTTAAACAACTTATATTTGTCGTTTCTTCCTCCAATCGCTTTTCCCGTTATGGGGCCCACATATTACATTCATACCGTCGCATACGAATATTCCCCGAAGCGATTTTTAATATTCCACGACCAAACGAATATTCCCGAACAACAATGATAACCATATTTCGAAATTAACGAACAGAATATATATATGAGTTATATAATATAATATCATGTTGATAAACAATGATCGGATATAACATATACGACAATAAAGTTAATAATCTAGTATAATAATAATATAATTCTGAAACTTCTTACTCATGTCCATTGCATAAAGGAAATGCAAAGGTAAGATACTTGCTTTGATCTTACCGCTACGATTAAGAATTTAGTTTTATCTTTATATAACACCTATCAGTAATAAGATCATTTGATCGATTAGAATAACATTGTAAGACCCCAACTTTTTGAATAAAAATTAAATTTTCTTGAAATATATTTTTGAATATTATGGTGTGGATTTGATATAATGTTATAGTTGTGGGTAATATTTACAAATTTTGCAAAGTACGCAAGTTGTTATATAATATTCGATTGGTGTGTGAATATTACGTTTTAACAGGAATATTCGTATAACGACACAATCATTGGTGGACCCCACACAACGAAATTATTGTTTGATTGAGAAAAACGACAAAAATACTTTATGAAAATAAGGGCGAAAGTTTTACAGTTAAGCTAATTGAACTACCCGGTAGTAAAGCAAAAGAATACGCTGTGGTGGCATACAAGCAATACACGGTATTGATTATTGATGCTTACGTGAGAAGTCACTCGCTTATACTCAATTATTGCTACACTAATTGTCACGCATCATATCTCTCATATTATTGATTCGATTATTGTCATAGTATCATCCATAATAATATGTTATTTTATTAAATCAATAATTGAGACGATAAAGTTATTCATATTATTAAATCAGTAATATTTACAATGTCTAGAAGTTCTATCGAGGAGAGGTTTGGTCACCTAATTGCGCGTGCCGATAGGAGAAATCCTTATTGAAAGCCCCTTTTCCTGGGGAACACACGTTGATAAATATTGTGAGTTATAATATTAATGATGAATGTTATTAAAATTGAAGTTGTGTTCGGAGTTGAATTTGGAGACGCGGTCCAAACATCAATTATTATCGAAATAATTGTCGATTTTCACTAAAACAAATAATTCCAACACAATGAAACCATTTTTATCAAAAATATAAATTTTGAAATTTCGAAGTTTGACTTTTCTCGAAAAAGTCAACTGTTGACTTTTTGACCAAATAGTGAATTCCGGAAAATTTTGTGTTTATAGACTATTTTTACTAATTTCATCGTTCCGAACTCAAAATAAATTAGTATTGTTATTAATTATTGAAATCATAGTATTTCTTTGAAAGTAATCCAAACCATATTGTTGTGGTACGAACTCGTGATGTAAGACTGAGATGAATAAATTTTAAGGTCGTAAATCGACCTATGCGCTATTATTGAGTATTATGCATAATATAGGGTACAAAGGAGTTGGCCGCTCCAGATACTTGCAAAAGCGTATAGTTTAGTTTTTATAACTAATTTATATTCTTGTGGTAATTTAGTTTTAATAACTAAATGATTCATCTATTAGTTCATGATCCTTTTGTGATCACTCAGCATGAAATCTAGGTATATCCCACTTTATTGAATATTGTTGCAGTATTGCTAATTCTTCTTATTCAATTGAATATTATTGAATCTTTGAAATAATTTTACTCTTTCATCTCTGATATGTTATTCAGTATGAAATAGGAGAAAGTTTTATTATTGAGATTGAATTATTATTCCGCTACATCGAAATCTTTTGATTATTGTTGAAGTGCTATAGAAAATTGAACTCTCTTATTCATGATATATATCATTTATCGTATATTTTAACTTGCTGAGCAAACTCGTTGCTCACCCTTATTTAAATAAAATATTTCAGCTAATGCCGATGTAACAGAAGGTTCTAACATAGACAAAGGCAAAAGCAAAGGCAAGGCTCAGGAGTAGTTAGTGTCAACTTTTAATGGTTATGTTTTATTATGTAATTAATTATGTAAACTTTTTGGTTATATAAGGGTATGTAAGTTATGTCAATGTTAGTTAACATGGGATATTGTTATAAGTTGTATTAAGGAATATTATGAATGATGTTTTTCATTAATGAATGAGTAGTTAGATATGATATATATGATGGATCGTGAGCACCAAACCCGAGGTTATGAAACCCGGATTTGGGGGTGTCACAATAGATCTATTAATTACATGTTGGCTACAACCTGAAATCATTATATCAATAAAACATTACATGAAAAACAAGTTGTGGAAGCCCAGTAGTAGGCGTTCAATTCTTCATTTCTGGGTAAGCCAGAAATGAAGAACAACTCCGACAGCCACTTTGCAAGCCCAGATCTCCTTCTTTTTGTGTTGTATGATCATGTAGAGTTGCACTTGTATTACAAGATTTGATACTTAGTAGGTCCAGAAACATCATAGGGTAAGAATTATTGTTGGTCAAAGTAGATACCTCGAAACTGACTTTGAATGTTCTGGGTTTTTCAAGAACACCTAAGGTGACATTTTCTGTTGCTAAAGGTTATAACGACAGATTTAATAATTTTATTTAATTTATTTTCTAAAATTATTTAAAAATAGAAATTAATTTTAAATATTCCAAAATAGTTTTAAAAATTATTTTAAGTTATAAAATTAACTTTTAATAATTTGACATATTTTCATAAATTTTAATATTTATTTGGATATTATTTATATTTAATTTATTTAATAAATGCATTAAATAAATTAATTAAAAATGATTTTATTATATTAAAAATCATTTAAATGATAAAAAAAGGTATTTAATAATATCTGAAGTTATAAAATATAACTTTTAATATTTTAAGACAAATTTCATTAATTATTTAATAATAATGATATTAGATTTATTTAACAATTATATTAAATAAATTAATTAAAAATGATTTTAATATTATAAAATCATTTTAAATGAAAATAAATAGTTTAAAAATATTTGAAGTTATAAAATATAACTTTTCATATTTAAAGGTAAATTTTATTAATAATTAAATATTAAATGATATTAGAGTTATTTAATAATTATATTAAATAAATAGTTTAAAAATGGTTTTATTGAACTAAAAATCATTTAAAAAAGGATATAAATGTTTTAAAAATATTTTAACTTATAATAAATGACTTTTAATATTTTGATAAATAGTACATTAATATTTAAATATTAATGATAATTATTTAAAATGATTTTAAATGTTTTAAAAATCATTTAAGTATAATAAAAGGTTTTAAAAATATTTTGAGTTATTATAAATAACTTAATATTTTGGCAAATGTTTCATTAATAATTTAATATTAATGATAATAGAATTATTTAATATTTAAATAATTTAATAATGATTCCAAAGTTTGAAAAATCATGATAAATTAGAATAATTATTTAAAAATTATTATAAGGCTATGAAAAATAATATGACTAAGATTTAAATTATCCAATTGAATATGGAATTACAAACTAGAGTTTTAGACTCGATAATTACCCGATAAAGTCATCGGTACACTAAAATATTTTAGAAATTGATCTAGACTTATATAATTTGACTAGATAAGTGTTTGTTTGTGAACTAATGACTGTTAAACTGATGTGACAATGTGATTAGGTTATGTGCTGACTGGAAATAGCAGTACTATATGATATGATATATTATTCTAATCGAACGAATGATCTTATTAATGATATGTTTCGATATAAAAGATAAAACTAAGTTGCGTTATTGTAAGCAACATCTCAAGCAAATATCCTACCTTTGCATTTACTTTATGCAATGCACATGAGTAAGAAAGTTTCAGAATTATATTATTATTGTGCCAGATTATTAACTATATTGTTATCGATTATGTATCCAATCTTTTGTATTCATACAAGTTTTTAAAATATTCGATCATTGTTTATCAATACAGTACTATTGTACAATCTAGATATTTATTCTGTTCGTTAATTTCTAAATATGGTTATACAAGTTGTGGCAACCCCAAAATAGGTCCATTCCATCCAACTCATTCTAGGTCGCCAAATACATGGTACAAAAAATAACTACAACTTTATTACAACAATTGTCGTGCAAAATACAACAACACATATACTGTGAGTTTGGATACAAATATATACCAACTGTGACTATTATCCCAACCTTGGATAGCACGTCACAATGACACGTTACATAAAGGTATAGTCAAAAACTGTTTTAAAAATTAGAATCTTTGGGAAGTGCTCAAGGAAACCTTCGTATATGGGAGGCCATGCGTCTAGGTTATGATAGATATCATATGGCCACAGAATTATCATTGGTTGACCTAATAGACCCCAAAGAAAAATGAGAAGATTACTATCATATTCTTCCCAATGGTGAGTGTGACGCCCCCAAATCCGGGCACTTGAAACCCGAACTCGGTGCTTCACGATACCATTTCTATAAGCTGAATAATGCTAATAATAATAACAATAATATAAAGTTCAAACTTAATTTACATATGCATCAAAGTTTACTCCAGTGCACGAGACCTTTAAACATTCATTACATCATAGATAATAAGTATCATTGTCTTAATAAACTATAACTATTACACAACATATTATAAATCTCATTCGTCTGAACTTTCATTTCCCTTGTTTTCTTTTGAGCCTTCGGTTGATCATACTTAATCGAAAACATTTAAATTTAAAGCAAGAATGAGCATTTGATTGCCCAATGAGTAATAACAACAATATATATATAATATTTGAAAGAATTAAATATTTTCTTTGAAAGACACTTCTACAACGAATCAACAGATTGTGAAGTAAAATTTGAACCAATAATAACAACATATCACTTCCATATGTAATCTTTGAAACTACGTATAGACTATAAATCGGAGATCGATCAACATACTATGAACATTGTTTTCTATTTTTGAAAAGGTTAAACAGAACTTCATCTCATGAAAAGTCATAACTTACTGAACGCGAAAGTGATCGGCCCGTTATTATGCCTGTATTGATCAATACTATATGCAAGAATGATATTATCGTTCACTCTATCCACCTTAGGTGCACAAAAAGTTTTCCCATATTCTGGGATGTTCATACTTAGTGAGAATCCAAACCAAAACAATGCAGTTGGATACAATAACGTTTCTATCTTATTCAACAATATTTTTATGTCTAGTGAATCAAATAAGCTTAGAGCGGCTTTTAAGTCAACATATACATACTTGAAATCAATAAGTATGTATCAACATATGATTAAATACAATGGTTATCCAAGCTGGGGACACTTGTCTAACCCTATATACTGAATTAACGAATGAATAAATATCTCAATTATACAATAATACAATGATCGGATAATGTAAGAACATGTATGAATACAAAGATTGAATACATAATCAATAATAATAGAGTTAATAATCCAGCACAATAATAATATAATTACGAAACTTTCTTACTCATGTCCATTGCATAAAGTAAATGCAAAAGTAGGATACTTGCCTGATGTAAATAATAGATCGGATACTTGCTCAATAATAATTGGAGTACGTTTAGGAAACTTGCATAACATGATATACTGTTTGCATTTAAATAAAAGTAGTGCATAAGGTTTAGATAATTGCTTTATTCTAGTCACTTTACAATAACGCAACTTAGATTAATCTTTTATCTGACGATGACCTATCGATAATAAGATCATTCGTGCAATTAGAATAATATATCGTAACACATAATCTTTACTAATTGCGATTGACACATAACCTAATCACATTGTCACATATGTTTAACGGTCGTTGGATCATAAAAGCAGACACATATCTAGTCAATTTATCTAAGTCCGGATCAATTTACAAATATTTCTATATATTGTGACTTTTATCGTGTAATTATCGAGTCTAAAACTCTAATCAGTAGTTCAATATTCGTTTAGATATTTTAAATATCAATCATACTATTTTTTCATAGCCTTATAATAATTTTTAAATAATTATTATACTTTATCATGAATTTTTCAAACACCTTGAAATCATTATTAAATGATTTAAATATTAACTAATTCTATTATCATTAATATTTAATTAATATTAAACTATTAATGAAATCATTTTCAAAATATTAAAGTTATTTATAATAACTCAAAATACTTTTAAAGTATTAATATTACCCTTAAATGATTTTTAAAATAATTTTAAATAATTACTATTAATATTTAAGTATTAATGTATTATTTATCCAAATATTAAAAATCGTTAATTATAACTTAAAATATTTTTAATTCATTTATATTTTTTTAAATGATTTTTAAATTAATAAAACCATTTTTAAATCTATTTATTTAATATAATTATTAAATAAATTTAATATTATTAATGTTAAATAAATATCATTAATATTAAATTATTAATAAAAATCCTCCAAAAATATTAAAAGTTACATTTTATAACTTAAAATATTTTAAAATGGTTTTAAATAATTAAAATCATTTTCTATAATTTATTTAATATACTAATTAAATAAATTAAATATTATCAATATTCAAATAATTATAAATATTAATGAAAAATATTCTAAATTATCGAAATTATTTTCATAATTTAAAATAATTTTTAAAACCATTTTAATAATTTTTATAATTTATTTCTAATTTTTAATCATTTTCCGGAAAAACCGAAAATAAAATAAATAAGAACCGTCGCTATTGCATACATATAGAGGTAAATCTGTCAGATTAGGTGTTCTTGGTCGTTAACAACAAAATCGATGTTCAAGGTCCCTTGTTTGATGGATTGCAATTCCTTGATTAATAGACTTACGAGTTAACTTAAGCATCCGTTGTGTAGTACTCATGTAGCACTTCTGAACATTCAACACTCACTTTAATCAAACAATAACACAATAAAAAGATATGATCACGCCAAAACATGTCGGACCAAATCAAATCTGGGTTTCTCCAGAAACCCAGAAACTCGAGCAGCCACTTTCAATCCTAATTTAATCTATGTTCTGATAATCATTTTGGTTTTTTCTTGGTTCAAAGATGTATTATACATGACAAATAATAACACAATAACAAGATCTGGGTCCAACAACAACATATACACAAGATCTAGCCCGGTCAAAATACTGTCAGAAAAGTGTTCTTACCGTTTCTGGGTTTACCCAGAAACTAACTTCGTGATCAAATGGGTCACTTTGACCACTTCCTCTAATCGATCTGTTAAGTTCTTATGTCATCAAGAAGCATGGATCTATAGTACAACTAACAGGCTACAAGATGTACTAAATATCAACACCAAAAATCAAAACGATTGTCAGATCCATGGGCTCAAAAATACTTTATGGAATCTTGTTTCAAAGGTTACGGGTTTTTTGATTTATACTCAGTCATGGTCGGTCAACCGACTTTGACCGATTATAACTTGACATCTAAACATTAAACAACTGTAAATCCACTTCCAGATTAAGGAGAACATTACAAGCTACACATATCAACTTTTAAACAACATAAATCATAAACAGGCAAGGATTTATAGCGCCTGCCATTCGGTTGTCGAACCCAAAAAACAAATTTTTTCAGATTTTGAAAAATCATTAATTAGAATACTTAGATGTTATGGATCTATAAACTACCAACCCAGATCATCAAAATGGACTACAACCAACATATTCTAACATTCAAAATTAACATCTAACACATAATTTTTGGACAGATTTGAGGCTAGGGTTTTTGTACCTTTTCTAAGCTTTGATTCTGATTTTGTTCTTCTGATCTGCTACTGGTAATCGTGGGGCTTGATCATGGACTGATCTAACAAGGGAATTTCGTGGGTTTGAGCTTGAGAGAGAATGGCTAGGTATTTGTGAGCAATTTAGGCCAAAAATGATCACTTTCTCTCTCTTAAATTATGCAAATCATGTATGCAATGAACTTGTATCTAGTGGCTGATAATGTGCTGTGATGTAGCTTGTAGTTAGGTCTAGGGTAGGGTGGCTACAAGATTGAATAAGATTTGTCTAGCAATAATGCATGAATGGGACAAAAAGGGCACTTTGGTAATTATTTTAAATTTCAAGGGTATTCTTGTCCAATGTTATTGAATCTAGGGTTTAATCACTAGATTTTATATCTTAAAGTTTCCCAAATAATTTATAGGATTTGGACAATTAAAAATTAAAGTGTAATAAAATTTTAATTTAAAACATACTAATTAATTAGGGTTTTAATAGAAATTAGGGTTTTTAAATTAGGGTTCCTTAATACCATTAGGGTTACCAAATTAACAATTAGGGTTTTCTAATTATCATTATAATTCATAAAAATAATAATTAGGGTTTCTAAAATTTGCAATTAGGGTTTTCAAATAAATAATTAGGGTTTCTTCTAATTACAGAAATTATATAATACACAGTAAAATTCATATAACACAATTATCGCTTTCAGGTCTTAAACTCATAACCGAAGTTTAACAATTAGGGTTTAATAATACGACATGAGGGTTATGAGCTAATTTACCATATTTGGCCCACCATTAGCAGTCTACACATTTACAGTACATATTTATAGCACTAAAAAATTAAAATATAATTACTATTATATTATTATTCTCATCCCTTGATAAAAATCAAAATTTAGGGTTTGGATTCCATATCTGATTTATCCTTCATATACAACATCAATAATTAAGCTAAAATAATTAACTTAAATATTCGAACAAATTCATATAATAAAATATTTATTATTATACTTCTAATAATCATTTCATATATTATTTAAATAATATAAAATCATGTTTTCATGGAAAATAATTAATAAAAACATTTCTGCTTACAAAAATTAATTACTATAGGAATATAATTTGTGGTGATTAAAAATTCTAAAATTATTTATAGGTAATAAATATATTTGCATTTATCATACATTACTTGACACATATTCTCATCATTAAAATAACAAAAAAATTTATATGCAAAATTTCTTATTTATTTACATAGAAAATATCGGGTTATTACAGTGAGTCTTCTCTTGACATATCATTATCTCCACAGTCTCTAATTGGGAATTAAACTCCAAACAAACACCAAGATTATATAGGTAGTGCTCGTAAATATACTCAATAAGTGGATGAGCACAACCCTGTCTTATGATGACACGAGGTGGTATGTCATTAGACATCTTGTATGATAGTGGCAAAACACCCTTCCAACGTTGGGTTTGCCTCACCCTAGTTGATTCACCACATATAACTACTAAATGATGACCACCGTTTTATTCCCCTATTATCCCCCGCTTGTCCTAGCTACACTTTTATTACCTGAAAGGAATTGTGAAGCAAAAGGGTGAGCACAACTAGCTCAGTAAAGAATATCATGACTAAAGATAAATAAATTATCAATAGCCTTCAACAGTAATAAATCAGAGATTTAGAACATATGGTAGATGATAAAACTTTTCAACCATAGTTACAGCGGAACGAGCAATCCATTAGAAGAGTCAAATAGACCATAAAATCTATTATCTTCTCCATGTTAAAAGTCCACCAACAATGTTTTAACGCTATAACATCAATCAACAATTCCTGTCCACAATCACATGTATAACTCATAATCGTAATTGTTATTCTAAATTCTTTTTTTCATCCAGGACAAAGATAATTTTCATCACCTGAAACATCAAAGATCATGGTTATACCAAATCACAGTTCATGTTCATAATCATACAAATAAATTCATCTTTGCACTACGGGCCAAAGATATTCATCAACAGACCATCTTTTCACTACATGCCAAAGATATTCATCAATAATTCAATTTTGCACTACGGGCCAAAGATATTCATATCTCAAAGAAATATATAATCATTTCAGAATTTATATAAACAATAATTATAATCATGTTGATCAATTCACCTTTGCACTTAAGCTAAAGATATTCAATTATAAATTCAATAATCAAACGATCATACCAATCGTAATTCAATTTTTACCTACTCGCCAAAAGAGAACCCTAGTCATGATCATACCAATAATCTACCCATCTTTACACTCCAGTGAAAGAGAATTTCAACATCAGGGTTATAAAAATGTTATATATGATAATAAAATCAATATAATCAATACATAGTTTTAATCTCCAGAGTAATATTCATAAATCAACTATAATTTAGTTAGAAAAAGAAACCAATTTTGTAGTGAATAGTACTCGTGAATAGCAATTCGTGAATAGTAACTCATGAATAGTAACTCATAAATAGTAACCTGTCGTGAATAGTAACTCGTAAATAGTAAATCGTAAATAGTAACTCATGAATAGTAACTTGTGAATAGTAACTCATGAATAGTAATCCCGACATGAAAAAGTTCCAAATTTGATAAAAAGTTCAAACCAATATTTCAACATAATGATATTGAACAAATAATATCACTTACGAAGAAAATAACATCCCTTTCAATCCCTTAAAATCCCTTACTATCCCTTACCTCAAAAGAGTAGTACTTCTAACTATAATAACGCTGAACGAACTTGCACCGTATAGCAACATTCAAGATATCAAAATACTCACAAGAATACACTCGATAATATAGAGAGAGAAATAGAGAGAAAACTTCAGTTTCTGGTGTGATTTTCAATTCTAACCTAAGCACCCTATTTATAGGAAATTGCTTAGAACACCAAAGCAGAAAATTTAATAAAAAATTATTATATTTACAAAATTTTAATGCCCATCTTTGAAATCTGATTTCAGCCCATTTGTAACACATGTGAGACCCACTTAACTTGTAAAAAACGTTTTTCATATAAAAAAATAATTAAAACTTCCAAAAATCAATTATTTCAGAACTTCGGAACTTCAATAATTCATAATAAATAGCCCTTTTATCAGAAAATTCGAATCTCACTTTTTTTTTATAGGAAATTCAATTCTCTACAACTTTGCAGAAGAAAAGTTTTCCAAATTCCATACGTAAAATTGGCCAAAAATCCACATACTGAGGCGATTTTACAAAAGTATAATCAAATTTCAGTCAAGAAATGGGATCCACCGACACACAAAACATGTTTTAAATAATTTTTACAACAAAAATACTCCGTCTCCTCATATACTCATATATCCCACATTCATTGTAAAAATATCATCATTATTATAATAATATAATAAAATATTATTTTATCAGAAAAGATAAAATATCAATTTTCAATAATTGTCACTTTAAAAATTTTCTCCATCTATATCCACATAAAATGAATATTTTCTTATCATATAAATCAATAATTAATTATTCACAAATAATATTACATAATCACAAGATCGCAACCGTGCCGCTCCTAAGAAAGAGGGGCTTTCAATAAGAATTTCTCCTTCTTGGCGCAATTAGGTGACCAAACCTCTCCTTAGAAATGTAACTTTCTAGACATTGCCAATAATGTTATCTAATAATATTATTCGGATAATATGAATTATTGCTTCGATAATGGAAAATCTTGTGTAGTGACAATTATTAAAACAACAAAGAATATAAAATATCAACGCAAAGAATTATTGAATCAATAAAATATCGAATAGTAATTATCGTAACAATTATTGAGTAGTGCCTTCTTACGTAAGAATCAATAATTGGTGCAATACTGTGTTACTCAAGCAACAACGCCAGACATCGTATTTTAACCACCCAGTAATTCCAACAAAGATAATACTTGATATAACTACTTCGTTATTTATAAACAACTTATACTTGTCGCTTTCTTCATCCAACAATTATTCTCATTATGGGCCCACACAAGGTTGCACCGGTAAATTTAATATTCCCAAACAAAGAAGAATATTCCACGACCAAACGAATATTCCCCGACAATAATGAGTATTTTATAACCACTTGCTTATTTTAAAAAAATTTCATATATCACCCTTAACTTTAACTTTTATCAATTTAACCATTTACTGAAAAGTAATTATAAGAAAAATTGAATACTTTTATTTCATAAAATTCGGGGTCTTACAATCTCCCCTCCTTATGAAATTTCGTCCTCGAAATTTACGTACCTGGTATTTCAAAGAGTTGAGAATACCTTACTTTCATTTCAGATTCCATCTTTCCTGTCATCATGTTTTCTCCATTGCTCATCTCCTGTATTTCAGATATCATTCTAGAATACGTCTTCAAAAACAAAGGATAATTTAACAAATTAACATATCACATAATATCCCGATATTATGACTGACCAACAAATAAGCTTAGGTAGGACACACTAGCGAAGGATTTACTCATCTCTCCCCTCCTAGTTATATTCCCCGATCTCCGCCAGAGACCATATCCCTAACCTCTGATACCAACTATGACAACCCCAAAATAGGTCCATTCCATCCAACCCATTCTGAGTCGCCAAATACATGGTACAAAAAACAACTACAACTTTATTACAACAATTGTCGTGCAAAATACAACAACACATATCTTTGTGAGTTTGGATACAAATATATACCAACCATGACTCTTATCCCAACCTTGGATAAGACGTCACAATGACACCTTACATAAAGGTATAGTCAAAAAGCTGTTTTAGAAATTAGAATCTTTGGGAAGTGCTCAAGAAAACCTTCAGATACATGGGAGGCCATGCGTCAGGTTATGATAGATATCATATGGCCACAGAATTATCCTTGGTTGACCCAATAGACCCCAAAGAAAAATGAGAAGATTACTATCATAATCTTCCCAATGGTGAGTCTTCTCTTGACATATCATTATCTCCACTATCTGTAATTGGGAATTAAACTCCAAACAAACACCAAGATTATATAGGTAGTGCTCGTAAATATACTCAGCAAGTGGATGAGCACAACCCTGTCTTATGATGACACGAGGTGGTATGTCATTAGACATCTTGTATGATAGTGGAAAAATACCCTTCCAACGTTGGGTTCCCCTCGCCCTAGTTGATTCACCAAATATAACTACTAAATGATGACCACCGTTCTATTCCCCTGTTATCCCCCGTTTGTCCCAACTATATTTTTATTACCTGAAAGGAATTGTGAAACAAAAGGGTGAGCACAATTAGCTCAGTAAAGAATATCATGACTAAAGATAAATAAATTATCAATAGCCTTCAACAGTAATAAATCAGTGATTTAGAACATATGGTAGATGATAAAACTTTTCAACCATAGTTGTAGCGAAATGAGCAATCCATTAGAAGAGTCAAATAGACCATAAAATCTATTATCTTCTCCATGTTAAAAGTCCACCAACAATGTTTTAACCCTGTAACATCAATCAACAATTCCTGTCCACAATCACATGTATAACTCATAATCGTAATTGTTATTCTAAATTACTTTTTTCATCCAGGACAAAGATAATTTTCATCACCTGAAACATCAAAGATCATGGTTATACCAAATCATAGTTCATGTTCATAATCATACTAATAAATTCATCTTTGCACTACGGGCCAAAGATATTCATCAACAGACCATCTTTTCACTACATGCCAAAGATATTCATCAATAATTCATCTTTGCACTATGGGCCAAAGATATTCATATCTCAAAGAAATATATAATCATTTCAGAATTTATATAAACAATAATTATAATCATGTTGATCAATTCACCTTTGCACTTAAGCTAAAGATATTCAATTATAAATTCAATGGTCATGATCATATCAGTCACAATTCAACTTTTCACTATTGGCCAAAGAGAACCCTAGTCATGATCATACCAATAATCTATCCATCTTTACACTCCAGTGAAAGAGAATTTCAACATCACGGTTATAAAAATGTTATATATGATAATAAAATCAATATAATCAATACATAGTTTTAATATCCAGAGTAATATTCATAAATCAACTATAATTTGGTTACAAAAAGAAACCAATTTTGTAGTGAATAGTACTCGTGAATAGTAACTCGTGAATAGTAACTCATGAATAGTAACCCGTCGTGAATAGTAACTCATGAATAGTAAATCATAAATAGTAACTCGTTAATAGTAACTCATGAATAGTAACCCCGACATGAAAAAGTTCCAAATTTGATAAAAAATTTAAACCAATATTTTAACATAATGATATTGAAGAAATAATATCATTTACGAAGAAAATAACATCCCTTTCAATCCCTTAAAATCCCCTACTATCCCTTACCTCAAAAGAGCAGTACTTTTGACTAGAATAACGGTGAACGAACTTGCTCCGTATAGCAACACTCAAGATATCAAAATACTCACAAGAATACACTCGATAATATAGAGAGAGAAATAGAGATAAAACTTCAGTTTCTGGTGTGATTTCCAATTCTAACCTAAGCACCCTATTTATAGGAAATTGCTTAGAACACCAAAGCAGAAAATTTAATAAAATATTATTATATTTACAAAATTTTCACGCCCATCTCTGAAATCTGATTTCAGCCCATTTGTAACACATGTGAGACCCACTTAACTTGTAAAAAACGTTTTTCATATAAAAAATAATTAAAACTTCTAAAAATCAATTATTTCGGAACTTCAATAATTCATAATAAATAGCCCTTTTATCAAAAAATTCGAATCTCAAGAATTTTTATAGGAAATTCAATTCTCTACAACTTCGCAGAAGAAAGTTTTTCCAAATTCCACACAGAAATTGACCGAAATCCACATACGGACGATTTTATAGGCTATAATCAAATTTCAGTCAAGAAATGGGGTCCACCAACACACAAAACATGTTTTAAACAACTTTTGCAACAAAAATACTATGTCTCCTCATATACTCATATATCCCACATTCATTGTAAAAATATCATCATTATTATAATAATATAATAAAATATTATTTTATGAGAAAAGATAAAATATCAATTTTCAACAATTGTCACTTTAAAAATTTTCTCCATCTATATCCACATAAAATGAATACTTTCCTTATCATATAAATTAATAATTACTTATTCACAAATAATATTACGTAATCACAAGATTGTAATCGTGCCTGCTCCAAGCAAAGAGGGGCTTTCCAATAAGAATTTCTCCTTCTTAAGCACTTGAATTAGGTGACCAAATCTCTCCTTAGACGAACTTTCTAGACATTGCCAATAATTTTATCTAATAATATTATTCAGATAATATGAATTATTTCTTCACTAATGGAAAATAATTGTGTAGTGAGTGATTATTATTTAAATAACAGTAATATAAAATATCAACGCAACAATTATTGAATCAATAAAATAACGAGCAAAGAATTACTGTAACAATTATTGAGTAGTGCCTTCTTATGTAAGAATCAATAATTGGTGCAATACCTGGTGCCATCGCGCAACAACGCCAGATTACTTTATTTTAACCAATTTGTTATTCCAACAATGATAATTCTGTGAATAACTACGCCGTTATTTATAAACAACTTATACTTGTCGTTTTCTTCATCCAACAGTTATTCTATTATGAGGCCCACACAAGGCTGCGCTGTCGTATAAATATTCCCCGACAGGAAGAATATTTCACGACCAAACGAATATTCCCCGACAACAATGAGTATTTTATAACCACTTCCTTATTTTAAAAAATTTTCATATATCAACCTTAACTTTAACTTTTATCAATTTAACCATTTACTGAAAAGTAATTATAAGAAAAATTGAATACTTTTATTTCATAAATTTCGGGGTCTTACACAAGTGTCCTCACTTGGATAATCATTGTATTTAATCACATGTTGATACATACTTATTGATTTCCAATATGTATACGTTGACTTAAAAGGCGTCTAAGCTATTTGATCCGGCTAGACACAAACTTAACAATATTGTTGAACAAGATAGAACTTTATTATATCCAATCGATTTGTTTTGGTTCGGATTCCCGACTAAGTATGAACATCCTGATTATGGGAAAACTTTTGTGCGCCAAAGGCGGATAAGATGAACGATAATATCGTTCTTGCATATAGTATTGATCAATACATGGCATAACGTGCTGATCACCCCCCGTGCCTATAAGTTATGACGGGTTACAGATGAAATTCTATTTAACCTTTTCAAAAATAGAAAACAATGTTCATAGTATATCGACTGATCTCTATTTATAGTCAATATGTAGTTTCAAAAATTTGATATATAATTGATATGCTGTTATTATTGGTTCAACTTACTTCATAACTATTGATTCGTTGTAGAAGTGTCGTACAAAGAAAATATTTAATCATTTCAGCTAATATTTATTTTTGCCATTACTTGCTGGACAATCAAATGCTCATTCTTGCTTAATTTAAATGTTTTCAGCTAAGTGTGATCAACCAGAAAGCTCTGCCAAGAACAAAGGAAAAGGAAAGGTTGCAGATTAAGTTCTACGCTATCATATGTAATATTTAGACTTTAGTAAGACAATGATATTAATTATTATCATGTAATGTAATTTATTAAAGGTTGGAAACCTTGGAATTTAGAAAACTCTGATATGTAAATTAAGTTTGATATCTATATTATTGTTAATATTATTAGTATTATTCCGCTCATAGAAATGGTATAGTGAAGCATCGAGTTCGGCTTTCAAGTGCTTGAATTTGGGGGCGTCACAGGTTGGTATCAGAGCTTAGGGTTAGAAACCTTAGGTGGGATAGACCTTATGCTATAACCTTAGAATAGAGGGAAACGTTGAAAATACGAATAACTCATATAAAGTTTAAAAGAAGATGAATTGGATAAATTCATCGTCAACCCAAATAAAAGATAATCTATATAAAACTATTATTTGCTGTGTGTATATACTATATGCTAATCCGGATAATTTATGTTTGTAGATGTCAGGTGAAAAAGAATTAGGATACCCTCAGAACGTAAAGAAGGAGCCAATATCAAAGCCAATAGCTAAAATAGAGGCTCACAGTGCAAGCAACCCT